>JAOVYW010000007.1:4881892-4904492 GCA_025775045.1 Hiodon tergisus | reverse complement strand
ATGGAAGAGTGGGAGAAACTACCAGCAGACAGGTGCAAGAAGCTTATAGATGGCTACAAAGAAACGTTTGAAGGCTGCGCAACCAAATGTTAGGGAAGGTGCCTTTAATTCTGTCCAGGTCATGTTTCTTCTTTGAAATCACTACATGTAAGTTGAAATGGCATCTTGTTTTGT
Organism: Hiodon tergisus; assembly: GCA_025775045.1. Lineage (NCBI taxonomy): Eukaryota > Metazoa > Chordata > Actinopteri > Hiodontiformes > Hiodontidae > Hiodon > Hiodon tergisus. The sequence goes on along the minus strand of JAOVYW010000007.1, from coordinate 4,904,318 downwards.
TGAATAACTTTGGGCATCCTATTAAAATATTCTGATAAAACAAAGTTGTTACATTTCCATTTATTTCTGAAGATATTGTACAAGGGTGCCAATGTTGTCCAGAACTGTGTTGGATTGATAATGACTCATACTGTTAATGCCCATGCTTAAATATCTTTAGACAATGACTGGTTTGAGGGATGTGTGTAGGATTCTGCGAGAATCACGCTCTGCTGCACTGGTGTGTCACATTTTGCTTTGTGAGAGAAGGGTTGACTGAGCCCCAAATTCCATCCCAGCGAGGGGAAGCTGGAAAAGACTGCCATGTCCCCTCTTTAAATCCTCAGAGATCCGCTGATGGTTCTGAGAGATGTGTCCGTGGGCATGGGTATTGGATATGGCAGCGCTAGTCAAAATAAGGGATACATTTACTGCATAAAATACATTCTCTATCTGCCCCTCTCAAAATACTCATAACACAGGTGCTGGAACTCTCTGGAAAGATGTCTCTCTTCTGTCAAATATAAATGATTGATACTGTAAAATTGAAAGCACCCTACTTTTTTGATGTTTGAAGACTAGCATTTGATGCCAATTAGTCGATCGTCTGTACCAGTGACTAAATATCCAATATTTGTCAATTTGTGTATAGTCACATTAGCAGCTGCATGCAAATACCCAAGTAATTAATTCATGTGAATCTTGTGTTGATGTGTTGTAGGAAATGCCTTTGCGTGCTGAAAAAGTTTGCGACGGATTTGTCCCCCAGAGAAGACGCACAGACAAACCAGAAATAAATTGCAGACCGCCAGTCCCTGCCTCCAGGTTTCACAATGCGGCTTCATGGCGTGTTCCTAATGGCTGTGCTGTGAGGCAGCGAGGTGCTGCTAGCAGGTGTTTACCTTGACACAAAAGCTCAGTTCCTTATGCCAGTTTTATCGTCACGACAACTGTGCTTTTCTCTGTCTTTGCTAGAGTGCTGCACCACGCGGGAACCCAGCTGAAGATGAAAAAGCCCAAATCTGTTGTTTTTTTACTCAGGGTTTCTGTGGCGCTTTCGGGGGCCGAATTCAGACACGACCCATTGTCCATGGTAACACTAGACGGCACTTACAGGGATGGTCCTAGTTTGGGTTTGATCTAGAGGCTTAGCCTGTGCGAGCCGAGACAGTCTCACCCCTGACAAGATGAATAACATATCCCTGAGTGCTATGCTATTCCAGGTCACACTGACTTGATTTTCATAATTCTCATCCGTGAAGTTGAAATTCCATTTGTGTTCAACAATCTCTTTGACTTTTTTTTTAAATGGGTTTGAAGGTTGCCAGACACCTTTCCATTAAGCTCCTCACTGAGTGCATTGAGACTCTACCTGTAGTAATCCCCTGTAAAGTAGGACACGCTCGACACCAGTTCATCCTGCTGTGAAGATCATACCGCAAAACTTTTCGATTTGCGAAGATGTTCCATTAAAACTTTTCTACAGCTTTTCACTCCAATTTGCCCTCGATCCAAAACTCAAATGCATTGGCATGTCTGCAAATTACATGTTTGTGAACATGTGACTACATGACAGATTAGAAAGCCTTTCCAGGTACAGCTGCAGAAGCGCATCACGTCTGTGGTGCTTGACCAAAGGAATCGGACGGAGGAATGTTTGAGGTGTGTGCAGACTTCCCTTTAAATATAATTTCTTGCACCCCTGTTTACCGAGAGTCCTGATCCTCCTAGTCCAAGGGTATGAATGTTTGTTTGAAAACATAAAAATGTTTACTGTGTTTGAAAACTTGCTGCTCTCGAATTACTATGCTACCAGAGGGGTATGCGAACGCCAAAACTGCCCAGATGCGACGCCTTCTGACACATCACGTGTCTATCACTGCCTGTCCCCTTCGAACGTGAGAGGTGTTGATCTAAATCAATGTTAGGTTACAGTCAGGAGGCAAATCACTGGATGACATGCGCGCATACAGCGTCACACAGGCGAAAGCTTAATCCGCCTGTATATCAGGGTAGAGAACGCTAATCAAACATGTTGACTCAAATCTCCGTATCTTGTTGGAACCCACCGCTTTCTTAACTCATCAAAAGAAGAGCTGTCCGTAAGCCGTGGTTCTGGAACAGTTTCTCTTCCGTCTCACTGGGACGACGCCGAGCAAATAACAGCCAATAACGGCCAGTTTGGATAAATTGGTTTTAATATTAAATTTAGCTATTTTTCATTTTCTCCATTGGATAAACGTATTTTCCATTCTGTTTCTCTCCGTAAATCTTTTTCTTTTTTTTACGCGCGTTGCTGCTCTTGGTTACAAGGATTTTTGAGTTTAGCTGCCTTTTTAAGCAGAACTATGGCGTTCATGGTGAAACACATGGTCGGCGGGCAGCTGAAAAATCTGACCGGTGGTCTGGGAGAAGAAAAGTCGGACGGTGAAAAGTCCGAAGCTACTACGCAGGGAATGACTGCGGAAGAGTTTGAGCAATACCAACAGCAGTTAGAGGAGGAGAAGTAAGAACTATGTATTTGTTTTTATCATTAGTTTGAGTCGTTTGCGTGCAAAATGTCCTTGTCCGTGATTCCCATATGTGTGACAATGTTGTGAGATTTTCAACTGCTCGGCTTTCCCGCTCATCTTTGTCGCCCAGCGTCGTCCGTCTCATCCTGGCGATGCTCTGAGTGCGCTCGGTGATAGCATCAGCACAAAAGTGAACTTTATCGCTGCAGTCGAAGACACGGATACAACGGATACACACACACACACATATATATAACTGTACATTTAAAAAGAATAAAACATGTAGTGCAAATAACATTTTACACCTTTTAGTAAATATAATTCATTATAATCTGTAACACTAATAATATCAGTGACACTCATTCATATTAACGTAGTAACGTATGTTATTTTTAACGTATCTTATCTAAATTCGTGCCAGTTGTCTGAACATTTAGATGCGCTTTTTTCGTAATTGCATCAGCAACCCAAAATTTCCACACGTATACAACTGACTATATTTCGGATTGGTTTTAGAAATAATTAATAAATGATTGATTTTTATCGCTCTTCGTATGATGAATACAAAGGCTTAATATAGTTTGAAATTCTTCCGTTAAATTTTTTATTTTATTTTCTATAGGCCATAACGTTTAAGTTTAAATAAATGTGCAGCGTTTATCCGCCCATCGGTTCACACGTGGGGGTAGAGGGGAACCTTTTCTTTAGTCTATGGGTTATGTTCTGCCGTTAACAGATCGTGTCGATTTGTTTACCCGTTAAATGCCTCCGTCCACGGTGTTCAGCGCGTTGGATTGGGTATTTTTTGTTGAGCGATGCATTCTTCGTGAAAGTATCTCTAAATACATACCGGTCCTTTTCGTGTACAAGAGTTACACTGAGACCAACTAAGCGTTCAAAAACTATTCTCCGCATGCTGGAATTGGTGTTAAAATGTGATTTTAGTGTACTGGGTTCAAGATCTGAAAAGGTAGCTGCTACCTCGTTCCTGGGTGTAGGTTTAACCACAGATCAACCTTATCTGTTCATGGCAGCCTGTCAACGTGTGGTAAGCATGGCTCCATGCCAGTCCTGGTTCAGACCGGTTTCTCCATGTCTTTGACCTTCCTTTCCGGCACACACAAGTCTACAGCGCAGCTCCAGCTCTCTGCCCTGAACCGCGTGGAAATGAATGTCCACTACTCCATCTGTAAAAATAATAAAATAAAAGAAAACATCATTATATTAAATTTAGAGTGACCCTGGTTTTGTATTCGCCCTTTAAATAGATATTTTTTTCGGTTTTGGAGGATGTTTTTATGAGGGTGGCAGGGTCAGGGAATGGTTTTGTGAAGACTGCAAACGAGCAGCGTGCTAACCAGACTGTGGATGGAAGATCTTATTGGACGTCCCTTAACCAAAAAAAGTTCTCTCAATGCCCCCAAATGAGAAAACCAACCTACTGGCACCTACACATGTGTTTTCTCACCGATCCACAAACCATAGAACGGCAGTAGCTATGGTGGGGGTGTGCTGATGAGGGCTTCCCGTCCTGCTCCTGAAGGGCTCCTGTTTGCCCAGGTTTTTGTTCCAGCTGAACGCTTTGATTAACAAATGTCTGCCCTAATTGACTTAATCTAGCCTTCACTCACATTATTGAGTTTGATGGCTGTTTAAAGAGAGATGGAAAATATCCTGTGGGGGTCCTCCCTGACAAAGATTGGGAACCCTTCGTTTAGATTATGTCCTTGTGTAACATTTAAGTAATCGTGCGATACTTGCGAACCATTTTTCTGCACCCCACTGGATGTAAAGGGGTAAGAGATGGCAGCCTACTGAGACAAAATATGGAAATCATGTTCACAGTATGGAATGTTAATTTAATTAGCCTCCATTAATGTACACAGTTGGGAATCAGTTGGGAATCACTCTTGTATATATTTATTAAACACTGGTATCTACGATCCTCTAAAGAATGGTTCACTCCGAGTCCCTGCGGCCAGCCATCTTCCACAGGCCCATGTGCTGTTGCTTTAGGCCACATATTAGTGAGTAATGCTGTGGTAGGCCACAGTGTGTTTCAGTGTGTTCTACTGCATTCGTACTGTCATCTGTGTTCACCGGCGTGGTACTGGGCAGTTCTTGTGCTGGATTTATCTAGGTTTAGGTGTCTTCACCTGGACTGGCTCAGGCCATTTAGTGTTGGGTTGGACTGAACCATGCAGGGTTGTTTTTTTTTTTTTTTTTTTGGATAAACTGTTCCATGTGTGCATGGATGGGTGGCAGAAGCCTAATGACCTGTATCTCCTTGAATTGTGTTTTCTGTTTATTGTGTGAGGGATATACCATAGCTTTCCCCAGTTATTGCTGTTGGGTGGGTTTCAGAATTCCCAAAACAATTCTAAATCACTTTGATATTTTTTTGATAAATGGAAAACACCCTCACATTCATACAAATGAACCCTGTTTAATCTGACTGATCAAACTAAAAACGTCAGGTCAGAGGCAGTCAAAATTGTTAATGAGAGGTTGAAGGTAAAGGGCAAGAATCGTGCAAACAGACGGACGACGAAATCTCGGAACGCAGATCAAGTCATCGGCCCATGTCTCATCCCAGCTGAGGACCACACCGGGTTGCACCCCTATCAGCTAATCCAAGAAGAAGCGGCTCCAGCTTGTACAAGATAACCATTGCCTGGTCAGACGATTTTGGGTCAGGATTTGGTATAAGCAGCATGAGTCCATGGAACCATCCTGCCTGGTGTCAACGGTACAGGCTAGTGGCAGTGGTGTAATAGTGTGGGGAATGTTTTCCAGGCACATGTTAGGTCCCTTAATACCACTTGAGCAATTTTCTGAACACCACAACATATCTGAACGTTGTTGCTGACCAGGTGCATCTATTCAGTAACATAAATACTTCCAGAAGGATATTGCTCCATGCCACAAAGCCTGTATCGTCTCAAAATGGTTCCAGGTACAGGGAGTTCAGTTTACTCGAATGGCCTACGTAGTACAGACCTCAACCTGAGAACATATTTGTTCATATTTGCCCTATACTTTCACAAACGACAGGTAACGGCACATGCAGTGAGAGTATGTGAGGAACACTGAACATCTTGCAAACCACACACGTGCGTTTCCTTACCTTCCAGGTTGGAGCGAGACACAAATTTTGCCCAGAAGAAAGCAGAGCGCGCCACTGTTAGGACTCATTTCCGGGATAAGTACCGGCTGCCAAAGGTGACGTTGCTTATTTTTTCAAATCTTACATATGCGTTTAGTGCAAGAACACTGGAGCTGTGTTTAATTAGTTTGTAGTCACCACAAGCCAATTGCTAGTGCTATTTGGCATGGTGGTTGCTCTCCTTTTTGAAATATAAACTTTGTTCTCCACTCCATTGCTTGCTTTCTGTCTCCCTCCCGCCGGTTCACCCTGACCCCTTCTGACCCCTCCTGACCCCTCCCCTGCCCATTGTCTCTCCTCAGAATGAGCTGGATGAGACCCAGATCCAACAGGCAGCACAAGATGTCGAGTTGCCCACAGAGCTAGCCAAGATGATCGCTGAGGACAACCAGGAGGAAGAGCACAAGCAATCCGTCCTCGGGCAGCTGACCAGTATCCCGAACGTGGATTTGGACCAGCTGAAGGACAAGGCCCAAGCCACGCTGGAGGACCTCAGGCATTCCGCAGAGAAGTGCTCCGTCATGTGACCGGGCTCGCTCCATCGCACACTCGTCCGACAAGGGAGTGGTCTGCGTTCCCTCTGAACTACTGGCACAGTCATGTGGTTAAAATAATTTGCACCGTTGCCCCCCCCCACACACACACGCACACACACACACACACGTGTGCACAGTTAGGAAGCCATTGGAAGACGGATAAATGGCAAAAAAGATAAATGTTTGCAGCCGCGTACACAAGACGTTCACACTAACACACTCACATGCAAACGTAGACATATATACTCTGCTGCATCCTCTGAAGTGAAGGCAAAACCCAGAGCAGAAGTGGGCGTGGACACACTGATGCCTGTCTCAATGAGGGCAAATGCCAGATACCTCTCAAGGTAACACGCGGTGAGTCAAATAGCCTACCCCGGTCACAAAACGCATAAAACATCATAAACTACAGTAATTTATCTGGATAAGAACAATAATTCCAAACACACTATATTGATCTGAGTATTTCAGCACATTGGCATTTATTTAACCAGTAGATATGGATTCCAAACTACCTGAGCTCAGCAGCTCAGCCAGTAATATCATCCATCCTAGTTTCCTCTCCGTTTCATTTGTGCAGTTTTGTGCTGGTGACTTGTTTTGTATTGAGGCTACGATGTGTAACGTGCTTTATAATCCGTCAGCTGAAAGTGCTGGTTTTGTTGTTTTAAAAATATGAATTATTCCAGTCGTTGTCGACCTTATTCAATTCTGAGTGTAGTCCAGACATTAACCCTTTTGGAGGCAAGTGAAACAGCTTGTGTAATGTATTTGAACTTTGTGATATGTATGTTTGTATATTTACAAAAACAATTGGATTTTGTGCTCAAATGATGTGACTGTTAGAATCCTTTAGTTCAGGACATTTTTAGGGGTTGGAAGCAATGAAGTGGGGCTTCCAAAGTGGTTTGATTCCTTGTGAAAATTGAATGAGTTACCACAGCCTGCTTATCCCGTTATAGTCTCCTGGGAGAAAAATCAGAATACACAAAATGTATGTATTCTAGAAGCACTAACATTGACCATGGTCGCAGCACTGGCCAGCTAAAGAGTAAACCAAGCTTCTTCGCTGTGTCACCAGGAAATACATTTTAATAAAGAAAATTTTATAATTATACTACCCCTGCTACACATTTATTTTCAGGATTTTCATTTGCTAAGTTTTGTATTTCACCATAATTGTTTCTGTTCGTGTCTGCACAGGTCTTTGAAAACATGTGGTTTGGACATTGATGAACTTGTTAGAACAACAATAAACAGAATTTTAAATATATACCTTTCTGTATTGAACATCTGTCTCGTAGTGCCCATAGAGGCCTATCTAGTTACACCAGTACGTCCTCAAGAACAGAATCTGATTCAGAAAGGCAAAAAATGTGAGGAATAAATACCACTGTGATTTACTGTGGGCAAAGCAAGAACACACAAGGTTGTTATCCTTTAGGTTTTTTTTCGTATTTATTTGACAGTCTTTTATTGTTTTCACTTACGTTATTTCACACTTCAATCATCGGTGTCTCACGTAATACTGAAGAATGCATTTAGTTGCAAATCCCAAATTGTTCCAGAACCTTGAAGAACACCAGAGTGAATTTTTTTTACTAACAATAAATACACCATATTCAAAATGATAAATAACTGTCATTTTCGTTAAAGATGATCAGATTTATCTGGTAAATTAATGAAGATAATATGCTGCAGCACAATTTCCTAGTTAACGGCGTCTCAAGAAATGAATGCGATCATTGGCTCCAAACAAGATTTTATTAATGGCGACACGTACACGTACAACTGAAATTAAAACTTAATAAAATTATTCAATTCGTACTGACTCGTGAACTTCAACGATTTGCCAATAGATTGCCGATTCCGTGTACACAGTTCAAAATACCTCTGTCCAATTACTACAAATGCGTAATAGTCAAGACAACGCACAATGATGTATCATTTTAATTAACAATTAATGCCCAATTCACTTGTTTGTCCGTTTTAAACCAGATGGCATTGTAAGGATGCTGAGAGTGTTTTGTGAACATCCTGCAATTATTTTTGGGATTCACAATCCAGCCGAGTTTCACGAAAATCGGATACCATCTTCATGGATTTCTAAAAGTCGGACTTTTGACCAGACCCCTTTCCGATCCATAAAATATAGGTCTAATACAACCGATTTCTGCACTCCACCCTTGAGATAAAATAAAATAAAATCTAAACTTCGATCTGCTACGATTCTTGAGATGCAGCAGTTTTTTCTTGTTTTTTCGGAAGACTTCAAAGATTTTTAAATTCAAAAACTGTCCAGACCGGAGATGTTTCTTTATCTGCAAAATTGTTGAGCTGGGAGCAACATCAAAATGGCTGAAATAGAATAATATTAGGAAAACGACAGAACTGCCTAGAGTGTAGTTCTAATCAAACGTTAAGTTGCCTATTATTACCCAACGCGTTTCTAGTTCAAATATGACGTTCCCTCGCAGAACAGCAGGTGGCGACACAAATATTTAAAATAAGTTTGTAGTTTTGTTCAATGTTTACTTTGGCACTATTTCAGACTTACATACTACGGTATTGAATTTCACAAAATGAAATCAAGCGCTTTAGGCAACCGAATGGATTTTATCGCTGGTAGTTTAAATTAAATTCCCAAATACAGCGGAAGGTCCAAGCCATTAGTGACTGGTAAACAACCCACACTTTAAAAGCCATCATTGAACCAAATAGGTAGGCTAGGTAAAAACATGATTCACAGGAAAAGTGATTGTTTGGTAATTAAATGCAGGCCATTAAAAAATATATTGATCAGATCGAGTTTCTGAAATGAAATTGTAATTAGAACTTTTGTACAGGCTACAGGTTAAACGTTATCATTAGTAGTGTACCTCGATGTATTTCAAAACAGCAATACATGTTGTTATTATTATTATTGCTATTCGTTTTGTTATTAATACGTTTGTTTATTATAGCAGAGTGTTCCGTTTTACTGGCGCCTGCCATCTTATCTCTGTTGATTCCTTGACATTCGTTCAGCCATCTGGTGCTGTACAAACGTGGTCCCGATTTCCCTGAAGGAAGATAGAAACTTCGTTTAGTAAAATAGCCAGAGGGGCCGGGTGTCCCTTTGGCTTTTTCAGGAAAAAAATCAAGATACTTTACATTTCAATGGTACGGAGGCCTGTCTCTATTGGCAGTTTTCAAGTGCGGTTTGAATGGAGAGAGCTGTAAAATATATTGATGGTGAAACCCTTCTCTATTGACTGGCTGCAATGCGTGAACAATCTTAGGTCTAGAGAGACATTGGGCCACTGCATGGCCAGTCTGACACAAAGGGGGTGAAACGGGCCAGAAAATACTATTCTCTTCCATTCAGTCCCATCAATCAGAGCTTAAAAACTCCCCGGAATAAAAGAGAACGTGCATTGGTAGTTGGGGGTGTGGGGGCAGTAGTCGTTCTGTCGTTTGTTTTTCAAGAACCTCATAGTATGAATGTGCGCCTAAGGTTTGTTCTCCGATTTATCGTTAAACAGAAACAGATTTGTTGTCCTCCGTTTTAATTTAGTGCGGTGGGCTGCCGATGAGCTTCAAACCGTGGAATGTTTTATCGGGGCTCATGAGTGGCTGGCTCCCCTCGATTTTTTTCTTCTTTTTTTAAACCGATGAAGGGTAGCGTGGGGATGGGACCACACAGGTTGTGAGTTTCATAAAAATGTATAAACATTTTATCCTGTATGTGACGTGCAGTTTGCCAAAAACTGAAGTTGCTATGGAAATGAATCCCACGACAGACTCTACAACGATGGCCAATCCTCAAGCAGGACTGTAAACGAGGGAGGGAGGAGGAAAACTTTTTCTTTTCTATTTTCAGAAGAGGGGGAGCGCGTAGGGTAAAGCTAATCGAAGCGTGAAGCGTAACAGTGCGAGGGACAAAGGCATAGGTAGTCAGGAGAAGAGAGAACTTGAGAAAGATGCCCGTCTCCCGAGCAGAAATACTGAAAAACTCCACAAATCGATATTTTTTGTTCGTAACGGAATTCCTTGACGGAGCTAATTAAGAATAGAAGAAGTTGATTTTTAATTTCTCGTATTTTAAAACTTTTTTGATCAAACAACCCAGAGGTTTCAAATTACTTTTGGGACGGAAGCTGTGGCAACCCTGTCTCCGTGAAATTCTACTGCTGAGAAAAGTGAGATCCATCCCTTTTTGACCGACAGGCTTTTTTTATCGTTTCAACTGTCAGGTCGATCTTAGAGCGCGAGGACTGGGTCTGTCTGGACTAAAACTTTCTGTTTTGTTTTCTTTTTGACATAATACAATATGCTGTCACGTTTATCGACATGTTTACGGATTTTAATTCTCCTAGGAGTTCTAAAATAAAAGCTTGCCATAAAGAGGGAAACCAGGAGCGTGTCAACGAACTGGAGTTCGAGCTCTAAGCATGAAAACTTGCTTCGGTGCTCTGGCGCTTTTCAGCTTGGTATTGGCGCTTGACGCCCAGTATGTTTGTTGGCAAGCTCTGCTTAGATGTCAACAGGAGACCGACTGTGAATTAGCCTACAATCAATACCTAGCCGCATGTGAAGGTAATATCAGAGGAAACAGGCGACAATGCCCGAGCCACTGCATAAGCGCATTGGTTAGACTAAATCAGACTCGCAACGGACCAGACCTTGAGAATTGTGACTGCGGCAAGGACGCACAGTGCAGGAGGACAAAACGAGCGATCGAGCCATGTCTTCCTAGAAGGTATCCGGGTGATGCAGTGGGGATAGGATGCACAGAGGCCCGCCAGCGATGTGAGGACGAGCCCGGCTGCCAGTCTACCCTAAAAGACTACTTGTCCAACTGTGGGCAGCTCTTCAATGGAAGGAAATGTACAACGAAGTGCAAGACAACTATTCAACAAATGCTTTTCATCCCTAGTGGCATGCTATTGAACCGCTGCGTGTGTGACGGCGTGGAGAGGCCCTTTTGCGAAGTCGTAAAGGAGAACATGGGAAAACTATGCTCTGTCGGAGACCAGGGCGTCTCCACGGTATACGGGGACACCGATGATATATATGAGGACGAGGACTATGATCCGAAAGGCGACAGAGAAGTTACGCATCCTGATTCAGGATATTCATTCTCCGGTTGTTACCAGTTATCGGACCATATCGCTCAGATACAAATGGTCTCACTTCTTACATATTTCTGGACGAGAATGATCTGAAACAAACGTGGTTTCGCAGTAAATCCGTGTGGACACATTGCACTTGAGTATTAACGGTATAATCAAACACCGCTATCTTTGTGAATGCCATCGCTAGTCTAAATTGATTCAGGTATAGATACTGGAATATATACTGAATCCTGTCTTCGTAACACTGTGACGAAGACAGGGTTCAGGAAATATTTACCCTCGCTTCCTTGTGAATAGATATTCAAGTAGCCATTAAAGACGGGATTCTTTGTGGGGTTTTTTTCGTGACGCTTAATGGAAATCCACCAAGTTAGTGCTTTGGCATCTCCTCGGACGCTATGGAAACGTGTCGTGTCCTTGCCACGTCTCTCTTGAAACACGTCTGGAGCTTAGATAAAATGTTTATAGGAGAAGTCAGCCAGACCCCCCTTTTTATTCTTACGGCGAGATGTATACGCTTTCTTTTCTCCCTCTCCAGTCCTTTTTTACTCTCCCCATGTTTTGTTTCGATTCAGTGATCCTTTAAGTGTGCGGCTTCATTAAGACTTTAGATAAACATTGGCATTCCCGTTTCTCCTTCCCCTCTTCGGGACTCCAGCGCCTGGTCATTGTAGCCAGTACACTTCAAATATTTGCGGTGTACGGGTAGAGAACGGGCTAGGTTCTGGGATCAAACGGACCAATTAACTGAAGTGTTTCTCTTGCGGCCCCCACCCATGGCAACTTTAGTGCTCCTTGTTTTATTGAAACCTCTTCAAGACTTAACCCCTCACCGTCCATAAGGAATTTGAACCTGCTTCTTTCAAAGCACGTGACGTGCGGCGCTGTAATGGTTTATTGACGTTTGTATTCGGCAGTGGTGTGGCATTTTCTCCTTATTCCTCTACCTATGCCTCGTGTCCTAATAGTTTAGTTCTTTACGAATACGTTAAATTGTAAAATAAAGGTACATATAGAGGTACATATAAAGGGACATAATCGACACTTGAATCCGATCTTTTTTTTATTTATAAATTTCCCATTTTACATTGTTATGTTTGTGTTAAAAGAACTTCAAGGTGCTGCCCTTTGCTTGACATAAATAAAATACAGTCTAAAGTCTAGTTAAAGCTAATCATTTAAAAAACATTCGGACAGACAGCTCTGTGCTGTTTATGACATGTTTAATAGATATTATTTAAATTGGCAAAACTAACGTGTACCTAATGTACTTAGGCGTTACGAAAATTATTTTGAGCCCGGATTTTATCATTTCGCGAATGTTGTTGAAGTCACTTTTTGTAAATGTATAACGCTATCTACATAAAATGGTTTTTCTGTACAGAAAAAAATATTTATGTCTCCAAAAGAAATAATGAATGAAATAAAATGAAGGTAAACTCTGTATGTGTGACCAATTGAATTTGAAAACATAGGATCCGCTGTTTACGTGTATATTTGTGTTGCGTGGAAATTTACTATGTAAAAAGTTCGCTTTGTTTGCATTTGGTTATGTAGATGATTCTAAAACTTTAAAATCAGGCATATCAACACAGCTGGCAAACAATTGAAATAATTGTTAGTTATCGGCCAATTTGCATCTCTGCATTTGCTTTTATGGGACAAAATGTATTTTCAATGCCTTGCTAAAGTGCTGAAACGAAAACTACAAATAGTTTACCTGCTTGCGTAAACTGATGGAAAACGTATGGGAAGAGAAGAAAAACTTGAAATGTTGTCCCAGTCACGAGTAAGTTGTTAAAAGGGAATTTGTGCTCCGTTCTGGACGGCCTGAACACTTGGGAACAAGGGAGGTGAGTGAATTAGGGCCGTAGTCCATTACTACTGCAGGGAGATTTTCCACTCACGTTGGTGCTGAGGGACTGCATGGGATTGGAAAGTTAAGTGTGTGGAGTGATATAAACTATTGAAAAAGCCGGTTTGTATGCATTGTGTGCTCATCACACACACACACACACACACACACACACACAGCCAATAAAACTTTTCAGCCCAGATCACTTTCCTGGAATTCAGTGGAGACGAACCAAAGCAGAAGAGCCTGAAGTGGATAGTAGCCTTATTTATTTATTTATTTAGAACGTTTTTGTGTTTTTTTTTCTTTTCTTTTCTTAAACAGACCCGTTTTCCCCCATACGGGCACTTGTGGACCTGGGGAGGGAGTCGAGCGTCTTTGTCTCCTGCCAGTACAATGTCCCATTCATGGTGGTTGAGTCTCTCCAGGGTGAATTGTTGCCATGTTTAAGTGGAGGTGGTGGGGGCAGGGGGGGGAGGGGGTGTGTAGTGAAAGACTCATGGTTCTTCAAGGATTAAGGATTAACCCCCCTACCCCCACAGAGCCCCAATTCCAATTTAGCCGTTGTCAATCCAACTACCTAGCTCTCATTAACTATACCAACAGGCCCCAAGGAAAGAAAGGCATGAGGCAGAAGCGTTCTTGGTGGGGTGGATGAGAGAGCCAAGAGACCACAGTGCAGAGTGAAACTAGGTTTTAAAGACCGGCTTCGATGCCATACAAATACATTTTGACCACAGCAATATGAATAGCCTATGTCCATTAACATTAGTTATACTGCAGTTATTCCTATTCGAGATGATACCGTAGTCCTGGTAGACCACTCTTGTGTGGCCCACACAGCATTATCCCGTCTGTGTTGAAGGTAATGTATAATTGAAATCAGACAGCAGCCAGGTGCTACCCTCCAAATGTATCAATAACATAACAGTCACATGCTCCCATTTACATGCCTGACACCCCAGCCCAAGAGCAGGGGGATCTAGAAAGAAAAGCTTTGAGCACTAACTGCATTACCTTCCAAACTAAAATTTGGATGATTCTGAACATGAAGATCATAGTATACACGAGACCACCCCCATGAAAAAGTTTATGGCTTAGTTCTGATTAACCGTTCACTGGTAATAATAATTTTAAAACTACACATTTAAACTTTATTGGCAAATTTTGTCCCTTTGAAATTGATTTAGATTTAGTATGCACATTGTCATGGCAACACGGTTGGTGGATTCAGCTAAAGCAGAAAATGACCACTTAAACAGTCGTTTTGATCAGATATTGTAAATGTTTATTAAGGGCATCAGAAGTTTAGTTATTTATTTACTATTCAATTTCCATTAGAATGAAGTCAAGATAGATTTGTGTTATCCATTACATCAGCAATTTAATAAATAAATGTAAAATTCCACCATAAAAAAGAAATCACATACAATCTTAAATCAAATACATAATAACAAAAACACATTGCATTCACAGTACTCCATCCAGGAAGGTTCCCTACAGTATTATCCCAGCTGATTCATAGATCATTTTAAAGTATTTATTGATGAAACAGTTTCCCTTTCACAGGACGTGTACAGCTAGAATACCTGCTTCAACGATTAAATCCTCACTCCCATAACCCTTATAAGTTTAACGTTTCTGTTCCACTGGGAGGGGCTGAACTGATAAGTGCTGAACATCTAACCACAGCGTGCTTACGCTGTAAACAAGGCGCTGAAACCACCCGGCCTAGCTGCCGTTTCACACCAACCCAAGTTAAACTAAAACGAAGAGTAAATAAACAAGAAGCGAGCCACACTTCCCATGTGGAAGTGTCTCAGCCCGGCTCCTCTCGGAGCGTTATGGGCTGTTCATTCGCCATAGAAAGTGCAGTGAGGGTGTGGTGGTGGGGAGGTGGGGTTAACGTGTGCGTTCAGAGGGACCCACAGAGAGTTAGAGGATTCGCTGTGATCCAGTTATCAGTTTTTGGGCTTTTTTTTAAACATTCAGACGCAGAAGTAATCCATTTTGATTAAAAGGTATTGTAAGCGTTATGAGGTAGACCAGGGAACAGCTAAAAACTGAATTCATCTTCTTGGTATGCTACTGAAATGTCACCGCGTCGGAGAGAAACTAAACAAAATGCTTTCCAGTCTGGGGTCAGGATTCTGCAGTTGGCTTTTGTGCCGGCCGGTGGTGACATCGGACACTATGGGAACGCTAAGGAGGGGTGAATGTCCAACTAAAACCGTAGCAGTCCAGGCACCAGGGCAGGGGGTCATGGCAGGCCGGACAGCGTTTCTTCCTATGCCACATCAGGGGCTCCGGAAATGCGACAATCCTGGGATTCCTTCATGTTCTGAAGCCTGGGCTCACTGCACGCAGCACGCTGGGGAACAGCAACATAAGACAGGCAGACAAGTCTTCAGAAACAGGGCTATACAGTACACACCTTCAGGAGAATCCATGTGCTTTCTGCGATATAGTGAGATTGCGGCACAGAACACCGGTTCTACAATCTTACATTGAAACCCTGTCGTGCTAGCCCTTATGTCACAGAAACAGGTGGGACTGGGGGAAACCATTTGCTCTCGAACCACAGTCAACTGTGTGGGCAGAGCAGGTGGGAGACAGCAGGGGTACGGGGGACTGGGTCAGGGGTCACAGCAAGCTCTGAGGTGGAGGAGAACTCCTGTCTCAGCACAGCCGACGGAGAAGAGGGTGTGGACTGTGCTCAGAGAGGTGGCTCTCCTGCTCGGTGATGGTTGGAGTAAGTAATCCTCAGTGGGTGTTTTTGGAAGGAAATGGAGATCATTAGGAAACTAGCAGCTTGTCCCTGTATAAACATGGTTGGCTCAGCTGCTGTTTTGACAGGGGCCTCCGTCGTATTTTGTGGAGCAAGGAATCATAGTGAACCAGTGAAATCACTGCACAGAACACAGAACACAGAACAGACTTACGGTCCTAGACACTAATCACAGTGCGATTTAAAAAAAATACATATTGCACACACAATGTATGTATCAATGACAGAAAACTATAGAGATTTCACCATGCATGCAGCTGCACTATGAGTCTGTGAGTGAATCCACTCTCTGTACCAGGGCACAGCACTGGTGACTGAGAATTGAGTTTGAAAATAGGGCTGGAAATCAGACTGGAAGTAGCGTACAACACTAGTAACTCGGGACAGAGCAGAGGAGCAGGGAGGTTGCTCTCACAACAGCTTTTCCAACTAGGTCACCAATCACATTCCAATGGTTCTGAGGGCGAGTCGGAACGATGGGAATGTGATTACATCCCTACGAACGCAGTCCGAGCCCTTGCCTAAAAAACCGCTGCCCGTCTCTCAGCCTGGCTGGAAACCACGAGCAGACCCAGTGATCAGACTTGTCTCACTAACCCATGCCTTCCACTTCCAGTGGCCCTCAACCCCTTTTCTATGACCAGCACCCTACTCACTGACCCTAACCCTGACCTTCAGCCTCTGACCCAGGTGTCTGGGGGAAGGTGGATGGGGTTTATAATCGGCATGGTGAAATTTGGGGAGGTGAGGGGCCCACACTCACTTGCACAAAGTGAAGTTTATTGAAGGGCTCTCAGCCCCCTCCAGCAAAGCAGAGGGGAGAGGTACGCCAGCTCAGCACCGACAACAAAGAACAAGCTGTTCCCACAGGGAGCGCAAAATGGTAAAAGAAAAGGATCGTATTTTATTGGGGAAAACCCCTCCAATGGAGCGAATGACAGCGGCGGGAATCTCTGATGAGAACTGCAGAAACCCACAAAGGAATGGCTGGACTGCAACTCTGCGTTGAGGTGCGTGCACACTCACAAATCAGGCGCACGCGGGTGCACACGCGCCTGAGGGAGAAAAAACAAAACGGTCCTCTGTGGCACCTGGGATCTATTTACATGCCCGTTTCTCTCTCATGCAGCACGACACACAATACTGTGTGTGCGTCCCAGTGCAGAAACACAGTAAACTCAGATGATCACAACAGCACGTAGACCAAAGTGTGCACAACAGATATCACGAGTAATTATTAGAAACCCATAGCAGCTGACGCCATGGAAACTCACAACTCCGCACAGACTCGGACAGAGGCTCCTTGTCCAGCGACGCGTCTGTCTGAGTGTCCCGCATCTGAAAAACAAATGCATTTATCTAATCGAAATTACACCTCACACTTATACATGTACAAGGCCAACACCACCAAAGGGGTGCAGCTTTCAGAAATAGGCTAAAACCAAAACCAGAGTGCTGACCAGGCACACAGAGTTCTTTCCCATCGTACTGACAGCAACAGGTGATCAACAATCCGTCTATTCACTAGAAGTCCTACCTTCAGATGGTCTTTCAGGCATTCAGCTCTGGTCATCAGACTTTTAATCTGCAAAAGGTTCAACAGGACTAGACTTTAGTGGCATTTCAGCACGATCCATCTGTATGCATCTAATGACAAGGGTACACTGAGGACGGCGTGATAAGACAGCCTGGTCACCACACCAGGCCCCAATGCAGACTCTTGGTCACACATGGAGCTCAGCTGAAGGCCTGAAGGCTCCATTTCTCTCACACATGGTTCATATTTGCAATGTTCCTGAGCGAAGCATTACATTATTGCAGCAGCATCTGAATTTATTTAGGCACCCATAAAAGTTCAAATGAAGGGGGCCCCGTGATCTGGCGACTTTAATCTTTTTTCAGTGTTGCCATCAAGGCTTACACTTGCAAAGCTGACTCAATAGTAATTACTTTACACCAAACGCAAGTATTAAAAAAAGCTCATCTGGCTATATATACATCACTTCATATCGAAATAATGTGCAAATTTAGTGCAGAGCCAGTATCTACGTCACATTATGTGAAATTATTTTCTTCCCTGGCGTTTGAATTATTACCATCCCAGTCTGATTTGGTGATCCTTATGCTAACACACCGACACCATCAAACTTCACCCCCTTTGGTGGCAGGGGTCGGTTAGATTTGAGCTGGGTTTCTGGCTTAGTCTCTCTCACTCACCTCACAATGAAGAAGTTCTCTCCTACGCCCCTGGTCTTCTGCTGGAAGGGAGAAAAAACATTTTAATGACAGAAACTAGAAAAGGTGCTCCACTGAGTAGGATTTGGACATCGGACCCCTCCAATTGGCTGAGTCTGGAGGAGGCCAATCATTCTTTCTCATCTACAAAACCCTATGTGTGTTGCTGTGGCTGGAATCTCAGCAATGGGCCAAGACGCACTGGCACAATTGGTGAGGCAGCAAACTCTAATGAACGTTCGTGGTCAGGTATATGCTCAGCAACCACAGAGTTCCAAGCCAGATACCTCATTAGGAACACATTCTTCAGGAACACACACTCTTTCCTTTTAAATCCCACATCATCTCCCCTTCCTGTCAAATCATGACAAGTACTGAAAAGACAAACCTAAGGAAAACACAGAGTAAGAAAACTGCACAAAAAAACTAAAACACATACTACAGTTCAAATAATTTATTTACATGTACGTATGTATTTATTTGAACCATATTTTAATTTATGCAATTGCTAAATGAGCCATTCATATTAAGAGATTTCTGCTTTTTGTAAACTCAGTGTTTGTGTGTAAATAGCACTTAGTGTTATCCATGCCAGGAAATCACCACTGGAATGAATGAATGAGTGAGTGAAGAAGCAAGGAGTGTCCTTGTGGTGAAACAATCTAAGGCATTTAGCATTTTTCTTATGGTTTTTGACATGAAAAAAACAAACAAACTAAATATTCTTGCAGTCCCGGAAAAGACCAACTTCTTTCACCTTTAGAAGACAGTCTTGATAATTACCATAATATTTCCATAATTGTGTTCATACACACAAAATAAATAAATAAAAAACACCAAGTGTTTTTAAGGGCTCACTGTTGCCTTGAAAAGCAGACTGTTTGAGGCGTTTAAGGGTGGTGGGCCAAACCTGCTTCTAAACTACTTTTAAAAAGTCGAGGGCGGTTAACAAACTGGTAGCCAACCGTAAAACCTCGGAAAGACCAGAGTGCTAAAGCTTGGCAGACCCATGATCACCGCGGCACACGCGGGTCAGCTGGCGCTAGAGACGCACGGACGCCGGCGAGACATTCATTACCACACTTCATCCGACAAAATGTAACGCTAGTCGGGAAAACGTATTACAACTTCACAGCGAGCAGAGAGGAGGATCCGTTCCACATTCAGCGTGACCCAAATATGCGTTATCATCTCAGTTGTTAAAGAACCTCACTGTCCCCTTTCTTTTGCAAAAAAAAAAACCTTTAAACTTGAGGCTACCAATAAATTGCCGACGTTCATAAAACTCATTAATTGTAACCCCTAAATTTGTCAGAGACGCTCGCACTCCAGCAGTGGAAGGGCTGTGCTGAGTGGAACCAGACCCGCTGTCCAAGCACTGCTAATAGGAATGGCGTGCCGTGGCACCGATCCCCTATCTCCAGAGCAGAATGATTCAAGCGCTCGCATATTTGAGTGTAGATTTTTTTCTTTTCTTTTCTTTTTTCCCCCCCAGCATATAACAAGACCGAGGAATGATCTGTGCGCTCTCAATAGGAACCAGACGGTAGCGCCTATGCACCACACACATACACTGGCATGGGGCTCACTCGCTGCTCAAACCCACATCTGGCTCCCAATACAGTCTCCACCATTAAAACCGCCCCCCCACAAGAAGCAACGCGGAGCCGGCGCTAATAAATGCCAGCCCACAGTGAGGGGAGAGCTCTCCGCAGAGATAGCAAGGAAGAGATGGAGACTGGGAGAGTTTGAGTGACAAATAACCAGTCCAAAGTATATCAACTTACTACCCTAAACCCCAACATTGACTTGTTGTTGGGGAAAATCCACTACTAAAGAGCATCTGATCACTCACCAGCTGTTAGCATGTGCGCGTGTTGCTTGCACACAAATGCATAGTATTTATGTGCGCAATTCTGTACCGCCGGTCCTTCCAGAAGTCACAGACAGCAACGACAGCACACGCTGCGAGTCACTGCTACGGCAGTGCCTGAGGAGGTTCTTTCGTTTCTGGACTGTGCACGCGTGTATCAAGCGCCACCCTTAGTCATAGGGGGCCATGCAAAAGAAGGCCACGCAGCACAGAGCGATCACAAAGAGATCACGCCCGGAGACGACAATACTGAAATCACTGCCATCGTTGTGAGTAGCCCTGTCTGACCTGCCAGAGCCAGCAGCAGCTCTCCCAGACACTGCTGGTACAGGTCCAGAGTGTCCCAGTCCTCCGTCCCATTCTCCTCCTGGACGAGAAAGACAACACAACACACATCCGCAATTAGACAATATGACACAAGCACACATACGCACGGCGTGTATTCCGATAAATGAACGGCCAAAACGTAATTATAAGAGCCCCAGCTCGGAGCTCTTCTGCCCTTCTAATTTCTCTAGTCACTGCACAGCTTGCCTTGGCCACAGCAGCGGCTGCCGTCTCCAAGGCAGCCAGGAGGCGGGGCTGATCCCGGGACATCTCTGCGTGAAAGAGTCGGAGTCAGACGAGCGGAGGCCAGTAGGGACACAACGAGCATCCCTTCGTTTTCATTAATCTTCAGTTATTTCTCATCAGTCGAAAAATAACATAACAGTCAATATGTTTTCATAGCTTGGGCGTTTAAAAAAAATACATTTAAAAAAGGTTTAGCCGTTTTGCTACCTTTCAGAACGTCCCTCGCCGAGTTGGCCGCCCGAAAGCTGATTCTGTTGTCTGCTGCCACCAGGGCTTTTAGCTCCTCTGCCCGAGACACATACTGACGGACCTGGCCAAGCAGAGAGGCGTAGGGTGAAGCCCAGACAACCCACACTGCTCTGGCGCTGCAGGCGTGTACGGGAACCTGCTCTCACCTTCTGTCTCAGGGCCTCTTTCCGCTGTAAGTCCATCTCATCTACAAGAGGACCGCACAGCACATTTCACAAAAAAGAAACGGAGAGCCTACATTCAAGTTAAAGAAAACCGTCACAGCTATTCTGTGAATTTTCTATTGAAATAGTTTTTGAAATAGCATATGCGAGTAATATAATTGGAATTTGGTTGTGATGGGCCTTTGGAACTACACAAAGAAATTAAACTAATTTAAAGTGCATGCCGTAAAGAGCCTATATCCTCTGCTGAAAGCGCAGTGTTAATCATAAAGGTAATGTACAGTGAGAGGTACTTGAACGGGTGTAGTGTTGTGGGTACATGTCCAACACATTGTAGACTTTGTGGAGGTCACGGCCGTTACTCTCTCACAGTTAATGGCGGGCACAAAGTGCTCCAGGGCACTGCAGTACAGAGAGAGCGCGGCCGATCGGTTCCCCTCCTGGTCCTTCTCCACGGCCTTCAGGACCAGCTCTTTCTGAGAGTGGCGAGAGGAAGCACACCCCATCACACGCACGTTTCTCCACCCTCACACCCGCAGCCGCACCCCTCCGCCCCGCGGCCCACTCACCGCCTTTCCCAGGCTTTCAGCACCCGGCATGTGCTCCAAGTCCACGAAGGGGTGCAGGAAAAACTCCGCGAAAGAGATGCGGACGTCGGGGTTGCGCTCCAGCAGCCGAAGCAGCAGATCCCTGCAGTCCCGGGACACTCTCGCCCCGGCCGGCAGCTGAAACACAGCGACTTCAGTTCCCCGGTAGGTAACAATTCTGTTGGCTTGTATTTAAGAAAATTAGCTTCCCAGGTAAGCTGCCTCGTCTTTACATTTGAAAATATCATATCAAAAGACTCTTCCTTTGAGGCCTACCCACACCACAATACTCTTGTAGATGAATGGGGACTAGAGAAACAGATTTATCCTGTAAGCATCACCGCGTGGCAAATAAGCGTTTGCATGGGTAACATTTAGACTGAATAACCAAGAGACTATAGCTATTCAACTTTATTCTGTAGGAGCCCTCAATCTTCACCTCAATAGCACGATCACTGCGAATCTTGTCCTCCAGCTCAGCATAGGACCGTGAGGCAAATGGCGGGCGTCCGAACAGGGCCTCTACAGAGACAAACATGAAGGGAAGAATTACATTGTGTACTAGTATATGGATGAGCAGATGCCGATGTAGTGGTTACGGTATTGGACTGGAAAACTGGTCAAAAGTCTTACCATACAAGATGACTCCCACAGACCACAGGTCAACTCGCGCATCGTAGTGTCGACGGCATACAATCTCTGGGGCCATGTAGAGTGGAGATCCCCTAAGCACACTCTTTTCATCCCAGGGAGACATGTACTGCGCAAAGCCAAAGTCTGAGCGAGCACAC
>JAOVYW010000007.1:4869291-4881792 GCA_025775045.1 Hiodon tergisus | reverse complement strand
GTGGAGATCCCCTAAGCACACTCTTTTCATCCCAGGGAGACATGTACTGCGCAAAGCCAAAGTCTGAGCGAGCACACACACACGCACGCGCACACACACACGCACGCGCACACACACACACACACGCACACACACACGCACACACACACGCACGCGCACACGCACACACACGCACACACACGCACACAGTGAAAAGGGAAGAGAGTGAGACATGGTTGGATAAAGAGAGTGTGAAACCTGTTACAACCATATCAGCTGAATTTGTGGGTATCGTTACAGACACGGCACTAGACAAAAGATTTGTGTGGGACTAATATGGGAACCGAGGGTGTAGGACAACAAGCCACCTGCCAATTTGAGCACAGAGCCGCTGAGAAGAATGTTCTGAGGCTTGAGGTCCAGGTGGGAGATGTTTCGTTCGTTGAGGAACTGCAGAGCACAGGCTGTTGACATGACCATAGAGAAAGAGAGAGAGAGTGAGATATTACACTCCGGATCTATACCACTGTGTACTTATAACTGCATAAATAAGCAGGTTCTATGCCACAAGAAGAAGAAGAAATGGTTAATATAGGGAACGGATTTATAATATCTGAACTGAAAACGGGGGGAGAACCCAGGTAGGGCGGGCAGGGGCAGTCTAACCTATTTGCTGTAAGAAACGCCGTGCGACTCTTTCCGGAAGCAGGCGCCGGCTGCGGATGAAGCAGGAAAGGTCTCCTCCTGAGCACCACTCCAGGATCAGGTAAATGTTTTCGCTGTCCCACTGGGGAGCGAGGGCGAGAGCGGTACACATGGAGGCACTTATTGGTGACTCAGAAAAATTTAACTAAGGGCAGGCAGGAACGGCAGAGCATCAGCTAAGGACAGCGCTGCGAGGAGAAGGGGTGTCAGCGGAAGATCAGACAGGGGCGCACCTGGAAGTCCTTTAGTTGCACGATGTGAGGATGACGCACGGTCTTCAGGATCTCGATCTCAGTAAGCAGGTTCTCCATGGAGGCTTTGTTGAGGCTTTTCTTACTCACCACCTTCACTGCCACCGCCTCCCGACTTCCCCCCTTGAAACACAGGCCCCAACAGGCGAGTTGAGCCAAAAATAACTGTCCCAGAAGGGATGCTCATTACCGGTAAACTGCCATTTTTGCAGTATATGTTATTTCCTTATGCAACACAGACACTCGTTTACTGACTAAATAATCGAATCTCACATGCTATTTTTTCAATTATATATTGAATCAAATCGAATTTCACTAAATAGATCCGTGTGATTAAACGGTTAAATGTGGGAGCGTCCAGATCATAATTCCATTCATTTACGAAGACAAATTTTTACCACAAACCTTCCTGTAGGCTTTGTAAACCGTCGCATATGTGCCGCTACCCAGCTTCTCGGTGAGAATGAAATCGGCCAGTTTCGGTGGGGCAAAGTTCGAAGCCATAGAGTCCGTGACATCAATTCACTAAGAAATTATTCTTACAGATTAAACCCTTGTGCACTATGGAGATTAGAGAGGAAAAATATTTCCCCCTTTAAAATTCACTGTCACGGTCGCTGGCACAACTTCCTGATAAAATCGTATATAAACTAAACCCAGTAATTTCAGGTGTCTACTTAATTTACAACAACCGAATTCTAAATAGCATTCGCTTCTAAAAACAAGATTATTTTTTCATGATTGTAAAAAATAAAGTAACAATTTTTTAACCCTACAATCTTATCAATAGACGTAACCAGCCGTCTTTAATATATCGAACTAAAATGCATTTGCATTGAACTTGATTATGGTTAAAGAAATATCAAATACAAACTTATTGTTTACATTTCCAACCCTGTCGTAAAATAGTTGACGGTCAGCTACAGTTTACGTCGACTTTAACCCTAGGAAAAATAACTTTCGCCCTCTATTGGTGAGATAGGCTAGGACACCACTAATTCTGTCATTTTTGCAGCCCCTTCGGTTACTCGACATTTCTTAACAAGAATTTATGTACCCGTATTCAGTCTTAAAAACACACACACACACACACAAAACCATTACTATGTTCAGAAAATTGATTAAATTAAGTATTTATTTGGTAGTAAAAGAAAAGATGAATACACCAAGGAGGAATTCCTCGTGAATATACATATTAACATAAATTAAATTTAAAATGTTTTGTGTAAATTTTTATAACATTTAAAATGTGTTATGAAAATACTATAATTTCAGTAAAGCTGTAATACCCCTGTCTCTGGAGTCGATGGGGGCGCTGTGGGGTCCTTTTCACTCAATATTCATTTGTCTTCGGTTTCAAGGGCTATGACGGTTTCTTCTCCCCTTTTACCGGAGCGTGACAATCGGGATTTAAAAATGGCGGATTGCATGGCAGCACGCCTGACGGCCCAAGAGGCGGAGATACGGCTTCTCAGCCAAGAGGTTACCTGTTTACAAGATGGGCTATCCTCAGAACCAGGTGCTGCTTGCAATTTCGTCTACTCCGCGGAGCTGGAGAGTCTACGAAGTGAAAACGAGAAGCTCAAGTATAGGATCTTGCATTTGCGGCGGAGTCTGCAGGCAGAACTGGATCCGGAGAACCTGGACAATCGGCAGGCTCCCAAATGCCCGGAGAAGGAGAAAAGTAACGAAAAAGCAAAAGTCAAAAACTGTACTGATCCGTCTAAGGTAAATGTTCTTAATTTACAACAAACAGTATATGTTTAGCAGACCAGTCTGGGTCTGTACAGTCAGGATTCTGTTTATTCGTGGCAGATTCCTATATGTCAGCTGGCACCTCAGAATAACTGCCTTTTGGAACTGGCAGTGTGTTAACAGAACATTGACAGTTGACATTTAAAGTGTGTGCGCGCTTTCCTCGGTGCGTTGCATTTATTGTATTCTGTCGTTGTTGTCGCTTCTGCATTTGCAGTCTTCTGTCATGAAATTTACAGCATTTGTAATTATAAGGCGATTGTTCTCCTTTAATGCAGTCCGAACCTAAGCAAGCAGATAAAAAGAAGAAAAAGGAAAAGCAAGAGAAGCTGCAAGGAGAGGGAGCGAAGGCAGAGGTAAGAGACCAGAGATCTACCTGTGCCCTTATTGACACCTGTAAGAATTTCAATTAATTTGGAGAAATTTAGTTTTACCTGTAATCTTTTATCAGATGAGGCCTGGACCTGCCTACATCTCCAAACGACTGAAGCTCTATGAGCAGCTGAAGAGGGAAAGCGATGCTCTGCTGGCCAAACGAGCCGCCGAGAACCACCCCATCTCCGTGGAGCTGGCGGACGGGAGAAAGGTGCAGGCCCGAGCGTGGGTGTCCACCCCCTATGAGGTGACCTGTGGCATCAGGTAAAGAGCCAGAGCCTTCTCCATGGGCCGGTCTCAGTGCCATCCCCCTGAGGCAGTTTTCTCAGCCTGCCAAGTGTAATTCCACAGTGATGTCAGTTGTTTTTTCCGGTGTCACTGGCTGCATGGTTGAATATTCATGGCTCGTTCTCTGCCTGCCCGCTGACAGTGTTCTGTAGTAGCGGTATTACACAGTGCGTGCAATGGTGTCTCTCGCAGTCAGGGCCTGGCTGACAATGCTGTGATTGCGCGTGTGGATGGCGAGCTGTGGGACCTGGACAGGCCACTGGAGAGGGACTGCACACTGGAGGTGCTGCGCTTTGATGACGACGATGCCCAGGCGGTGAGTGCCTTTCCTGCCTTCGTTCTCCACAGCTGTCTGCTGCTAATCCAGAAAGTGTTGATGGAGGCATTTCCTGTTGCAGGTGTACTGGCATTCCAGTGCCCACATCCTGGGAGAGGCTATGGAGCGCTTCTATGGTGGCTGTCTGTGCTACGGGCCGCCGATTGAGAATGGCTTCTACTATGACATGTTCCTGGATGGACAACGGTCAGGCCCTGCAGACAGTTTTTTATATAATATATATATATATATATATATATAATCTCGGGATGGAAATGGATCCTGTTTTTAATCTGAAAAGACGTTGAGATGCATGTTTGGAACGCCCGGGTATGTTTGTGTGTCCCGTTCAGGGGAGTGTCAAGCAGTGAGTTTGGTGACTTGGAAGCCATCTGCAGGGCCGTGGCAAAGGAAAAGCAGCCGTTTGAGAGGCTTGAGATCAGCAAAGATACGCTGCTGGAGATGTTCAAGGTGAGGGTTTCTTCAAGCTCTCTGTGCATTACCTGTGATATCTCTCTTCATATTACTTCACTTCCTAATGTTATTAAAAAGATGAAAGACCATTCTGGGATGATTAAATTTGGTTAAAAAAAGTGGTTTCACAGCACCCTATCACGCACCGTTGTATTTAAAGCCTATGTAATTGTCTTCTCCAAATTGGTTTTCAATATAAAAGTTTCAACAACGGAGAAATCTGAGGTTGATTCATTTATTATTAATCATTCTTAAACAGACATCTTATTTTCAATGAAAATGGATAATGCCATCTGCTCATGCACATCCATTTTGACTAGTGTTCCTATAGAATTCCAGCTAAATTTATTAATTAAGCTTCATTCATTTTACTGAAAGTAATCATGCTTTATTTTATATTGTTTTCAGTATAATAAGTTCAAATGCCGCATCTTGAATGAGAAGGTCACCACACCAACCACCACAGTTTACAGGTAAAAGGTTCAAATTAGCCAGCAATACATGGGATGTTTGACAATCGCTCATTAATAATCCTTCGTGAGTTAATGCTGTGGCATGCTAGTGCTTATATCACACTGATTTTAAGAGAGGTGACGTCTTCCACCTTATCTCTTGTGATAGATGCGGGCCCCTAATTGACCTGTGTAGAGGGCCACACGTCAGACACACTGGAAAGATCAAAGCTATGAAGATCTACAAGGTATGCCCCAGATGCCAGTTCATGGACATATCCAGCTTTCTCTGATGCCGTTTCTGCTTGTGTGGACGTGTGACTTCCAGTTCTGTACATCCCGTCGAATGTCTGCAGAACTCCTCGACGTATTGGGAGGGGCGCTCGGACATGGAGACCTTGCAGCGAATCTATGGCATCTCCTTCCCTGACAGCAAGATGCTGAAGGAGTGGGAGCGCTTTCAGGAAGAGGCCCGGAACCGCGATCACCGCAAAATCGGCAAGGTAGGAGGCACGGCAAGCTCTGACTAATTCTCATGGTGGGAGGAGTAATCCCTCTTAGCGGTGTGGAAGAAAACAATATTCTTGTATGCACAGCACAAGGAAGGAAGTTGTGAGGGAATGCGTTTTCTGGACGTAGGAGGAGGGCTAAATGGTGAGGGTAGTCTGGTATGGTGAGGGTTGAAGGGACTCGTGCAGTGAGGCTGACTGATGGAGGTCTGAGGAACTTGAGTGTGAGTGTCACCCCTTCACAACCCAGCAGGCAAACTTGCCCCAGTGGGGGTTCTATGTCCGGCTGATTATCATGTAGCAATGAGCAATGAGCTTGTCCAGCTGGTCTCCAGACTGACTCACTCTCCTCTCCCTGCTGGACACACAGCAGGTGGCCTTCCATTTACAACTGACAACAAAATGTTTCTCTGACTTTCTTGCAAACCCTCATACATTTATTTACCGTTTCCTTTAAAATTTGAGATGACATTGCCATACCCTTTTCAATGTTTATTGAAATGCTCATGTTAATATATTGATGCCAATCCAGGCAGAACGTCATGTGGACTGTGAGGCACTCGTAAACAGATTTTCTGGTGAGCCCACGATGGCCTGTATATTGATGAAGTGCTCTGTCTTTGCATGACGCAGGAACAAGAGCTGTTCTTCTTCCACGATCTGAGCCCAGGCAGCTGCTTCTTCCTTCCCCGTGGGGCCTACCTGTACAACACACTCACTGAGTTCATCAAGGTGCGACAGAGGAACCTTTCCCCTATGTGTTTTGCTGCTGGATGAATGGGTTAGTTGGTTCAGGTGTGAAACACTGGGCTCTTTTTTCACCAAACAGGAGGAATACTGCAGGAGGGGTTTCCATGAGGTGGCCACCCCTAATATCTACAACAGCAAGCTGTGGGAAACCTCGGGCCACTGGCAGCACTATAGCGAGAACATGTTCTCCTTCCCAGTCGAACAGGACATCTTTGCACTGAAGCCCATGAACTGCCCTGGGCACTGGTGGGTTGACCTTTATTTTTTCCTGCAATCCTTTGGTCAGGACTGGATCTTATGTAAAAAAAAAAAATTGTGTTCTCTCCTGTCTCGCTCAGTCTGATGTTCAGCCACCGACCCCGGTCCTGGCGAGAGCTTCCCCTGAGGCTGGCTGATTTTGGGGTACTCCACCGGAACGAGTTGTCAGGCACACTGACAGGCCTGACGAGGGTGCGTCGCTTTCAGCAGGACGACGCCCACATCTTCTGCGCCATGGAGCAGGTGATCAGGCTGGGCAGTGGACCTCGGAGATAAAAATGCCAAATACAGGTGGGCTGCAGATAATCTGCCAATACTATCAGCTGACCTCAGTTTCTCTCCTGCAGATTGAGAGCGAGATGAAGGGATGCCTGAACTTCCTGCAGTGCGTCTACTCTGTTTTTGGCTTCTCCTTCCAGTTGCACCTCTCCACACGTCCAGAGAAGTTCCTGGGTGATATCACCATCTGGGACCAGGCTGAGAAGGTAACGTCAATTATTTATTTATTTATTTATTTTATTTCTACATTATATTTGTTAAGCTGATGGTTATAAGCTTTTGTAATAGGCCTTTTTTTTTTTTAAGCTATTCACAGTGTAATTGACTATTTATTTACTGTCCAATTGTGTGATCGTTTGCCTCTAATTGCAGCAACTAGAAAATAGTCTGAACGAGTTTGGGGAGCCATGGAAACTTAACCCTGGGGATGGTGCCTTTTATGGTCCTAAGGTGAGCGTGTATCCTTTTCCTGATGTTTTCTTTTTATTTTACAGACAAGCAAATCATGACTGCATGCCAGTGGCTGAATTCTGAGCACCAACCTGTTTCATATTTTAGATTGATATTAACATCAAAGACGCCATTGGACGATATCACCAGTGTGCCACCATTCAGCTGGACTTCCAGCTGCCTATCCGTTTCAACCTAACTTTTGTAGGGTGAGTCCATATTAGGTCCGTCCATCCATGTTTAGCTGTAATCAACGCTATTTATAGTGTATGAACACTTCCATTGATTGCAATGTGAGGCAGTATTGCGCTGTGGATGGCTCTTTAATGCCATTTATTTACTCTGCAGGAAAGACGGGGACGATAAGGCACGGCCGGTCATCATCCATCGTGCGATCTTGGGCTCTGTAGAGAGGATGATCGCTATCCTCACGGAGAACTATGCTGGGAAATGGTGAGTATAACCCTCTGGTACTTCTTCTTGTGGGTGCATCAAGGGCGTACTGAAAAAAATGGTTGCACAGAGAGAATTGACAATTACGTCAGAAAACATGACATGATATGAGAACCTGCATGAGAGTACGTTCTAGTAGTTAGTTGAGAACTAACTACTAGAACAACAACAACTCATCCTCATAATCAGCTGAAGTGTACGTTCATACCAAGGGATTTATTCTAATGGTGTATGAACCACTTGGTCAGACTGTTTTGATCTTTCCATAGGCCTCTTTGGCTGTCTCCACGACAAGTGATGCTGGTACCAATCAATCCTGCCTGTGAAGAATATGCCAAAATGGTAGATCTCGCTCTTTAACTCTCTTTTCTACTTAGCCCACTAAAACTTATACAGCGTCTGTATGTCTACCAGGGTTTGGGTACGATGTAATGCTGTTGCACTCACTCAGGTTTGTAAGCAGTTTGTGGAGGCTGGGTTCATGGCAGACGTCGACCTTGATTCCAGCTGCCTACTTAACAAAAAAATTCGCAACGCCCAGCTAGCACAGTACAACTTCATTCTTGGTAAGAGACATAATTATCTGTTAATCAGTGTCCACTCATTTTGTTAATTGTCTAATGGTACTTACCTTTCTAAAATCATGAAATAACCCTACAATTACTAGCAGTAAAATAATGCAGCAGAGCCAAAAGTATATGGACACCAGCACGTTGAACATTTCATTCCAAAATTGTGGGCACTAATATGGAGTTGGGCACTAATATAGGCACTGCCATAACAGCCTTCACTCGTCTGGGAAGGCTGTCCTGTAGATGTGGGAACTTGCTTCTATTCACTTGCTCTGGTCACTCGCTGTTGCGTTCAAATGCATCTCAAAGGTGTTTGCTGGGGTTGAGGTCAGGGCTCTGTACTGGCCAGTTAAGTTCTTCCACACCAATCTAGACAAACCATTTCTGTATGTACCTCGCTTTGTGCTTGAGGGCATTCATGCTGAAACAGGAAAAGCCTTTCCCCAAACTGTTGCAACAAAGTTGGAAGCACAGAATCATCTAGAGTGTCATCATATGCTGGTGCATTAAGATTTCCCTTCCCTGGAACTAAGGGGCCTAGCCCGAACCATGAAAAACAGCCGCAGACCATTATTCCTCCTTCACCAAACTTTACAGTTGGCACTATGGATTTGGGCAGGTAGTGCTCTCCTGGCAACCACCAACCCTAGATTTGTCATGTGTGCAGCTGCTTGGCCATGGAACTCCCAATGACCTGTTCTTGTGCCGATGTTGCTTCCAGAGGGAGTTTGGAACTAGGTAGTGAGTGTTGCAAGAACAGATTATTTTTACTCACTTCAGCACTCGCCGCTCCCATTCTGTCAGCTTGTGTGGCCTACCACTTCGTGGCAAAGCTGTTGTTGCGCCTAGACATTTCTACTTCACAGTAACAGCACTTGCAGTTAACCGGGGCAGCTCTAGTAGGGCAGAAATTGGATGAACTGACTTGTTGGAAAGGTGACATCCTATGACGATGCCATGTAGAAAGTCACTGAGCTCTTCAGTATTGGCCATTCTACTGCCCATGTGTGTCTATGGAGATTGGATGGCTGTGTGCTCGATTTTACACCTGTCAGCATCTGGTGTAGCTGAAATGGCTAAATCCACTCATTTAAAAGGGTGTCCGCATGCTTTTGGCTATGTAGTGAATGTATAGTTAAGACCATACATAACAATCAGGTGTGACTGTGAATCTGGCCCAGAAAAGTTATGGGGGTGGGGGCATACTGTATGTGTTCTCTGCTGAGCTTTTATGTCCTGGCAGTGGTCGGCGAGAAGGAGAAGGTGACGAACAGCGTGAACGTACGGACCAGGGACAACAAAGTCCATGGGGAACTGACGGTCTCGGAGGTGCTGGCTAGGCTGACCCTGCTAAAGCAGTCGCGCTGTCGCAGCGCAGAGGAAGAGTTCTGAGGAGCAGGGCACAGAGGAGGCTGCTCATAGCCAACACCCCACCTGCAGCCGCCTCAGGGTTTCCACAGCCGAAGAGTCTGGAAATCTGGAACTTTACTTCTAATGCCCTTGTTGGAGCCCATGCGTATAGAAAGGTTTATTTGGATGGAAATCTAGATGTAATGGTCCAGGATGAAATAATGGAAGGTATACATTTGCCACTTGTAAAATTCTCTTTAGGTTTGATACATATTGCTGACAGAAGCTTTGAAGGGCTCTGTGAAACCTTTTGTGCACTTAAGTCTAGCAGTTGAGTAGCAACTACCTCAAAGCTTCGGAGGAGTTATTTAATAGGAATTTAAAATGAACTTAATTTTCTTCATGAGTCTGAGTGGCATTTGTCAATTTTATACAAATGGGAAAAGTGATGAGTATTGGAAAGACGAGGTAAAGTTTTATTGAGGTGTTAGTGTTCAACATCGGGTGGATAAAAACCCTTAGGTCTAATTATGAAATTGATAAAGTATGATTGGTTTTCTTAGTCAAATTGGCCATATTATCTTTGAAGCATGTATTGTAAGCGTTGCCCGATTGAAGGAATTTCTAACGTAGAAGTAATGTGGATGGATTTTGAGTAAACCAGGCTGCTGGGGGAATAAACCTCTTGAGTTCTCTGAAGTTTTCCATGTTGTCGTTTTTTGGGCCTAATGTACCATTATCATGAGAATAAAACTCAACAGAAACACATACGAGCATAAGTACGTGTCAAATAAGCTTTTCCTTCGGATTGGAAAAAATAAATGAGTAAGTAGGTTAGCGGTCTACAGGAAATTAGTAAAGGGTTAACGTAACTATTCAATATATTACAACCGAAAGTGTATATCCTAGTAATGGAACCAAGATGAAGGCTAAACAAGGGATTGTGCGATCGGTGGTTGACAACACTGCTGGGTAATGTCAATAACTGCATAGAGGGTGGGGGTAAACTGGACCGATACAATCTACAAGGCTCGCAACGGTATTGCAGTATTTAAATTGATAACCGTACCGTTTTTCAACATTTAACGAGACAGATTTTAATAAATAATTTATAGTTTACTCGGGACTGTTGTTATACCTAATGATCAACTGATCTCTTTTAAAAATAAAACATTACGGTCTATTAATATCTGCTTCTTTATTCTTGCCAGTAGGTGTAGCAATTAAAAAATGTATTTAGCCGAACATGATATAAGGTGCTAAGAGCTCATATACGGCGCCTTTATGTTTTAATATGACACGAAATCTAAATCTACCATATACAGGCAAACATTTGTGGTTTTAATATTATGTAAATCTGAAGTCAGTCATTCGAAACTTCTATTTAATACATACAGTATCAAACCTCATTCGTTAGCAACTGTGGTCTCATTTTAAGCTTATCGTGGGTTGTGGGCTCTTTAAGAAAAACTGACAACCGTGTTCGGGGGTGGAGTTCATAGAGGAAGAAGGATTGAGGAAGTCGGAAATGTGTAGTGCTTTTTACAGAATGGCTGCGGACTGTCATTTTCGGTTGTCAGAAAAAGGTCGTCGCATTATTAAATCGTACGGAATGATACTACTGGTGTTTTTAGATTTTTCTCTGCAGTCTGTGAATGGTAAGAACGAACAAATATATTATTTGTAATTCCAAATTGGTTTTTTTCCTAGAAGTGCTTTTATGTGAGCGACTAGGTGTCTATCTTAGTTGTTTAGTACCAGAGTCCAATTTGAGTGCCCCTATGTAAAACAGCGGAGATCCACCAGTTTTAATCTACGACACGAGTTGTACTCAGTATAACGGTTCAACAGCCTTTAAAGCAACCACGCTTCAGGATATTTTTAGCGACTTATGTGGCCACTTATATTTATGGAGTTACTATAGCTACCTAGTTATCAGTTTGCTAGCTCAGACTTTCCGTTTGAGCTTTGCAATACCTTTTGACTGTTTTAACCTGTACGATTTTACGAAAGCGTTTGGAAGTTCTTCGTCGCTTTCTCCGAATTCTTGTGCAGGACTGTACATGCTTGTGTCGATAATTAAATGTGTGATGCCTGTTTTAGGGTACCTGAGTTCCCCTCATGCCGGGCAGGAGCCCCCATACACCCAAAATTCCCAACAAAGTCCAGTGATAACTAGTCCAGTAACGCCAACTACAGCTTCAAGTGAGTACCGCCAGTAGCACCACATTCATGTCTGAATGATCACAGAAGTTTAATAATATTGAAATTTTCATTTAGCCTCTACCACAGGTTCAGCTGGTTACACTTCTAAATGCCCCAGTGGAGGTCTTTGTAACAGGCTACCTGCTGACTGCTTCACATGCAACTTTCACCACAACTGCAGCTACGGAAAGCCAGTTTCATTCCCCTGCAAAGTGAAGAGGGGTGTCCACTGCACGGTAAGTCTATATGGCGCCTTCCAAACAGTGAGTGGATATTTAAAATTAATCAGAGAGGATGGTAAATAATTTCCCATTGTGTTTTTTATTTTTAATAGAAGCGACTACTTACTTACCTCTGCATTCCAGAGCAGATTGAGCAGTGAACGATTCAGTGTATTGATGTCATCCACTGGACTTTCTGTGTCCTCCACTTCTAGGGAGAGTGGGGACAGCAGCAAACCAACTTCACTCTTACCATGACCTGTCAGTTCTGCTGGCAGCTGGACCCCTCCCAGTACAGATGCACCAACTCCACCACCTGCATGACTGTGGCTTGTCCCCGGAAGCGTTACAATGCCTCCTGCACAGTGTTGGATCACGTACATTGCCTCGGTAAGCGACTGGCCTTCTGCCATCTAAATGTCAAACCGCTGCTAGGTGCAGTACCTAGCAGTTAAAACCATTCTTATTATTTATTTTTTATTGTTGCTTGAAACCACTTGCAAACCAGACATGAGAGAACCAATTACAAGGAGGTTCTTTAGCATTAAATAGTTTAGCATAAAAAGGGTAAGATTGTTCTGTCTTGCTTATATGGCGTGTTGTCTCTCTGTTTACTACTGTGTTTAGAAACAGCTGGATGTCGTGCATGCTTGCAAGAGTTTTGATGACTCATAATTTTTTCACAATTTTGGAAAGGTTTTAGAATTTTAAGTATAATTCCCATAGTGCTAAGGAAACAATGCTGTATATTTTTCTAAGACTTTCACAGGTTTTATACTTGTGAAAGTCTATTTGGGATTATCATTTTATATATATATATATATATATATATATATATATATATATATATATATATATA
>JAOVYW010000007.1:4857580-4869191 GCA_025775045.1 Hiodon tergisus | reverse complement strand
CACTTTAAGCGGCTCAAAAATGATGGCTAGAATTCATATGGTGCTATTCCTCAAAGTTGATGGTACTTTCGCCAGTGAGCAGGTAACTCTAATCTCACTAATGATATGGCAGATTAGGGTTTTGGACAAGACACAAGAAAAGTTCCAGAGGATCTCTAATGACCATCCTGCAGAGCGGCACTGACTTCTACTTGATCCAGAGTGCCTCCTAGTGGCCACAAACACCACAGCAAATTTCCACAATTCTTTTTGCTGTTAGAGATAATACTGAAAGCAGTAATAATCTCAACCTTGTTATCCTGTGATCTTTCATACCTGAAGTTTCACAGGGTCTCCTGGTATACAAATCTGTGAGCTGATGACTATGTTTGTTTTTTGATGTGAAAGAGAACGCTTGCCATCATTACCAACAATAGATAAGTAAGCTACAAGGAGAAAGAATAGCTCTGCAGAGTGAGGAATTTCAATTGAATAATTAAAGATTGTTAAAGAACTGTTTTTATTTCCTGCATTCACACATTCACGGTATTCACTCTATTTGCTCTTCATAAATTAAATTTAATTAAATTTATCACCACAGAAGGTTATATATATATAGAAAAACATACACGTATAAAGAAGTTAACACATTAGCAATTTGTACGAAGTCCACAGGTAAAAAAACAGCAGTGAACCCACTTACCTTCTGGTTGCATGTCGAGTACCTTAGCCACTCTACCGCCAGCGGTCCACACATAATTCAATTAAGATTAATAAACACTTTTTTGGCAAGAGGACTTCTTGGCTCAGCAAGGCAAACTACAGTGCAGTGTTATTTTGGTCGAATTTAAATATTACAATTTTAATATTAAAAAAAATAATAATAATAATTTTTTTAAATCATTTTTATTTTTAAAAATTAATATTTTTTTTTTTTATCCCTATGCTACGAAAGTTAAATTCAAGCTATCATGCAGGGTGGGTTCATGTCGCACACCTATGAGGAAGTTATTAGACCACCATTGGCTGAATCGAAATACTGTAGCTCAGATTAATTAAAAAAACTGGTAAACATTTATACGAAACTGTTTTCATTTCAATGCATGCGGGATTTATATTTTAAAACACTGTATTTATTTACAAAACGCTGTTTAGAAAGGAATACAGGATGGTCAAATAGTCAAAACCTGGGTGTGTACTGAGTAAAAAACTACTAAAGGACTGGAGAGAGTATAAACGAGAAAACAGATTCGTCAGAAAATGCCACCGTAAATTTCCTTGCCATAGCCAGCAACATCCACCATTCGTTAAAGCAGGTTTTACATGGATCGTGGAAACTTGCCTTTGCTCCGCAATATGTTTTGCTTTTGTAATTAGTACATTTTGGCTCTGAGAGTAATAAGTAAATTTCTGAAAGCTCTGAGAACCTTTATTTAATATTGCCAGCTAGGTTGTTTGGTTACTATGGCTAGTTAGCGTGTTCATGTCAAATGTTAGGCGTAGAGAGAAGTAGTTAGCCAGTAAAATTAACAGTTAGCCAGACGGTTGATGTACTAACTAATAAAAGCAATTTTAGTCCATGTTGCGACCTCATACAGCCACTTCCATTTATATTGAATATGTTATTTTTTTAAATGTTCGAATGCTGCCAATAATCTCCAAAAAGATTAGGAGTTAAAGCAGCTGCTCAAAATTTAAGAAGCCATTTCACAGGACAAAACTGCTGTAAGACAAGGGGAATGGTTAACCTAATGTCACATGAAACTATCTTCTGGAGGTAGAGGGAAAGGGCCCCCAGGCCATAAACTACATGTTGAGGACCAGGTTATACTGAAGCTGAAAAAACAGGACAGGGCTGTATTGACCTGAAAAGTAAGTAAAAATTCAAAATTAGCTGAAAATATTTTTAGAAATTGATTCTTACTGATAGAAAGGAAGTATTGGAATGTACATACTTACGGTGCCCCAGTTTATGTGTCTATTCTCTGTTCCAGAAAGCAGGATTTTACCAATTCCCTTTTACGAATGTGGTAGTGTGGTGACATAATAACCGCCACTGTTTGTTCTGTTTTGAGCCTCTTTTGGATTGGAGGCTTAGAAGGAAAGACCTTTGAGTGATAGCATAACAAAATGGCCAATCAAGATCATGATCAGATGAGGTGATGCACTAATTTTCGTCCATAAGGTGGGAAAAATTTGTCGGCTTTATGTTTATTGTTAATGGCATTCCAAGGGAAGAAGATAAATTCATGAAAATCAATTTAATTAATTAATTAACTGCTGGATTATTGTGTCCCCACCCCCAAATAGATTTTAACATTATGGAATGTTAATAACTAATGTTTGTATGTTTTTTGCCTTGAACATTACTTCATTTTTGCTGGATAGATGGCAGTCAAACTAGCAGAGGTTACTGTTTTTATGTTTTTATTAGCTGGCTAGGTAAGTTATTGTTAAATATACTAACTAAATTAGAAAAGCGTTCCATAACAAGTAAAGTCTTTGGGGCTTATGGGTTTACGTTTTCTGTCATTTGTGTTGCATGAAACATTTGTAGATTGTCAAGTATCGCTTGGCCAGATATTCTGGCACCAGTAAGTGCTGTCAGTCTGTCATGATTCTTGAACTTTGACCATGTCTGTGCTTTTGCCTTTCATTAAAAAAGTTTTTAAAAACTCACAGAGCAATTACGTTTATTACCGTGTCTGGCCTATTTTCTTAGTAACACATTCCCAGAAGGCAATGCAATGGTCTGAGTTATAATATTTGACACATTTTGAGGCTTAGATGTGTTTCTTAGATTTGAGGCCTAAATTTAAATTTTTTATGGGTAGCTATCTAAAGTTGTATGTGGCCTGAGTAATCTTAAATATTACTTCCTAAATAGGGATTAGGTCTAATGTTAACCTTACTTGTATATCGCACCTAGGTTAGCGTATAACGCTAACAGAGATTTGTTTTTGTTTTTTTAATGTTTTTCGGGAAACTGGTCGCATTCCTTATTCATCCTTTCCCAGCTTTTTTCTTTAAGACGAAAATCTCAAAAACCTCAAACCTCCACCTACATCCTCAAACGCATCAAGATTTTGTAGTCTTCATTAACATCATAGAGACTGCCTTGCCGTTTATTTTTGTTATGACCTGATGGTGCCTTTAATCATTGTTACAAGATTAGCTAACTCTATCTAAATCCAAACCTCAAGCCATTTTTGTGCAAAAATGGAAGCTGGTCAGAGTTTGAGTTGAATTACTGACCGTCTTGAAAGGAGGCCAGGTGAGTTGGTTGCAGTTGGGTTGTGAGGGAATTTGCCTTACTAGTCCAATTTGGGTAAGCTAATTGGCTAACAATATTTGGGTATCAAAGTTGTGTAGTTCCTGTTACATATTGTAGCGTTTTTCGGGAGAGCTACCTAGCCATCCCCGCTACAATATTTTAACTGAAGCAAATGTTCAATAGTCTTGTTTGCTTCCCTCCACTTTGTTCACCTGGGTGGGGCTGATGTTAACGAGTTGTTTTGTTATGCTGTTTTTTCAAAGGATACCATTACCTTTTTTCTAAGCCGGCCCTCTACGTCAAAAGAAGGTCCAAATATAAAAGCAAAGGGAAAAGTTTTTAACTTTTTTTTTTTTTTAAACCTGGAGGCTAGTGTGTGTACATTGATGGTTAAAAAAAATTAAAACAAAACAATGATAACAGTAACTTAATTTAACTATTTAGTTATGGGTGGATATGTTGATTGTGTGTGATTGGGTGTTGCAATATCTAATTGGCTTATGTCTTCGAGGAGAAGAAGCTGTTCAGCCCACCATTAAAACCCTCAAAACAGACTGCTTAGTAATTCAAGTGATTTTGTGGCTTCATATCCCAGAATTCCAGAAGTCCAGTTAAACCATCAGCGCACATAGCAGAGTAAAGTTTACACCAATGTAACTAGGTAAATAAAACAAACCTGAATGCGAGGATAGTAAAAATGTATAGTATTTACAGATTCGGTAGTTACGCAATTTAGCTAATTTAATTAGGTTCTCTTTAGCTAACTATAGAAATGTTACCATTATAACTAACCAAACCCTCAATCTCAAAGCCTAACCGTAACCATAATCCTAAACCTAACCCTAAAACTAATCCTTACTCTTACCCTAACCCTAGGCCCAACAGTAACCATAGCACTAGTCCAAATACTAACCAAAACCAAAGCCCGTATCCTAATCCTATCCCTTCACTAGCCCAAATGCAGACCCTAACCCTAACCTAACCAGAGCCCTAGCCCTAGCCCTAACCCTAGCCCTAGGCCTAACCCATACCATAATCCAAATCCTAAACAAAACCCTAACAATTTCCCTAGCCCGAGCCGTAACTTTAACCGAATCCGAGACCTAATCATAAACCTAAACCTATCCATAGACCTACCCCTAACGACCTAACCACTTAACTCGAACTGTAACCCTTACCAAAGCTCTTACCCTAACTTTAGCTCTATACCTAGCTCTAATGCTTATCCCTAATTCCAACGCAAGCCTTAACCCTAACTCTAGCCGGAACCCTAACCCTAAGCCTCAGATTTTTTTGCAAGGAAGAGACAGAACCAAACACATCCTGTGTTGGATTGGCAACTAGAATGGCCCGTGCTTTCTTTTTTCCCCCCAGGAGGCTCCAATTTTCAGGAGTAACTTGGGGAAAACAGTTCTTCACCCAAACCTAACTTGCCAGTGCCTCTAGATCTGTTAGCTCACACAATAATTTTCAAAGGAGAGAGGCGGGTCGCAATTGTGCTGGGTGCGTCACAAAAACTGAGTAAGTCGTAACCAAATCAAAAATCAATTAGCGTAACCCACAGGATAGTTGCTAGGGTCACTTTTCCCCACCATCTGTTCCAGCCACAGCAGAGGAGAGGACCAGAAAAACTTCTGACAACTCTGCAGGGAACAGACTGTTAAACCTAGTTAAAACTACAAGGGGTCTTTCCAGTAAGTATAGGCTGAATTGGTATGCATAAACCTCCACTTGAAAATGCACACAATCAATCAGTCGACCTCTGCACCGCCGATGGCACTGTGAATGACCACATGCAGACACACACTAGATCCACACCCACAGATACATTGGGAAGAGAAAATCTTAATTAAGCAGGTATCAAGTTTTGTTACTGCTAGGGAGGGACCAAGTCAAATGAGGACTAAAAGGGAACCCTAGAAACCTAGTCTCGGTTGCATAATCTGGCCTGCTTTTAAGATAATAGGTATGATGGTGACATACATGAACGTACGTGAAACTGGAAAGGAAAAGTCTTAATGAGGTAGGTGTCAAGGCTTGTAGGGAGGGATCAAGTCAAATAAGGACATATGGAAACCCAAGAGACCTAGTCTCAATTAAATCATCCAGCCTGCTTTTAAGACGAGGTATGGTGGTGACACCTGGGTAGCCGTTCCTGAGGTTTGGGGTTAGAGTCCTGCTCTCCCAGCTGTCTAAAAAGCAAAACAATTTTTTTTTCTCAGTTGTCGATAACGATTAACTTCAACAAAATATAACCCTCATCAAACTCATTATACAATCCAGGGACTCAAACCACACACACCTCTGACACAAAAAAATGACTTCCGAACACCTTTGCCACTGTAGGATGGCTGAATGGGTAGTTCCCGATTTTAACTAAGGCTTTAGTAATAGTAATGGGACTATCAAGTAAACGATAATTCTGATAGAGTGCACTCAGGTGTCCCTCTGTGGTGCATCAAGATAAAGAGCTGGGTAACAGTGCCTGAGGTTTGAATCTCCCTCTGGCAGCTGCCTAAAAGGCTAAAGATATTATTTGCATAGAACTCACTACACTATCTGTGGACTTGAACCACAAAACTCCAAAGCGCAAGTCCTTCACCACTGTAGGAAGACTAAAGTGTTCTCAATTTAACTATGGCTTTAGTAAACAGTAATGGGAGGTGAAATCAGGTGAACATTAATTCTGAAAGGGTTCAGCCACATGTCGCTTGGTGACGCATCAAGCTAGACAACTGAGATTCGAGGCCAGCTGTCAAAATGTTTTTAACATTTTTATAAATATAAATTACTGACTTAAACGCCTAAGTAAGTAATGCAAAAGACGACTTTCATCAGACTCATTATGCAGTTTGGGGACTCGAACCACAAACTGACCACTGACACCAAAAAGCTATGCCTGAGGTCTTGGCTTTGAATCTGACTCCCCCAGCTGCCTAAAAAGCTGAACTTCAACATTAATTCTGACAAAATACACTCAGGTCTCTTGCTGTGGCACATCAAGCTAATTGGCTGAGTAGCCGTCCCTCAACTCTGGGGTTTGAATCCCACTCTGCAAGCTGTCTAAAAGGCATATGTTGTGCAAAACATTACTTTCGCCATCCGGGGACTCGAACCACAAAAGTCAAAGTCATAACCCTAAAGCTCAGTTTCTTCTATGAGGAAGAGACTAATCCACAAATTTTGACCAATCAGGTCGCTCCTTTTTCGACCAATCAGATTGCCCGAAAATTTTCGACCTATCAGATTGCCCTGAAATTTTTGACCAATCAGATCACTCAATTTTTTCGACCAATGAGAGCACTCAAACTTTTGGACCAATGAGATCGCTCGAAATTATCAACCAATAGCATCGGCCGAAATTATCCACCAATCAGACCGCTCACAATTTTTGACCCATCAGATTGCCCTAATTTTTTGACCTATCAGATCGCTCCATTTTTTTCAACCAATCAGATCACTCGAAATTATCAATCAGTAGGATCGGCCAAAATTATCGACCAATCAGATTGCCGAAATTTTCAAACAATCACAATGCCGGAAATTTTCAACCAATCAGATTGCATTATATTTTCGACAATCAGATTGCCCAACATTTTCAACCAATTAAAATGCCGGAATGTTATGACCAATCCAAAAAAATTGCAAAGATATGCTATAAAAGTTTAACATAGTCAGAAATCTAATTAAACCAACACATAAAATTGCTATTACCTTTTCTGAAACCTTACACCTAACCCCCCGCTTCTTTACTCTAACTCTAACCCGAGCCCTAACCCTGTGAAAATAATCACGTGTTCCTTGGTGGTACATCAAGCTAAACACCTGGATAGCAGTTTCTGGAGTATAGAATTCGAATCTAGCTCCCACAGCTGTCTAAAAGGCAAAACATGTATTTAAAAAATATATAAATTTCTGACTTAAAGGCCTAAGTTTTGCAAAAGACTCAAACTCCGGGGACTCGAACCACAAAACTCTGACTACAAAGTCGTTACCCTAAAACCCAAACCTTGGCCATAACCTTACCTCTAACTACAAACATAAACCTAACCCAAACCCTAAACCTCGTTAAAATTTTTCGACCATATTGCCCGAAATTTTCAACCAATCAGATCACTCCATTTTTTCAACAAATCAAATTGATCAAAAATTTAGAGCAATCAGATTGCCTGAAAATTTCGACCAATCAGATCGCTCCTCTTTTCGGCCAATCAGATTGTCTGACATTTTCGACCCTAACTCTAACCCAAATCCTAACCCTAACCCTAACTCTAGCTCTTAACCTTAACCCTAACCCTAACCCAGCCCAACCCTATCCTTTTCCAAAACCTTGCCCTTTGCTTTTTTACCCGGAAGAGACAGAACCAGAACTCATCCTGTGTTGAATTGGGAACTAGAATTGCCTGTGCCTTCTTGTGCCTTCTCCAAATTTCAAAGGAAACCTAGGCAAAACAGTTCTTCACCCAAACCTAACACTAACTCTAACCTTTTTCCTAACCTTAGCCAAAGCCTCTAGACCATAGTCCCAGCACAAAACACAAAACTGATGCAACGTCATGCAGGGATGTCTCTCAAATATCTGATGTGCTGATATGTGAAATACAATAATATAGCATATAAATATATTTTTAAGTGTATCAGATGAGACTGGTTTAAAGTATCATCCCTCTCCCTGTCAACTTGACTCAGTTGCCTGTATTTGGGAAAATTGATGTGTTAGAGAATTAAGAAGGAAATCAAGTGTGTAATTCAGCCCTACAGGTTGCATTATTTCATTTTTATTATTGATCACATGGTAGATTTTAGTGGATTTCACTTTCTCATTGCCGTCTCATATATATGCTGCTTGGGCGCAATCTGCAAAACTACCACAGTGTGGCAGCACTCTGCTAGGATCATGGAAAACTGGGGAATAAACGATGGACACAACAATTAACCCTCATA
This sequence comes from Hiodon tergisus, assembly GCA_025775045.1. Lineage (NCBI taxonomy): Eukaryota > Metazoa > Chordata > Actinopteri > Hiodontiformes > Hiodontidae > Hiodon > Hiodon tergisus. Next base: position 4,860,994 of record JAOVYW010000007.1, on the reverse strand, counting down.
TAGAAACTTAATCTTAAATATATGTTTGAATATGATTGATAGACATTTTTAGATTAAATGTAGCACAAACCAAAATGATTGTAACACCCTTCCAACATATACAGGTCTGTTGTTCTGGATAGCAATCCACTTTATGCTATATACACTCATATACAGCAAATAAAGAGTTTATTTTACAGCTATGAAGTAAAAGTGATGAAAAATAAATATAAAAGCAGCGATGGATGTACGTTTTTAGAAATAGTCAAGAAATACATTCAATAATCAGGACTTTGTGTGAATGTAGACAATGCCAAGGGGATTCAGAAACAGAATGTGACTCTGACACTGGATTGGTGTGGGTTCCTGTTGAAAGAAAAGGGGCCCCACCTGGGAAAACAGGCGACTCAAATAGACCACCTGACAGAACACATCTGCCAGAAGTCAGAGAAAAAATTATGCCCCCGATAACTTGTAATCTCAGACTGCCTTGAGTTGGAGCAGTTCCTATGTCATTTCAAAACAGAGACAACTTACCACATACAGCAGGCAGGTATGAATAGCATAGAGGAATAAACCGGGGGTCTAATATTGGTCCAGCTTCAGAATGGATAAAAATTGTGAATGCGCAAATTATTTTTTAGGACATATAGTTAACGGGAGAGAAAGCAGTGATCAGTTTTCATTACCAAACCCTGGTAGGCGTTAAGCAGTGCCTTGGAAACGTAGCTGTAAATAAACAGCTTTCAGATGGTTGGGATTGTAATTTACTGGCATTGCAGTAAATCTGAACAAATTCAGCAGCGGTGAAGGAAAGTTGGACAGTCGGTATAGCTTCATCATAAAAAGGCCCACAAGCTTTTTGCTCTGCTTCTGCACTATCCGTTTCAAGCATCTAATTCTTGGCTACAGCTCCCAAACGTCTATCCCTGGTCTAAAGGGGCAAGGCTAAAAGAGAAAGATAGGAGGACCTGGTGACTTAATTGCATTTATCGTGCGCGTACCAAGCTGTCTGTCGTCTCTGTTGAGTCCCTTAAAGGACTAGGGCATTGAAGAAGCACCATTGAAGGAACAGACACCTGGCCCTAAATGACGGCTGACAACATGGAAAGAAAACAGATCTGCTGCCTTGCCTGATGGGTGACTTCACAAAGAGACAATGGGCCGTCTGGGCCTATAACTTATAGTGACACACCAGGCGCCACCGTCCAATTACCCAACTGTGGGAAAGGCCTTCAGCAAAGCCTCCCTCACCAGGATGGATGACCCTTTCTGGCAGGACTGAATTAATACCTGGAGTCAAGTGAATTGCTTTTGGAACAACACTTTCCTAAGGAGCTCATCAGACGTGGAGTGATTGGACGGCGCCCAGAGGGATACTGCTGTGTTTCCACATATTTTGGTGCACTTTCTAAAATAGTTCTCTCGCAGGGGGGCAGGTGCGCCAACCTGGAGGTTTTGGGTCATGGAAATGCATTATGTGACCTAAAAGAATAGGAACAAACACAAAAGCTGCCCGAATCAAGGGAGTATCTGGTTAGTCGTGAGATGTTTTGAGACTACTGCAATGCAGTGAAACTTTCAATCTTATAGCCTATATCTGTATGGTTTGTATCACTGTGACGACAGCACGTAGAGTACTGATGGGTTCTTAAATGTGTGCAGTATACCGCAGACGGGCATGTCATTTAAAAACTTTTCAAAGATTGTCAGTTTGCATTGGTATAAGGCTGCAGTCATAGTTCATGAATTGGGAAATGAAAAGATGACTATTGCGCTATCACTCTACTTGAACACTACTTTAATTTCATGCGGTGGTCAAAATCTGGAAATACTATGAGAAATTAGATGAAAGGGGCCCGTGAACATGAAGATGGATATGAGCAAAGCTGGCAGAGACGGCTCTGTCCTGCCACGTGCTCTAAGAGGCCAATCAACTCCTCCTCGTGCTGACCGTCGGGATGGACCTTTTCAAATGGAGCTGCAGGAGGACAGGCTTCAGGTGGTGTGTCAATTTTGGGCGACACATACACTGGAGCCACTGCCCCAGCAGAGAGGCGCGGTCATTAAGGAGCCTGCCCTATAGACATTTAACCCTGGCCGCCACACGCAGCCCTGTCCTGCAGCAGGGGCAAAGCGTATTTTATTATTCTTATCAAAAAGCTGTTTAAAAGACCGCAGTCTGTTAACCAGCTAAGCTATTGCTCTGTGTACATAGTTTGTTATTGGAATGCCCAACATTCAAAGTCCAACTATTACTGGTACAAAGTCATTACAACTCCAACTGATATTAACCTTTGCATCTGTCATATCAGTCTTGTCTAAGGATGTCCTTGCTTGGGTTTTACGCTTCTTAGTATAGTTAGGATACCTCCCATTTATACCACTGATCTTAATCTGAACACTTCACGCTGTCATTCTATGTTTCAATTTGTTGCTTTCGAGCATATCTTTCTGCCATTATCCAGCTTTTTCAGGACACAGAGTCAATTAGAGTAAATCCCTGATACAATTGAATTATTTATATGACAAGGAAATAGTACATAAACGTGTCTAACATGCAGTAATTCAACTATTTAAACCTAAAAGCAGATGAAACATCCTAAAAAGATGAACAATATGAAGTTAAAAAATAATTTAATATTAAAACCAACACTGCTATTAAGTCAACCACCTGCTATTACTCTGTTTTCACAGTGAATTATAAACCTTAAGAAATATGCAAGTATGTCGTCATGGCAGCATGACTAGACATCATGAAGCCACCAGAAAATGCGGAACATACTGGAATTATTTTGAGCTGCATCATGAGGAAACGTTTGTTCCACTGTATGGTTACACTCAAGGGAAACCCAGCATGACTAATGGATGCTTCATGCAAAGTGTTAGAGAATAAACATCTCCGACCCGAGGGGAGAGGCGGTGTGCTGTGTGACCCCATCCACACCATGTGTGACGTTAGCTGATCACCACAACTGGCCTGTGAGAGATCTGGCCCACTAGCACTCTGCATCTGACGCCATCTCTACAAAGCCAAATTCACAGTGACTCACTGAACAAAGGCTGGGCACCTTCAAAGCAATGACACAGTGCTCTGCTTTTTCAGCAGCAACAACAAAACAATGGCTCTGTTTAACCACACTGAGTGACGGGGACTGGCTGAGGCATACTGCACACATTTAAGAACCCATCAATACTCTTCGTCGCAGTGATACAGGCCTATTGTTTTTGTTGACAAATGAGATCCTGAACCACTGTTAAATTATGCTCACTAAAGTAGACTTTAAATAGTGCCTCAACACGATCTGTTTATAAATCCAACACCTTTCAAAGAAACGGCGACCTGGGGTCGTAGCTGTGTCCTGTCGACACAGCATGTTGGCGAATGATAACAACAGACCTGGGGAAGTTATTCACATTCATGCTAAGTGCTTA
>JAOVYW010000007.1:4810346-4857480 GCA_025775045.1 Hiodon tergisus | reverse complement strand
TGTCCTGTCGACACAGCATGTTGGCGAATGATAACAACAGACCTGGGGAAGTTATTCACATTCATGCTAAGTGCTTATTTAAGCAAACCGGACCAGAAACCACAGGTGTCGCCCTCTGCCACCTTCTCTAAATCAGCACTAAGGTGGACCCTGGAAGGAACTTCCAAAAGCAACCAGGAAGAGAACAGCAGAAGAGGAACTGAAGGCAATTTAACTACGCAGAGGTCGGGCTTTAGATCATCAAAAGTGGAAAAGTAGGGGATAAGTAAGGGAAAATGTTTCACCCAAGAAACAGTCCAAGGAAATTATTTCAACATAGAACATTATATGATAATACCAGTGCCATTCTTAATTGGCTGTCAGATAAAATAGATTTTGTATATTTTCTTTATTCAAAACGCCAACACATTAGATGGAAAAATATGAAAGGATAAAACTGGTCATTTCAAAGAAAGTTACTCAGTATTGCATATATAACTATTAAAATTTAATAAGCTTGAAGCCCCTGCCACCAAACACCCCCCCCCCCCCAGTCTAGTGCACAGAGCGTTTCGCCAGTGCCCAGGGCGCTGAAGACACTTTGAGCACCCACCTCCCCTCCCTCTCGCCTACACCTCCCCCTTGTTCCTCAGAGGCCCCTGGCCCCAGAAAGCCTATGCCGCAGGCTAACTCCTGCAGTGATGGGGACCTTGTGTTGACAAAGCAACCAGCCTTCAGAAGACACGTCAAAACCATGCTTGATTTGCTGTGAGGAGCTTAGCACGTCACAAGGAGGGGGGCCCTTTTTTGAATAATAACAGAATAATAACAAAGCCCTGGCTACCATACCAAAATATTGCCTCTCATTCATATCTGTAGCTGTTGTGTCCCAAACACAGAAATTCAAGTAAATTCTCTCTTTGTGCTTTGAGCAGAACAGTATGATAAATGCAAAGGAGAAAATAATATTAGAGGTTCTTCTCTTTAATAAAGAACCCCCTAATGAGGATACAACTCATTAGAGACTGCAGGAAGTGCTGCAGGGCACATCAGCCTGGCAACAAGCCTCAATGCAGTTTAGGGTAGACAGTGAGAATCTGACATCCGTCTTCATCCCTGATTGATGTGAAATCTAAATGTAGGTCTGTCAATTTAGGCGAGGTGTGCACTTCAACCGACGGAAACAACAGCGGACCCAAGAGGATCTTTTTCTGCACAAACTCCCCTTCCACACATCACTGAAGATGTCTGTTCTGCCCTGCTGTCCTGCACCCTCTTGTTTTTATTATTTTCACCACGTTTTCTTTTACTGTCATACACACCGCAGTGATCAGGGATCAAGGTGAAGTCAAGAAAAACTTGCAAACTGTCACAATCCCAGATTTGATTGTCAGTCTGTGGTATTAAGTCTTTGCCACTGGATGGCAGCAGAATTTAAATACTGTTAAACTACACAAATGCAAAAAGAAAAAGAAAAAAAAATCAAAGTTTAAAGGAAAGCTTCACTTCATTTCACGCAGTTGTGTTTTGCGTCAATCCTTGATTCCTTGCAGTTTGGCGTTTGTTTAGACACTATCTTATAATTCTAATAAATGACACACTCAGGTTGCACTGCTATTCAGATCCAGCAGATGTCCTTCTTTGAAAAAAATCCCCAATTCAATTTCTTAAAGGTCAGCCACAAAACAACTTAAAAACACATAGAAATTTCCTTGCTTTCAAAAGAAAAGGTCATTTTTTTGTTGAGCTGATTTTTATTGGAATATCTATATAGGCTTACAGAGGCCCACTATCAGCACTACACTACTGTGTAGTAGCCCCTTCTCTGAACAGCGCAAAGTGGCTCTAACCACAATAGAAGGAGTGGGAGGCCCCGGTGCACAACTGAGCAGTGAAGAGGCGAGTCCGGGATGCTGGCCTTCTAGGCAGAGTTGCAAAGAGAAAGCCATATCTCAGACTGGCGAATACAAAGAAAAGATTTAGATGGGCAAAAGATCCAGACACTGGACAGAGGAAAATTGGAAGAAAAAAAAGTGTTATGGACAGACAAGACGAGGTGAGACTGGTGTTTTGTGGGTACTATTTAATGATGGATTTAGGATGGCCTTTCATAAAGAGGAATTATTATCATTAAGTTGCAAACATTCTTACGAAGAGAAACTTAAAGAGCTTTTCCGTTGTACGTATTTATACAGTTAGATATATTCCTGAAGCAATTGAAGTTAGGTATCTTCCAGCCAAAGAGATTAAAAAAAATTTATTTCAGGGAAGATACACGTGGTCTTCCCTCACACAAGGCAATTCTGAAAGAAATTTTAAGGGAACTCACACTAATCGTTCCTCTGCAGAGATCACACACTATACATCAGATTTCCGATACCCACATATAAACATTGTTGGACAATATTCCATCTCTGAGAAAAAGAAAGAGAGCGGAAGTGTAAGTGTAAGCAAGAGAGAGAGCTTGTTTTGAACAAAAAAAAAAAACTATGAGGCATTCAGATCAAAAACAGTTTTTTAACGCAAATATTCAGTCATCTGAATAAACACATCTTGAATTGATAGATCTGCGACTGTCTAGAAATTTCACCTCCAAAACTAGGTTGACATTTAATTGCAAGAGAAGTCAGGTAACAATATGCTTTCCTCGTGCATACTTGTTTAAAGATCATTGCTAGCATGTGGCACTTGCTGAATTGCGGTTTTTCTTTTGGATGCCTGTTTGCATGCATTACAACTAAACACATTCTAATAATAACTGGAACTTTTGTTCCGCCTCAGAAATAATGATCAATAATCACCGCTACTACATTACAGATGCATGAATACGCCGTGCAGGCCATCAAATTACGGCGGAAATCGAACAGTGGGAGAACTGCACCTCAAAGCCAAAGAGTTACTAAGTATGTGTTCTGAAGAAGTAATTTTTTTACCTTGTGGAATACCCAGTGCTTTTTCGCTGGAAATGAGCAACCAATGCGCTGATGAAAATTATTTAACAGCCTCCTTCCACAAAGTATGATAGACTGGCCTCCGAGAACTACAAGGCAAGTGTACTATTTGATATGAATAAGAAGCAATGGGAGTTGGCTGTGCTCCATTATTACCTGGCTAAATGGATGAGACAACACTGGTACTCTGAACAGAAAATGCAGAGCGGGATTAACATAAATTGAATGAATGTGATGACAGAGAATCAACGTACCTTGATCTATTATCACCTGATTGACAACTGGGCAGCTGTTTGGCATTCAAAATTTCTGTAAAAAACTTGTGTACCGGAAAATAAATAAATAAAACCACAATCTTCATGTATATATATATATATATATGAAGGAACAAACATGACAAATCTCTTGTTTTTTGAGCACTTTATCCCTTAGTTATTTTAAAACAAACATTCACGTATGCGTTGGATGGATCAAGCTGAATAAAACATAAAATCAAGTAAAGTAAACAGATAACAATGTTTAATCATCAAATTTTGAACAACTGCAGGGAAAATGGCTGAAAAAACTTAATTTGGTAATATAACACATTAAAATTGATTGATTGATTGATTGAAAAGGCTGCTTATGGAATAATGGCAGCCATTAATGATGGCTTATGAAATAACAATTCAAGCCAATATTTGAAGAAATAAAATGTAGAGCCATCAACACTTGTTTAATGCTTTTTTTCCATTTTGGTTTTGTAAGAATTCAGGAAGCTCCAAAAAACTGCAGACAAGGAACCTTATTCACTAGATAGAAAAAAACAGACAAAGGCACATGCTGGCTACTAATGGCAGAGCTTCACTTAATCGAGTTGCACGCAAATACAAGTCGTGCTGAAGGAAAATGATTTACCACGATCAGATCCCAGGTCTGATACATGGAGATGTAAAAATTATGACATGACATGATGACCACGGCGAGATCACATATGTTCTGGGCTGGCACATATGTTGTGCATATTAGTCAAATTAGTCTGGGGTTTGCGGGCCAGGGTCTCGTCATTGTCCTCACGTGTGCCCCTGGAGTGTCTGGCCAAGCCCCTGACTGTTTTTAGGAGAATAGCAACCGATCCGTCGAACCACAGAACAATGCCCTCACCATCTGGATTCAGAACACCACTAGCAACGGGTGATTCTGTCTTCATTAATTCATACTGCCCAATTCATGTGCCAGTAAAAAGGGATTAAAATTTTTGGGAAAAAGATTAGATTAGATGCACATGATCTTAAGGTCCTTTTAGCATGCACAAACTGAAATAACTCTGGATCGATTAATGGTTCGTCTTGGTGTAACATTGCATACACGAGGAGGCTGACAGAATCGGCTGTGTAAGTGCACCACAAACCTACCACCCAAGTCATATAATGAATAAATGCAGTGTTCAGTGTTTCTGGTAGTAAAAGATTGAGAAGCAAAGCCGAGTGGCAAAAAAGATGCTTTCAGATACTGACTTTGCGGCTCACAAAGTTTGCAAGTATCTTCACAAACTTTGGTCCAATCTTTATGTGTTGAAGCAGTGTGTAATGTATTGCATATTTTTATATAACATTTAAATGAATTAATTAATTGATATGTTCGTAAATATATGACTAATATACTTATGCATATTTGGGATATTTCTGAGACAAGCGAAAGGTTTTTGGACAAAGAAAACACTACACACATCGTCAAATTGCCCACTGGGATGCTTTTAAAATGGCATGAAATAGTTTTTAATGTGAAGAAACCCACTGAGGTCAAGTAAGATATTGAAGGTGGTCATCAAGCCAAGCCATATTTAGACCTCCAGGTTGATAAGTGTTTAACCATCCTTGCTTTGTTCCACTTAAGTATGTCATAATTATATTTTACTTGTTTGCTTATATACAAGTTATATTTTTATTATATATAAAATATTCACTGAATAAAACCATTAAGATTCTTTACCTTGCTTATCTATACAATCCCAGCCTTTTCTCCTGAGATTAAAACCTGCAACCTTTTGCCCACAAATTTCCTTCATCATTGCACCACTTGCTAATATTAGCAATAACTGGTTAAAATCATAAGAACAGATTCCCCTGCCTCAGGTCTTAATTATAGCGGTGGTTATAATCGCATATTCGTGTTATTTGTAACTCAAGACAACGTGCTGAGTCTAATTCAAATGTATGTTACATTCTTGTGCACACAAAAATTCACAGTAAAAGTAATCAAAACTCTTTCACTGAGTTAGACTATCAAAGGCATACAAATTAGACACAGCGTACAGTTATCAACAATTTGGTGATTTGAAGCCTGTTTACATAAGTTAAAGTACATTACATAAACAATACTTGCAATTCCCTGCCAAGATTTCAAGTGTTCTACTTCACTAAATTAAAGACACATGTTTAACATTGAAAGTAATGAAATGGCCTTTTTGTTTCCAGGTACAAAATATCTAAATGTCATCTAATCAAACATATGCTTATTCAACACTGAATGCTGGAGCTGAAAAATTGGATGGATTCTAATTTCTGTTGAGCCAACTTCTTGTATTACATTACAGTACGTAAATGAATCTACCATCCAGGGAAAAGCTTATACAAGAATATATATGACTACCGAACACCAAAATGCATTCGTTTCTGCAGATGTATTAACTCTGTGTCATACATAATAAAAATAATTTGTTAAAAGAGTCTTTTAAATGATTTAAAAGACCATAAAACAATGGTTGCCTTGACAAAGAAGCCAACGCATTGCCAAATCATTGGACGGGCAACAGAACTGTAGACTAGCCCGTAATGTTTTTAGCATCACTACTAATGACACCTGCTTTTGGACCTTGGGGCAAAGTTATTATTCTTATAGGGTCATGCATTAATGCATACACCTCATTTACATATATGTCTCTCTAAAAAGCCTTGCAAATGTTGATTGATTCTCTCTGTGTTCAAGAGAATAATTTTTCTCATTGTTATTCGTTTTCTTGCATAATAATTCAAAATGTATTAGTATTATTAAAAATATCACTTGATATTTATTTTGCCACATATAGCTATAAGAACCTATGTGTCTTGCTATGTTGTGTGTGTCATGAAATTCGGGCCACGTCTAGCATTAATTTAACACTGAAATACCAAAATAGTTGCTACTGGGTATAATAGGCTAACTAATCTGTTTTAGTTTTCAAAATTGTCCCAGAAAACAGTAGAGCTGATGTACTATTCACTGGCATTTATCTTGTCACATAATGGTCTTCGTTCCCAATGCATAATAAATATTAGGCTGTATGATTTAATATTAATGTAATAGCTAATATTTGCTAGTATAATAACACATATAATTAGTAAAAGAAGAATTTAATATTTCGACCACTTCGCCAAATTTCAAACTCAAGTTTTTGAGTCCAAAGTGTCGTCTATAGTAGAATACATCAAAATTAAAAACATTTAATGAAAATAAAAACAAATCACCTCGAGGAGAACCCAAGTCAACTTGTATACTAAGAATATTACGTCGGTTTAAACAGTCAGTTTCAAACAAACGTTTGCCACTTCATTAATTTACGAAACGTCCTTATATTAATGTTACCATGCGCTAATATTAATAGGCATGTTCCTGTGATAAAGCTGTCATTATTGAATGACATTTCATTTTAATTCAATGTTGGATGCGGAATCGTGTTAATATTGTGAATCATATCACCTTCTCGTCTTACCGTTTTGATAATGGGCAATTTGACACCTCGCCTGTGTGTGGTGTTAATTTATTACTGTTACAGTCCTATACATAATAAAACGGTCAAGAATACCCCGTATTTATGTGCCGCGTGCAAATCCCCGGGCTGACCTACTTCTCCGTCTCCCTTTCACTTCAGACACTCCGCTAAAATCCATAAATTAAGGAAATTAACTGATGGGGCCCGAGGCAACTTTGTAAGCTATTTAAATCTTTAAATTTACAACATCTTCTGCATTCTTTTTGTAATTGAACTAACTCCGGGGTTGTTACTTTAATGAGGAAAAATCAAGTCTTCCTTCTGGTTTGTACTCTAGAAGACAACAAATTTCACCCCGAGGGTAAAGTTCCCTGTTCTGTTAAGGCAAGAAAGGGGAAAGGGACCGGAAGACAGCGCGGATCTAATTTGTACCAAATTTTGAATGTTTGCCTTTCACGGGGCTTCTTTTATTTGGCCAAGTCCTCGAATGAGATGCAAAATACAAACCAACGTTCTCCGCATGGTGACCCCTGGCTCCATCTCTACCCCCTGCGTTTTTATTAAAAATAAATTAATAATATTTTTAAAAGAGGGCAAATTAAATTATAATGGGAACCACGACCTCTCCTTAATAGTAATTAATGTTGCGTGTATTTCTACATTCATTTTAAGGTTTCTCCTGTTCTCCTGATCATTAGTCTTTTCACACACTGGTAGGCGCCAAACATCAAGAAACAAAATTCCGAGAGCAAGGACTGGATTTGGGGATATTGTACTGTAATTAGAGGGCTCAGTAAAACATTAATTATTTATATATATTTCCATGCAAATAAACAAACAAACAAATAAATAAATAATCATCTAACCCGTGTGAACACCTGTATTGCTGGTGGGTGGTGGGGGGGGGGGCTTGCATGGTTTATAAACGGACACACAGGATTACAGAACAGATTATTAAAATGTTTTTACACAGGCTACTGGTTATTGTGCAAATACATAACATTTTGTTTGGAAGTTTTTATTAAATTTTAAGAAAATCAGCATTCGATGTACAGATCTAGGAGCGCGCTGAGCTAGCAGCCTGCTTTTCGGCTAGCCTGCTTGCATGGGAAATCTTCACCGCAGACATCTCCATCTAGCCGTGTGCTATAATTGAAATGGCGCGTTTTGCTGGAGGCAGGTTGTGAGGGCGCTTTTTGCAATGGCAGAATGCATGTCGATAGACGTCATTTGGTTTTAATGGCCTACAGGAAATTTGGCGTTACAATACGAGACATTAGCAAGAGAGAAAGGACCGAAAATCCATCCGCATGAAAACTGTTTATAGAGATCTGCGTATTCAACATCAGCATTTCTTTTATAGACACTTTATCAACAAGTTATACTGCGCCTCCACAATCGCTGTATAAGTACAATAGACGAGAGAAGCGTGCCCCGCGTTAGTTATCAGGGAACTGAAAATTTATGCCTCGTTGAAAATGCCTGGGGAAATATTACATCAGACGAAATGACAATGATTAAAATCTGCTTTTTTCTTCTCTAAGTCTATTGAGCGACGTGACACTGTTCTTATAACTGAACAGCATTGAACCGTTATCCCTCAGCAAACCAGAACCTAAAACCGTTACAGGGATTGATCCATTTTTATTTTTGACTAAAAATTTCTTTAAAAACACTAATGATTCAGCCTACTCATGGGATAATCATAATTTCGAAAAAGGGAGAAAATATAATGTTTTCATCTTGAAATTAGCTAGGGCGCGAGTAGGGTTGAGCTAATTGTAGCCTAATCCTTGCCCCAGAGGCGTTTGGAAAGCCCGGAGCAAGAATTCTTTTTTAGCTCTCCTCTGTTATTTAGAGACGGATTATTGGCTTTCTTCATCTCATAACAGGCCCGGCAGTTTCATTTTAGCAAAAAGAAGGACAAGACGCTAAAAAAAACCCGCGGCAGGAGCCAACCATCTGATTTTAAAAGTCTATAGAAATAAGAACTGTAAAGGGAAGAAGAAATTTCTTCTATGTTCAAGGTAAGGTCGCTGCTTGCTTCCTGTGCTGCTTTTGTGAAAAGTGCCTGGTCTGAACTAGTTAAGCTAACACTAGCTATATATCTTTAAAGCCACAGCGACCCTTTTAAACCAACACATCGCTGCTAGATTCGAAGGGTTTAAAACCAAGTTTGCGGTTATTTTGAATATTTACTGCCAGGCAATAAGCACCAGACTCGTGGAATGCTGGTGTATTGAATCGCACTTAAGTTTGCTAAACTTGGATCGTAGAAAGGGATTCTACAACGCGAACCGACAGGATCTTGCTCGGGTTTCCTCGGACTTCCCAAAAATGTTTGAGACGGTACGATGGACTTCATCATCCTATTAAACTATTCGCTGGTAAATATGAATGGGAAATTTAAATTTTTAATTCTTTTAACAAGTAGTAATTTCTTCAATTTCCCGTTTGTATCGTTAACCGCGCCAGTGAGAATGGTTTTTTGTCCGCGATTTATAACAAATGCAAATGCGTACGATGTATTTCGTGTTTAACAGCATATTCGGATTACAGAGATGCTATATACAATTTTTTTAAAATTTACCCATATCTTCCATTTTAATATTTCGGTATTAAAAACATCTTCTTATATGTTCTGTCTTAAAGACGCCATATTGTGCATTTGGCACAAATTACCCCTTGGCATTAATGTATGGTGGAGACGGCAAGCGTATAAAAACCACGCATCTGTATTGTAAATTGTTTTTAATTCGTATGTTTCTGTTTTCTTTGTAGTAACGCTAAAAAACAACGTATTACGTATTTTAACTTAAAACGTAACAAGCTATAATCACATATTTTAGTTTTTATTAGTAATGATGCAAAAGTTGTTTTCACACAAAAGTTAGAGTGTTGTTTAATTGGAAAAATGTCTACATTGGAGATTTATGAGAAAACTAAAAATAAGAACTATTCATTTGATTCACAGTCTGGACTCTTTTTGGCTGGTGTGTCCATATATCCGTTAAGAAGCTGTGGGGCAGCGTTTATCATTGGTGAATACCTGAAGAATTTAGGAACTAAGAAACCGATAATACAAACAGTCAGGGAACAGATGTCATGGTTGATCTCATTAAAGAGGAGTCAACGATCCCTTTCCAGTTGGGATCATTATTTTTGTCTAGGGACTCTTAAAAACGCTTGGTGAGGATATGAAAAATTAATACTACAAAATCCAGCCCTGAATATTTACAAGACTTTAATTCCATGCACTGATTTGAGTTTCATGGTCAAAGATGTAATGTTTCATCGAACATATTATTTGTAATTTCTCATAATCTTTACCCTCTGTTTCAACCCCTCAGGCTGTCCCTTTATTTTCATGTAACCCTTCACCTCGACGGCCCCTCCCTCTGTCCCATTCTATTTTGTGTGTGTGTGTGTGTGTGTGTGTGTGTGTGTGTGTGTGTGTGTGTGTGTATTGGTCTGTAACTAGTATATTCCCCAACATTATCATCAGTATTGGTTACCATGGCCCCTGGCTATATGAAGAGGTGGGATAGCTTCATACGCCCAAGAGTTCTTAAGTCTTTTGAAGTCTTTCTTTAACTGGGATCTAAAATGTATCATCCAGAATGTGTTTTAAATGAACACTATTCCTGAAGGCTTCATGTACTGACGAGGCAGGCAACACCCTGGAAAAATCACAGTCCTTCAATGTTCTCTGCCCCAGGCAACTTGCCTGCAGTCAATGACTGAATGGAGCTGTAACAACTGCCTTCTGTTTACCTTTTATGACTAAAATAACAGCTTAGCAAATGAGCTACTTCAGGAAGGAACAGCTCTTTGCTTAAACTGCGACAATATAGTCAGTTCAGTCACCCTAAAAAAAATAACCACTGCCAATACAATAGAAGCAATATTTTGTAACTTAGAGCCACACAGATGACGGTTTTATTAATCATATTTACATGTTTTAGAAATTGTTTAATTTAATAGCAGCTACATGTGTTGGGTGACTGTAAGAGGCTGGCCCGGTCTCGTGAAGGTCAGACCATATGTAGAATTCATTAATCATAAAATGTAGGTGATTTCTTATTGTTTTGCCCAGACAATTATAACTTCATTAGGGTAATATGTACCCAGAGCAACTAATTACCAAAGATACAAAATTAGTGTTTTGCACTTTAAAGAAGATGAATTATTATTGTGAAGGAGAATTTAGTTAAATTGCACCTGTTTGTGTCAAGCTTATACTACTTTTAGGTTTGTTTGAAAACCACGAGTGCTTTCTGACCTAGACAGCAAAAAACCCTACAACGTCGGCCACCCCCTTTTTTGACTGTATTAGTGTCACCTGACCGTTGTAACACAGCTGTAGCATCTTATCAGGGGCCATCTTTAATACTGAATCTATTAGTGTCACCTGACCGTTGTAACATGCTGTAGCATCTTATCAGGGGCCATCTTTAATACTGAATCTATTAGTGTCACCTGACCATTGGGACATGCTGCAGCATCTTTAACAGGGGCCAACTTTAACATTGTCTGTGCTAGTGTCACCTGACCATTATAACATGCTAGAGGATCTTTAACTGGGGCCAACTTTAACATTATCTGTGCTAGTGTCACCTGAACATTATAACATGCTAGAGGATCTTTAACAGAGGCAACCTTTAACATTGTCTGTGCTAGTGTCACCTGACCATTATAACATGCTAGAAGATCTTTAACTGGGGCCAACTTTAACATTGTCTGTGCCAGTGCTAGTGTTACCTGACCATTGTAACATGCTAGAGTATCTTTAACAGGGGCCAACTTTAACATTGTCTGTGCTAGTGTCACCTGAACATTATAACATGCTAGAGCATCTTTAACAGAGGCAACCTTTAAAATTGTCAGTGCTAGTGTTACCTGACCATTGTAAGATGCTAGAGTATCTTTAACAGGGGCCAACTTTAACATTGTCTGTGCTAGGGTCACCTGACCTTTGTAACAGGCTGCAGCATCTTTAACGGAGGCAACCTTTAACATTGTCTGTGCTAGTGTCACCTGACCATTGTAACAGGCTGCAGCATCTTTAACAGAGGCCACTTTTAACATTGTCTGTGCTAGCGTCACCTGACCATTGTAACAGGCTGCAGCATCTTTAACAGAGGCAACCTTTAACAGTGGCTTTGCTAGCATTACCTGACCTTTGTAACAGGCTGCAGCATCTTTAACAGGGGCCACCTTTAACATGGGCTGTGCTACCATCACCTGACCTTAAACCAGGCCCAACATTTCCAAGGTTTAATAACAAGTACCAAAAATAAAGAAAGGAGCTCAAAACCCACAGTTTTAAGCAGTTGTTTTGACCCATTGCTGTTATTGAATACACAATATAATTGAATACCTAATCATCTGCTGCTGTGTGTTGTATTGGTTAAAAATGTGGCTGGGCTAAGATAGTTCATGTTTGAATCTCAGGTTCTGATCTACCCTTGAGCAACACTCAATGTTACAGTAAAGATCCAATCGAAAATAGTTGATGGGAATGTTATATGCTCTGCATACAGACATATACAAAGAAAATAAAATATATAATGTATGTTTTTTTATGAAATGTGATGATTCGATTATATTATTTGACTTGAATGGATAGTATTTTTCTGTTCATTTTTTTTCTTTAGTTTTTTAGCTAGGGAGTATTTTAACTAACTAATGTATTTAACTATGCCTACAACACACGAGCCAGTGACCTTTCATTAGAACTTCACAGTTCAGTTTATGACACCTGTGTTCCTGCATTCATAATGAGTATATTTCCCTCGCCCCCACACCCTCCCCTGGTGGTATGAAGAAAGAGAATCATTTCTAAGTTAAATATGCAGGAGAAGAAGTGTTGAGACAATAGTCTGGATGGTTCTCAGGCTGCAGGTATCGAACTGTGCCATCCCAGATGCAGCGCTCCTTCATTGCAGCGTCGTTCCTACTTGCTTACTCACAGGAAGGAAGAAGCATGTCGCGCCTCTCTTTGACCCGGTCCCCAGTGTCTCCTCTGGCTGCTCAGGGAATCCCTCTACCGGCGCAGCTAACAAAAGCGAACGCCCCGGTTCACATCGATGTCGGAGGACACATGTACACCAGCAGCTTGGCAACTCTCACCAAATACCCGGACTCAAGGTAAGGCCGTGTGCAGCTCTTAACTGCAATAAACGACCTGTGGAAAAATCTTTTATTTTTATTTTATTTTTTTTAACGGAAAAGAATATTCAACCAACTGCATTTATGATAAAATATGCAACATGGTTGTTCTCCTGTCAGCTGTACATCAGTGCACACAGGAGCAGCCAGAACCAGAAGTAAATCTGACATTTATTGTGTGTTTGCAACTCTGCTTATCTTCATCACAACATGTACCATGAAGAAAAAACATCGGTCAAAGCATCATACAAGCCAACTAGCAGTCATTGGCTCATACTCAGCGATGCTGTGCCCTACCAAAAAATTATGTTTGCCCTATCGACTTTAATGTTTATTGTATTGATATTAATTAAAACTAATACTAATTCATGCTGCATCAGCATAATAAGGCTTAAAAGGACTCCTATTGTAACAGTTTCCAGAAAGCAAGGATAAATTACCATCTGATCTACTGAAAAGTCAGCAGGATAATCGAAATGCTATATTGAATCCGGCTCTGGACCATGAACATTTATTATATTTGTTGTGCTATTACAGATATTATCTGCCTATGAAATTACATATATATATTTTTTTGTGGTTCTGAGTGTACTTCTAGACTCCAAACATTTAAATTGACGTGGAATAAATCTTTTTTGCAAAAATTTGCATTAGATGATTGATTACAATTTGACTACGTATCCTGCATTTTGTGAGGGGAAGTTGTGGTAGTGTTGTGCTTTGCATACTTAAACACTTGGGCAGTCAATCCTGGGAAAACAGTCGGCCAAAATCTGTACTGTGGAGACATGGAAAGGTGCCTGAGGGCACTGCCTTGATTGTTCTCAATAGTAGCCTTTATTGTATAACTACAGATGTAAGGTCATTGGCATACATAGAAACCATTTTTATTTTTGCCGTTTATGCCATTAACTCAGTTTTGAGTTCTACTTTTATTTTATTTTCTGTGAAAATAATTTCACTTTTTATTTTGTTTTGTCAATAATCTAACAATGAACAGATGGAATGTTTTGGTGGCTTATTTAGTGGAACATTCATTGTGGTGCTACTGTAGCCAAATTTGGCCGTGTATCAAATAATCTTCTCATTGTTGGCCAGGACTGTTTCATAATGAGGATTTATTTTTAAGCATAAAAAAAAAAAAATTGCAAAAAAAAAAAAACGCTTTCTAGAGGCACATGTTAATACTATAAAAGCAGGAAATGGGTGTGTCTAATCAGAATACATGATTAGATGTAGAACAAAAGCGGAAAAAAAAGTTTTTATGTCTGGACTTATCATGCTTAACTAAAAAAATATATATATATAAACATACACACACACACACACACACACACATACATACATAGCTCTCACACATCGTCATTTGATATCAAAAGTTTGGGGAAAAAATCCCAACTGATGACTCAGAGAACCAGCATTAACCAACTTTCTTCACCGAGTGTGGTTTGACGAGTAACTTTGTGAAACGGAAAGACTTCCGATGATTTGATCTTAACGCTACATGGTGTCAGGATTCAGTTTAAGTACTGGTCGCAGTGTGAAGGATTTTAATTTGGTGATTTCTTTTAATAGATTGCTTGTTTAATTATGCAGAATGTGAAAAGAAACTTAGTCTAATAACTAATGTGTGGGCATTTATCTTATTTCATATAGGCCACATTTGGGGACAGGAGTTTTGAATCATTTATATGGGGGTTGGTGTAGCCTGTCATTTAGCTCTGTCAGTTTTCTATTCTGCTCAGGAGTTTGTGAAACCTAGGGAAAATGACGTATCTACCAAGCTCTCTATTCCGTCCTCTCTAATGGTCTCTGTTTCTCTCTCTCACACGCGCGCGCACACACACACACACACACACAGTTCAGCTGGACTCTCCGTTAGACAGGAATCGAGACATGACCTTCGCAGTACTGAGCTCTGACCTCGGTTTTTAAACTGTAAGTCGCAATGAGAAGCACAATCTGACATCGGTTCTATGAAATCTTTACCTGTCGCCTGCTACCTCCAGATCAGATCTTTTCCGTGTGCCACTGGGACTTCAGATCAGAGACGCTCCTTTCCCTCAACCTTCCTCTCAGAAACTCCCACTCGCCCTCTCACAGGAAGGCTGCCTGCCTGATGAGTAACTCTACCTGTTTGACATGAAAAAACTAAGCAGAAGGAAGCTGCCATTTCTGTCAGGTGTTATGGGGCTATAGTTTTTTTTTTTTTTTTTTTTTTTGGGCGGGGGTACCAAAAAGAAGCAGTGGGGGGGAGAAAGGAAAAACAGGCAGCATTTTAATTGCTTTTAAAAAAAAAAAAGTGGAGATGAAAAACAGAGATGGCCTGCAGCGGTATGGTGAAATTCTAGCTGGAAGAATTGCAAGACCATATGAGAAAGGACCACCTCAGGCATAACAGTGAGATGAGTATTGGTTTTTTATAAAGCATTTTGCATCGATTTCCAGAAAGGGAGAGAGAGGGAGAAAGAATTATACAGAAGGGGAAATTGGGAAAAGGAGCTTGTCTGGTTGAGGGCACAAGTTGCTCGGACTGAGAGGAATGGTGTAACACGCTGGGATTCACGTCTTCTCATAGTAACTTCATACCAATGGTTGTAGGGTATCGTAACAATGTATGGAAAACACAGCACGTAAAAGCCAAACTTACAATTCCTGGGTCTTTCCCAAACCCTTTTCACGGTATATAGAGGATACGTTTAAAATGTAGTCATACGTGCATTTAAAGCATCTGCCGTGGAACTTAAATCCACTACAGCTGTCTGTGACAATGAAGACGGAGTGCTGTCCATCCATTTGACCCTGACCAAATATGTTGAAGCCCCAAAACAATGCATTGATTTCTTGCTTTCTCCTACAGGTAAAAAAGTTGAGGGTTACTGCGCAGATATACTTAAATTAACAACAGTGTTTCTTCTTGGTAGTTCATCATCTACGTTACATCCCGAACCCTTGGTACGAAGGTGTTGAACAAGACAGAGACTTAAAAGATCCATAAATTGAATTAGGTATTCAATTAGATCCAAGGGTAATATTTAGAAGCCAAAGCATATTGTTGCATTTTGTAGACGGACATGTGCCCACAAGTCCAATATTAGAGCAGTTTGTTCAAACTTTCAAGGGTCAGTTGAGGACAGCTGAGAGTATTTTATGACACCTAACTTGTTAGTGGTTCATTGAGCCAGTTTCTGTTCATTTGCAAGGGGAAACCCAGGTGCTTATTTTGAACGGTTTGCAGAGGTATGTCCTCAATTAATGTAGAACACTCACTTATTCCAACAATACAGGACCATTCCTCCAATCCACACCAGTTACACTTCTCTAAAAATAATCAAACTTGAATATGCTGCTAATATATGCTAAATATGCTGCTTCATCGCTAAGCTCGGAGAGTTTTTGGTTCTGTGCGTCTTCAGACACTGTGATGATGCATTTCAGAGTGCAATATTCTTTAAACACTTGAAAAACACTGTACCTCAAAGTCTTACTAACCATATCTTATGTATTGCCGCTGAATTTGTATTTCTTAAATCGTACTGCAATAGGGACAGTTCAAACAAGTTCTGCAACACAAAAAATTTGCCTAAAGCACCTTGTTTAAACCAGGATGCTAATTATATTTAGAGCTTTGCATGCATCAAATTGAAAAACAAATGGAGGGTAATTGTTTCATGCGTTTAACGGAAAACATTTGATTTTCATTTCCAGAATCAGCCGCTTGTTTAATGGCACAGAGCCCATCGTTTTGGACAGCTTGAAGCAGCACTACTTCATCGACCGGGATGGAGAGATATTCCGGTACATTCTCAGCTTCCTAAGGACCTGCAAACTGCTTCTCCCAGACGACTTCAAGGTAAACGTGACGACTGCTGCTTAGTCTCTCTGAGCGAATTAAATATAAATAAACAATACTTCTAGTCATAACGGGAGTTTCAAAAAGTTGATGTAACTGAACTTTGTACTGCCTTGACATACCTGTAAAATTGGTCATTCGAAAGTTAACGTTAACTATTAACCTGTGAGAGGTCAAAACGTGGTTTTTTTGTATCTGTATTTACTTCCTCAGTAAGATAAAATCTGAAAAACAAGGAACTTGTCTGGCTTCAGTTGCATGCTCGGTGTGATGTGACACGTATCTGGTCTGGGAGACACATATTAACACCTTCACATTGTGAGCTAAAGAGAGTGTGAACATCCCTTTAAAAATTTTACTTAAAGAGCCTGCTTCCTTGCTTAGTTTACCTTGAATCTGACGGAAGCATGCGTCAGCTCTTGACGAACCTGAATTCAATAGCAGGGAGGGTTTTGGGCCCAGGTAGTTTTGAAATACTAATGGATTATAAATACAACTAATGACAGGCACTTATTAATGCATTCTCCCATTTAATTAAAGAAAGTGTCAGCTTGAATGACACAAAACAGCATGTTCTGGAACTGTTACTTACTATTCTCTAATGTCACTAAACTTATTTGAGTTTTATGTTAAATGTTACTAACCTTTCTCAAGTGTAATATGCCAAGTAATTGCCCAAAACATCTTACTTGAGACTAGGTTCTTTCGCATCGATTTGTCACGATAAAGTGCGCAACTGGCATAATGTTATTTTCACAGTTAAGCAAAGCTATGGTCATAAAAGTCTGAAAAACTGATGTTAAATTATTGTTGCCGATCAATGCTTGTATGATGCCTAGTAGACCGGTTAAGAAAGTTGGGAAGTAGGTAATTTATATCCGCAAAAATGTCAAGGCCCAACAAATTCAGTTTGGCAGAATGTGATTGGGGGGGTTGGAAATATCGAAAGGTACAATCATAATGGTGATAAAAAGTCAAAAAACGGCTTTTGAAAACAGAGAAACAGTAATATTTAAACTTGACGCTTTTATGACGAAGGAAAGTGATGTGTATGGCATGTTTTATGGCAGACGGAAGTTGCAGATTGGCTATGTTCAATCGGGACAAAAAAATCCTTAATTGTTGTGAATTCACCCGATGCTGGTACTCAAGATCAGCCTGTCAGTCAACAGGAGAGGAAAGGTGAACAAACAGTCTAAATGGGGATAGTCTTCTGGTTTGCGTTAAAGCCCAGAGCTGTTGTCTTTCAGTACAAGTGAATTTTGAAGCGGGGCTCTCAGGTGAAATAGACTGCATCTCAACTGGCTCTCGCTCTCTCTCTCTCTCTCTCTCTTTATCTCTTTCTTTCGCTCACTTTAATACGCCCGGTCCCTCCTTGACTACGCCACCCAGACACACAATGGCTGCTCCTGAGAACTGGGCAGATGCAGTGGCAGGGAGACGGGAAGCAGGAAAATAGCAACTGGGCTAGAGGGGCTTACAATGCTGTGCACTCCAGTGTGGTAGCAGGGGGTAGATGAGGGAGCTGGTGCGTCAGCCCTCCAACGTGCACACCTCTCTGGGACTGTCTGTCCTAATCCGCATTAAACCCACCTGACTGCACTCACCTGATTCCGGCTCACTGTTTCTTTTGGCCAGCCCCAGCACATTTCACACATCAATCTTTAGAATAAGTAACGCATAACAATAGGGGAAAAAATGGGAAAAGTTCAAATCTAAATAAGAATGAATGATTTTCATTGTACTGACTTCAGTCGAGGCACAGTTTGTGAAATGTGTTTGGGTCAAGTGATCAATCAGAAAGCAGCCCAACCCCACACAGAGACTCCCCCTGCTGTTACATCAAACATCCTATTAAATAAATGGGAGCTGTTTTCATTCTCCACAAGGGGTCTGGTTTTTTTTCTTCTTATTTTTTCCCCTGGTAGTTCAAAAATGTAAAATGACTGTTCATACAGAAAATGATGCACAGAAACGCATTGTTGCAACTTATTACATCCACAGCATTAGAGTACACTGATTAGCTTACCTTTCAATTTGTGTGAACTTGGAAAAAAACCTGAATACTGTCAGACAGGATAGATCGTCTTATCTCTGCACAGTCTCGCTTGCCATCACTGGAGGGCTTGTTTCTGTAGCACTGGCAGCTAAATCAATGTGGGGGGGGTGGAATTCAAAATTTCACCACGGAGGAGAGAAAATTTGTGCTCCTGCTTTTGAAACATCAGCCTTTGCAAATGTGAGAATGTCAATTGTCAAATTAGCGCATCATGAAAAATTGACCACCCTAATTACACATGTAACAAAACGTATCCAGTAACCGATGTGGTATTAACATATCTTAAGTCCACCATTATTTCCTTGGCATTTGTCATTCCTTGCCAATGATGCCAAAAATGCCATGTGCTAAGGAACGACAGAAAAGGAATTTGTAATTGGGTAAAATGTAATTTTAAAGCGTGTGGCTTTGTTCAGTTATGCTGTCCTGATGCTCGTCTCATTTCGGCCATTCTGTTGTGATTGTAAGGGGGGGGAAAAAACACGAGGATCACTAACTGGCGTCTCTTGATGACCAGGCGCCTGCAGGCTGGCAATACTGTCGAGGGGGACGTGCTGTGTAGCCTGCAGAGGGCAAAAGAGACAGGTAGCTTGAAGGCCTCTGGGATTGGAGGAGACTGGTCATACTTCCTCACCCCTCCTGTGTGCGACGGTGGGATTTGTAGTGAGGAGCCCAGATAATTGACGAAAATTGAGGAGAAAACCTAATATAATGATTCCAAATTCATGATTTTTTTTTTTTTAATAATAATTTGTAGTGATTGACATTTGCCGCTAGTGTATATGTGAAAAGAGACAGAGATTGCTGTAGCTTACGTGGCAAGTTACTATCCACTGGTTGTGACTGTTGCTCCATGGCATATTAAATAGAAGTTATACTTTAAATTTATTTTAGGTGCTTGTCTGGAAAATTACCTAAGACAGCCAAAATATGTAATAATTTCCCCCAAGATATTATAGTTAAAATAATTCCGATCATAGGGAACAGGCATACAAATTGTAAAAGTCATTTATATTGTTTGAGTGTCAAGGTAAGGCTTACAGCATCTGTGGCTTGCATATTCAGAGCACTGACATAGCCGTGGATAACGGTCCCTCCATGTAATGTATTAGTAATTCTATGTTATTGGCAGCGTTTTTCGATTTGGCTCAGTCTTATGCGTTGGTTTGCATTGCCCGTCACAGCATAACATGACAGGAAATGTATGAACTTGAATGTTGCAAAGAGATGCCCCATGAAAAAAAAAATTATAGACATGCCCCATCATTCCTGGAACCCTTGCAGGCATGAGATAACGATGGTACTAGTCGAGGGGGTTTGTTGTTAGACTTCCCCCTTTCGCAGCTACATTTGCACCGTTTCTGTTGTTAGTTTTGCCTGTTGTTTATTATACGCAGTCTTTACATGTACTAACACATGCGAGCAAATGCAGAGACCTGAATCAGATGTAAATGTATTTGTTAATATTAAATAAAATGTCAAAATTAAATATTAGCATTAAAAGCCCAAGATTTTAAATGTGTTTTCTTCTCTGTTGTCGTCCAACTCAAGTTCATTTCTTACTACAAAAGTTTGAGAAGAGTTTTTGTGTATGGTTGTTCCAGTCTTGCGTACAGTGTAGTGTTATTCTGGTGTTTGGTGGAAACACAGGCTCCAGTTGGAGAATTTGCCTTGCCAGTGGGCGATCAGGTCCGGATCATTAATTTGGAGCTCAGCCGTCCTGTCTGACCACATGATTCTTGGCAAATTGTCTTTCAAAGCAGGCAGCAGCCAACATGGAGCTGTTGGGCCTGTTTCTCCTGTACTCACCAGGGCAGCTAGGATTACACTATTGTTTTTTGCCCTGCTCAGGATGACTGAACTGCCTCGCAGTTAGGAACCCCGGTTAAAAACATGTTCATCCCTTGTTTCAGACCCAGGAAGAATAAGGAGCTACCCTTTGGTACAGAAATGTCCCTGAAGGGAAACACTGCTGTATGCATGTTGTCAGGCCCAGTAAGGGGGATTTGAGGAATGGAGGGCTCTTTACATGCAGTGATTTTAAACATGTAAACATGTCCATGTATTGTGCTTTCAATGTTCTGAGTTAATATGTATTCAGAATTGCGATTGAGATTGTCATCCACAGAAGAAATTTGCATTTTGCATTGTATTTTAGGGCTTAATATTATTTAGAGCATAGCTATACCCGCAAAAAAGGTGTCTTAACGGTCTTGAGAATAATTCTGTATGTTTAGTTTACTCCAAAACATAGCAAACAAGCGAGCTACTTTTCCACAGTGGTCTGAGGAGAGAGCAAGGCAATCGAGAGAGAAACTGAATTTCAGTTGTTAAATTACCTATTCAATTTAAAACCGGGAGTTTAGAGTTAAACTAGAATTATAAAACCCGATCTATAAACTTAATAAGGATTTCAATGTTTGGGTTTTCAAGAATCAAGCCTACTCTCGTACTTGAGACTCAAGTGAGAATCGAGGAATGGAGAGCCATTGGTCCATTTGCTGACTTTGATCCATACGCAGGAGATGGGGGGGTTCACATCTCCCCGTGGCTGGAAGCTCCCAAACTGTATCTGGTCGTCTATAGTTCGGAGGACCCACGTGATATTAGGCTATGTGTACGCACAGAAACAAGAGACCGAGGACCTCTTTTTTTTTTTTAATTTGAAAAAGTCTTAAAATAAGTCTCCGTGATGAAGTGAAACACGGTTCAACCGGAGAACACTCCAGAAAGGCATTTCTCCACAGCAGCGTTGATCAGCGTTAACAGAAGCTTGTGGTGGCCTCGTGCAAACTTTCCTTATTGCACGATCAGTGCCTCGTTAATCAGCTCTTAGCCACGTTTCTCCCATGCCTGCTTGTTTACTTTGTTTCCATGGTGTTTTCTATGGTAGCATTCAGCAATGGCGCCATCTGGTCTTTCGGGAAATTAGCGGCAAGAGCGACAGGGCAAATTACCTCCAGCAAGCAGGGCCTGCGGCACAAGGCAGGCAATCTGCTGCTCAGCTCAGCGCAGAGCGATGCACCATTTCAGCTCACTGCAGCCGCAGTAATGGCTGTTCTGGAGTCGGTTCACCATGACCCTCATTCTGTTATCCCGGCCCACCACAGACGTGCTTTTAACGCTGAATTTTTCGTTTGATTCACAAGAACAGCAGGAACCTATCATTGCCGACGTACTTAAATCACTGTTTGTCCTGGCTGGCGCAAAAATGGATTCCAATATAACAGAGACTTGTAAAGTCAAGGCTCGGTTGTGTCACAGTGTTTGTCTGTCTATGATAAGCGTACATTTTTGTCCGCCTGAGAATACAAGCAATCGGGTGGAACTGGGTTCCGATTCCCCCAAGAGTGCTACGCTAAACGAATCAGAAATAACTGAAGATGTTTCCATACTAACAATAACAACTCCGACTTGCATGGAGAAGTTCCATCTGGCCTTGATAAAGAAGGAGAGGAATAAAGCACTCATTTTAACCCCAACATGAGTTTTAACTTGGGTTCACACAGCACCAAAATGGCAAAATCATCTGCCTTATGATTCTGACCTTTACGCAGACCACGGAATACCACGTTGTCGGCAGTTATTTGATGGTTCTAGCAAGCAGAGTGCACATGCATGGGTTTACCTAGTATTTGCAATTAACCCGAATTTGAAACCCTTTCTTTTCTAAATGGCTGCACGTGGCACAGTAGTTCAGTGAAATATTTTCAACATTTTGGCGCCTGTAGCATTTCCTGTGTGCCGTGTGTTTCGGTTGTGCCCTGGCTCCTACTCCCTATAAGAAAAAATAAAGCTTACTGTCTCCGTTTGAGTCACCAGTTAGTCACTGTGGGTCTGTCGGCAGGATTTCAACCTGCTGTACGAGGAGGCGCGGTACTACCAGCTGACCCCCATGATCAAGGAGCTGGAGCGGTGGAAGCAGGAGAGGGAGCAGCGGAAGATGGCCCCGCCCTGTGACTGCCTGGTGGTGCGGGTGACGCCCGACCTGGGTGAGAGGATCGCCCTGAGCGGGGAGAAGGTGCTCATCGAGGAGATCTTCCCCGAGACCGGCGATGTCATGTGCAACTCCGTCAACGCCGGCTGGAACCAGGATCCCACGCACGTCATTCGCTTCCCCCTCAATGGCTACTGCCGGCTCAACTCAGTGCAGGTAATGCGACCGAAAACCGCTCGCAAAGTAACGAGCAAGGTTGTCGTTGAATTGTCGGATTTGTTATAAAAGCTTAGTTTCAATGAGTGCAAATTACATTCAAAGACTTGTTGTAATGAAGTCCTAAGTCAATGGTGGGACTAAGTAAGAGGGTGTTGTGAAGGAGAGTCGGTTCCCTGGCTCTATGGTATTTATATTGGCATAAACCCTCCATCTCATTGTATTTGATTATTGTTTTGGCATGATTTGGAAAGATGTGTCAGAGAGGCTGGGAAAAAAGCACAGCGATCTACCTGGGGTCAGTTTTATAGACATGAGTAAAATCAAAATCCCAACCAGCATCAAAATACAACAAGCTCACCAACACGTCCACGTTGTACCTGTTAACAATGTACCGGCAACCCATCAAAATCACCAGAATCCTAAATAAGCCTGAATACACCCACGTCCACAACTCCACAAAAGGCCGTCATGAACGCATTCAAACCAGCCACACAGAAATTCCACAACACCGGTATACTCCTCCGGAGTTCAGAGACCACTGCTAGGGATGGGATGAGGGGAAGACTACATTTATTGGTCTGTGGTCATGTTTTGTGGAATATGAAAGGGAGAAATAGAGAAGAAAATTATATGCATAATTCATATTTCAGTCCTTTTTAAGACGTAGCTCCACTTCTAAAAAGCCTTCACCATTAGACTGCCTGGAGCCATTTAAATACATGTATTGCATTTTTTAATGCTGTACTTAAAATTTCTCAAACATTCTAAACTGGTTTATACTCTTTATAGATTTTTAAATGGCTTGCAATATAATTAATTGGCCGCATCAACTAACAACATTTTCCAGTCTGTTTACAGTTGAATTCAATTGCAATGTGCTGGCATCCGTTTCAAGCAAAGGGGAAAGCCCTTTCAGTTTTAATTATAGCCGTTTCTACAGGACACTTGTGGAGCGAGAGGTGAGGTGAAAAACGGGGGTTTTGTGAGAAGGTATGCTCTTTGTCAGGAAGAATAGCCATTTATACAGGGCCCTCACCCTGGCCCCTATAGAATGGCAATAACAAAACAGTCATTCAGCTGATATAGACGACAGGGACATTTTCTGTGTAAAGGAGATTTTTCATCAATTTACAATTCTGTCTTCTCTGCATTGTTGTTGGTAAGCATGAAATGGTTACAAGTAAAAATCTTACCCTGGAGATAATGTGTCCACTTTGGTTGGGTTTCTGGCAATGCGCCATGTAAAAGTCTGAACCCCACCCTGCAGAGGAAGAGAGAGAAAGGTGAAACAGAGCACGTAGGACGCAGCCTCAGTGAGGCCTAGGAAATCGCATGACACCACTAATGGTCTCCTAATACCAAT
Organism: Hiodon tergisus; assembly: GCA_025775045.1. Taxonomy (NCBI): domain Eukaryota; kingdom Metazoa; phylum Chordata; class Actinopteri; order Hiodontiformes; family Hiodontidae; genus Hiodon; species Hiodon tergisus. The sequence continues at coordinate 4,833,218 of JAOVYW010000007.1, read as the reverse complement.
CAAGAAGTGTGACTAATCAGAGAGTTTTATCTCGATACAGCATGCTCAGAGTTTTATCCATAGAGCATTTCAGCATTCAACATATGAGATATTGATTTCCCACCTTGTCCACCATTTGTAATCAAAAGGAGATACAAATGCGAGTGAGCGAAAAACGGACAAAACAAGGCCTTTTTCCACTTCCACTGTCTTCCCCTCTCGTCAGAGGAACTCTGGGACCAACACAGAGTGCCGCACTTTTAATGCAGTGCCAGGAGTAACGCCTTCTGCTTGGACGAAGGGGAAAACATTTAGCGGAGGGGGGGAAAAAATCACAAAAGGTGTGCGTGAACTGTCCCAGAGCAGGAGCCACCCGGCCACTCAATCCATCACGTTGATGGAGCACTTGGATCAGGCGAAATGCTACTTTTCCTCTGTCATGTTGACAGAAGCAGCCGTCATTGTGCTACATGCTAGCGCCGCTGCTGGTGTTGGAGACATTGAGCGCCTTAGTCCTGGACTAATACATCAGTGACCCCAACGATCAATCTGGCATCAGATCAGTATCATTCAGCCCATACTGCAGTATGAATCTGTGCCCCGCTGCCATCTCATGGTGAGAAATTTCACGGCGAAATCTGTAGAAAACCTGCAGTGTGATTGCACCTAAGTGTGAAGAATCCTAAATTATCTAAGAAAAAAAAGTTATCTAAAGTTCTGTATTGTTATTGTTAAAATATATTTGTATAGATGGCAGATTACATTAAAAAATGAACTAAAAAGCTATTTTATTATCCAGCATTTACATATCACAGTAGAAATAGGATAGGATTTGCACTGGGTCTTCATCACTCTTTGCAGGAATTGTATATTTTAGCAAAGGTGTCCTCTGAGCGCTGTCTCCGTATACACTGGCTTCTGTCCCTCTGAATGTGACACCTGTCAAGCAGCTGTGATCTGAGTCTGTTTGACCAAGATCAGCATGGCGTGTCTGTAAGAGGTGTGACTACTCTGGTGGCTGACAATATTGCATCACACACCCCTTCTAGCTGGAAGGTTCATGTACTTGGATTTTTTTTTTCTCCGTCGATTTTGTTGTGCTTCAGATTTGATGTTGAAGTTGTATTGCGAGACATTTTGTTCTGAGCCTTATGGCAAATACAGTTCCAGGCGTTAGTTATCTCAGTGAGGGCTGCTCCTAGTGGCACTGATGGTGGCCGTGTGCTCTGTAGACTGGTGCTTTGTATGCTAATCATGGGGCTCCTCACTCCACTATGACCTAGTTCCCTTTCACACATCCTCAACTACAAACTTCCAGTCACAAACTGTGAAGAATAAAATACTTTTAATCGTACAAAAGTAAGCAACTTGCATAAGGAACCGTACCACATAGCCAATCACTGTCGGGCATACTATATACTTACAGTTCCTAAAAGCCTGATGGAACAAAGCCTCATCACTGTGCATGTAGAGAAATTCAGTGTTTGGCACATGAAGGCAGTGACTTCCATGCCAGGTCCTTTTGCTCGTTACTCTTGCACCCTTTCAGCTTAATGAGAAAAAAGTGGCTTGCCACCCTGTATCTCCTTGAAATGTTGTTACACACATCAACATTCAATTGTACATGGAAAGTCTTCTCTTCTTCTGATATGATACCTTGGATCAGAGAAGTTGAAGTTTAAATGGAATTTGATAATCTAAAGCAATGAGTAATGGAATTTATTATTAAGTCAGTAAAGGCCTTCTTATATTAGCCTGGTGGACTGGGAGGGAGTCAGTGGAATGGAGAGGACCTGGGTCAGCATGGGTTTAGTGGGAAAGAAGAGCAGATATGATTTGGAGATGTGGACTTCGAGCTATTGCGAGGCATGCAGTGAATCAAGAAAAGACAGAAGAAAAGGAGAGAAACAATTGTGTGTCATCTGCAAATACGTGAATAGAAAACCAATGGAAAGCACTGAGTGGACCAATAGATCTAGTATAGAGGGTGAATAACAGTGGTCCTAGAATAGAGCCCTGTGGGACCCCCTTTGTCAGAAGTTTGGAGGTGAATACGGAACCTCTCCAGAACAATTGCGTAGGAGTGTTCAGGGAGGTAGGAAGGATTCCCCATCTTTGAAATAATAAACTGCAGCAGATGACTGTGATCAAGGACGCAGAGAGGATGAAAACAGGAAAAAAAAACATTTTTGCCGCATGAGCAGAGGGTAAAGTGCTGGTAACCGAAGGTAGCACTGTCTCAGTCGAGTGACCAGAACAAAGCCAGATTGATGTGGTCTAGGATGTTGTTCTGTGTGAGAAAATGTGACAATTGGTTGTGAAGAGCACACTCTGCGGCTTGAGCCAGAAAGGGGAAAAGGGATACAGGGCAGATGTTCTCCATCACTAAGGTGGGTTTCTGGATCTGTGTAGTGGTACGTGCATGCATGAAGACGGTGGGGTACGAACCCTCAGTCAATAAGAAATTGAAGGAGCTGGTGAAGAAGAGGCTGGTGACTGGCGTATAAGCCAGGAGAGTGCCAGGAATGGGATCTTGAGGGCTTGGGAGACTATAACAGGAGAGAGACGTTTGAGAGAGAGACTTGGAGCAAAGGAAAAGTGGATTGCCGTTTTTGTGTTGTGACTGCTTGGGCAACTCAGGTAGAGAGACAAGAGTTAAGAGCTTCCAATGCTGTTCATTTTGCGTGGTCATCCATAGGATAGAGGGATTTTGACGTTGCAGACATCAGAACAGAGGTTGAATCTTTAGTAGGTATCTTATAAAAAGATTCAGCCAATGGGAGTAACTTTAGAACAGAAGAGGAGAGAGATATTGTGAATTTTGACACAAGGTAGTGGCTCAGAGAGGTGAAGAGTAGACACCAGCAGGTTAGCAGGGCTCCAATCTCGAGTCCAGATGTTTTCCTCCGTTGTTGGTGGCAGGCGTGGAAGAAAGAGAAATTGAATGAGGATGGAAGATAAATAAATCCACTAGGATTGGTGGGGTTCTTCAGCTGGATGTTGAAGTCTTGTGAGAATTACTCTATCGGGGAGCACAGAAAGAAGGCCATCAAATTCCTCCCGGAAGTTTCCAAGCTGGTAGACCACAACAACGAGCATCTTGACCTGAGAGGTTATTTACAGCTTGGTATTCAAAAGCAGATAGTGATGGAGAAAGAGATGAAAGGTGGGTAAAGGCAGGCAAGAGAGAGTAAGAGACAGTAGCTGGAGATTTGGGTTCCAGTGAGGGCTGCGATAAAATCGGCCTTGGTGACCAAAATCTGAGGTTTGACTGGCCCTAACCTGAGCTGACATAGAGAATTACAACCGCTCTGTTGTTAACTAGGTGTCTTAACTAATAATAATGCTAACTGTAAAATTTTGTGACAATCCTTTTTTTTGTTTTTTTGTGTTTGTTTGGTGATCGTCACTTCGATATCGGGATACTTAATCGAGACTTGGGGTTGTGGCTGGACAGGTTGACGGTAGGAGTTGGGATTTGTTGCCGTTTAACTATTTTCATGTTTAAAAAGTGTTTTCCTTTACTTATTGTTTTGTCCTGATTTCCATTTCTCTTTTGTACCTAAATCCTTAATGGATTTTGTCTGTCTGTAAAAACTATAGGATTAAACTTTAGGAAAGTAGAAGATGCTAGGCCCTTTTAGAGGAACCAGAACTTGACTTTATAGGTGCTAATTCTGATTTTTTTTGCATAATTATTTGTCTTCAAACTTGGATTACTGAGTATTTAATGTTTTACAAAATTTCCTATCCCTATGTTTACAAATCAGGTGTTTTCATCATAGTTTGGAGGGCGCAACCAATGGGGTCGATATACAAGCACACATTTAATCTCTTTTTAACTTTAAAAAAAAGTCAGTTTATAGTTCAGCCTTGCTTAAATGAAGAATTTCAATGTATGCAATCGTAGAAGATCCCAGCCTGACCCATTTACGCACTAAATTGCATGATATGATGAAGGCTAATTTTCCCTTTGTTATTCCGGCGATGGGGCTGCCATTCTACCAATAGATGTCAAGCCAATGTGATTTGTCTGTGGCCTTCATGAGGACTCGTGCATTTTGCGTGAACTTCTTTGGCTTTCTGTCTAGCAGTGTAGCCTTGGGCAAGACCTTTCATTTCATGCACAGCACACTTTAAAGGACTGGAGAGTAAGTAAATACAAAGAGCTGTTCGCAAGAGAATTTAAAGAGACACTCTTCACAAATAAACTCAGAAGAATTGCAGATATAAAAAAAATCTTATCTGAATATCTCAGACCCCAAGACAATGCATGCGAAGAAAGGGGATGCAGAGATAGGTCTGGGTGAGGAATAACAATTTTAGCTTCACATCAGCTCTGTGCTGCCAGTAGCCAACGCTCACTTTGTTCCTTCTCCTGCCACGGCAAAGCCAGGGGTGGACTCCACCCTTTCGCTCTTGCCCTTTTGGATCTAAGAGATGTACCAATAGACAGACGGCCCCTGACCTTTGCCTTCTGCTTCTTCAGGTTCTGGAGCGGCTCTTTCAAAAAGGCTTCAGCATGGCGGCGTCTTGTGGCGGAGGTGTGGATTCCTCCCAGTTCAGCGAGTACGTCCTGTGTCGAGAGGACCGGCGGTGCCAGCCCATCAACACCCCCATTAGAATAAAGCAAGAGCCTCTGGACTAGAGCATGCTGGGAGGGCCTGTTTCAGTTGCGAACACTCTTCTTACGGAACAAAATCCTCGCCTCCCTCACCCCTACAAAAACAAAATAAAAATAAAAAGTATTAGCAGACTCCAGTTCATGCTGCCAGCTCCACGAAACATAGTGCTTGAAGGGGAATGTAATCTCAACATGTCATAAAGTCTCCATTTTGTTGACACGACTCTAAGGAAGGGACTGAGAAGAATTAATAAACAAAACAAAAAAAGACGGTCATCTTAACCGTTTTACCTTTGTAATCAGGCTCTGGCCAGACCCCGTGGAGGAACGGGGCCCATCTCTCACTTCAGTGCATCCCTTGTGTGTCGTTCAGTTCTGTCTCCGTGAAACCTGTATGTTAGGTGTGACAATGCAGCTGAATGTGGACAGACCTTACGTGTGGATGTGCAGTCTCCCTCCTTACACCTTCCATAGGGTCTGTTGCCAAGCGGCAGAACACAACACCACATCAGCACCCCACCGTCTCCATTCTGAGAGAATGAACAGGCTTTTTATTGAATTATTCTGCCTTTTCTGTTCTATCCTGTTACCAAAACAGAAAATTTATTTTTTTTGGTGGGGGTTTGAAATCTTTTTGCTTTATTGAAACTGATTCCTACCATTTCTAAATTTATTTTTGTCATATTCCATATGAAGGATTTCTGAAAGCTGTTTTCAAAAGCACTGGCTGTAGAAACACTATTATGTCTGGAGGCTGCTTGGCTAAAGCAGTCTGGCTGGTAATGCATTCGGAGCCGAAGAAGGCCCCATTGTTATAATAGGGCTGCAGGGCAACTTAGGTATTTATGAGCTTCAGCAATGATATTTCTAAGCCTTCCACCAAAAAATACATAATACACACACAAAAAAAAGAGTATACTTATTTAATATACGGAATTCACTTACAATTAGCCTAAAACATATCCTTTGTGCCAATTTGACACATAGACCCAAGGTAGAGATTATTAGTGTAATTAGCATTACAAAAATCTCTACATCCAGTTAGCTTGAAAGTCAGTGATGAATTAGAGGCGGCAAATGATTAGAAGTCTATACATAAAATTTTCCATTACAGCTACAAAGAAAAGGTGAGAAAGGCAACTCTGCCACCGCTGGAGATCTTGGGGTGGGGTATACAGTGACCTATATCCATGCCATATGGGCTCTCCAACAGTAATGATAACCATGTGGTTACGCGCTCTCTTTCTTTCATGTGCACTTAAATAGCTCCGGTCCCCTTAGCCTGGGGGCAGGGAGCGATGCTGGGAGCAATCTGCGACTCCTCCAGCAATGATGACATCTGAGGAAGCCCATTGTACTGTGTGGACCTCAGCTTCAGGGCACTTCAGGGTGAGGTTCAGTCGCTGGACATCACTCACCTGGGGCTGAAGCTGCCCTTCAGAAACCCTCTAGCTTCCCTATTTCAGTTACAGATCTGTGCATTTAACAAAAGGAAAAGCCCCCCCCCCCCCAGTTCTTTGTTTCAACATTCTTAAGACCACATCAGACCCATATGTGTGTACTAAATAGGTTGCGACTGTCACGGGATGTAAGAGGCTAAATGGAAAAATGCCTATTTTGATTGTATATAATTTTACTTTGTGGGTCTCCCACCTGGGAGACCACTGTGGATCACTTCGGGAAAGGGGTCAATGGGGGAAACCCTTAGCAGAACTACAAGCCCAATATTGGAAAGCTTCAAACAAACAGCAGTGGGAGATGAGCAGATGCGCTAGCTCTGAACCTGTTACATATATTTTTAATTTAAATTGTTTCTATATCAAAGTGAAAATGGGCTCACCCTGAAAATTGTGTACGTTATAATGCTGTTCTTACCTTCTCGGAACTCTTAAAGATCCTTTGGATTTATAAAAAATTTGGTTGATGTTTTTTTTTTTTATGTGGAAAAAAAGAGTAAGTTTCAGATTGTTATGTGTTTTCTTCTGTGTCTATTGATAAAATAAACACAAGGACTCCATCATAAATTGGGGTCAGTGCAGCTCCTAGTCCAGCTAGCATCACACAGGGGATTCCTGATCAAGCGGCCTTTGTTCTGACCCACTTATGGACACTGAAGGGCTTGGCTTTAGCATCCACAAAGGGAATCACCAAACATTTGTTTTAAGTGCGGGGGCCTTGGAACTTCAAACCGAGCCCATCGCCCTCCATGGTCCTGCGGGCCTGGAGCCAGCACTGCCTGAGGGGATGCTTTCGGCCACCTACCGCTGCGTAACGAGGCAAGAGCTTCACCAACGTCCACAAAAAAAAAAAAAAAAAAAAAACGGCCAAAAAAATTTCAACGGCAGTTCTTTCCAGTACAACCTCACCTTCTGTGGCGGCCTTCTCTACTGAAGGGAATTAAAGTTTATCTTTGTTTCATGGATGCGCTTTAGCGCTACCTCTCTGAGTCGGTGACACACCCACCCATGTGGTCACAGTTCTAAAACCCCTCCATCTTTTTAATAAACAAGGCTCTTGTGAAATTCTCAAAGAAAAGGTTTCAAAGAAGTGATCTTACAGAAATTGAAATGCCGTTATTTACTGGCATAATTCTTGTTACTAAGAAAGTTTCTGTTCACTTGGGTTAAGACCCTAAAACTCAAGAGGGGACCAAGTTCTTCATATGCTGTGTAGACTGAAAACTTGTCACTTGTATAGTTATTTGTATATTGAAATGTTTTAGGACTTGTGTGTTCAATTTGATTTATTAAAGGAAAAAAGATCCAAGAAAGATCCACATAGTCCTAAGCTTCCTGGAAACAAAACACAAATCAGGAATTAAAATTTGCAAGCAATATGTTCTGTACATATGGATTTTTAAAAAGAAAAACATTTCAAAAGGTATACTGAGGTGCAAATGTATATTATTTAAAAATGTTTTAATAATTAGACTATAGTATTAAAGGGCATGTGTTAATTTACAGTGTCTCCATTATTTGATTTTATTAGCATATTTGCGTTAATAAAAGGATGTACTGTTTATTTAATATCTGGTTTCTGTCATTTCCCTTCATTTATTTAAACACGGCTGATGTACCCTGTGGTACTTTCATACCACAATACCGAGGTAAACATATTGTACTTTACCACTGACCCATAGTTATGACCCCATACTACCTTTTTGGAGGATCAACAATTGATTGTCTGAGTATGTGGCCAGACCATACTATACCGCCACTCGGGATCACTTTAATTAATTACATTGGAAATTAGCTTAACTTAATTAAGTTTGGTATGCATTTTAGTGCAAAACACGCCAGAAATCATGACATGCGTTGTTTAGTAAACAGCTTCTTTATTCCTTTACAAAATAGGTACAAATACAGAAGTATGTCTTTCACACAAACAGGAAAAATTCAGAATATGTACAGAGTTTACCAAAAATAACGTAGTTCTAATAAACACATGGTCTTTGTAAACACTATGTACAAATTATCCATACATTAAAACAATTTTCCACCTCTGTGTCAGCAATACCGTCCTAATAATCTTTTGGCTAAAAAGCTGAAGGAGTAGAAATATCCACCTGCTTATGTATCAGAAACCATAAAAATAATTATTAAAATTGTCTTAAACCATTTGACAAATAGGTCTATTTGTGCTTCTTTTAAATCATTTAATCGTTTAATTTCCGGTTATCTGCTAAGATACCTAACCAAGATGAAGTTGCATTGCCCGAAATCTGGCAAACGTAAATTCAAATTTAAAAAGAAAAAAATATATAAATAATTACAAAACATTTTTCCCTTTAACAGCTATAGACAATACTGCGTAACAAGACAGCTTTCTGGATGTACATTAGTTACATAGTTTCTTTTTCCACCTAATAATACACAAAAAAAAAAAAAACTAATGTACGATTCTGTTCAAAACAAACCTCCAATGCACATTAATTTCAAAAGCCAACTGGAAACATCCATCCAACAAATAAATTACAAAGCAACACGGCAGCTGCATAGAAGCAAGAGGCTGCGATTTAAAGGAAGAGAAAATAAACAAAAAGGCCATGGAAATGAGGGTCGGGGCAGGTCGATCAAGACTGCACTATCACTATTTAGGTACCGTTCGGGTTACTACTTCGACCTTACGAAAGAATAAATCCGGCCACGTAACCCACAGATCAGAGGTCTGTCTCATTCCTATACTGCCCATTTTGGCAAGACAACATGCAGAATTTCTTTCCCAATTAAGTCCTATTGAAAACTATTGCCTTCCACTTCACCCGCTGTTCCAAATTCTAAATCTCCTTTTAAAAGGTCAAAAGTAATTTGATCAAGGTTAAAAAAGGACATTCAGTGTGGTAACTTGATCATCATCATCACCACCACCACCAGGACCCAGCTGAGTGTCAGATTCCTGGATATCACACTCAAATGAAGTCCCTCGTCCCATAACTTTCAAAATCTTCTTTAAAAACAGTTAATCACTTTAAATATTGACATCATAATATAGTAAATACTATCACCCATACTTTTTTTTAATTCCCAAGGAGAAAAAAAGTATTGGACCCCATGTCTACCTTTCAGGAATAGTAGCATTTCACCATGCCTAGCACTGTGTTATGTGTTATGTGTTTGAACCCATTGAAATGGGATCAAATGATTTACGAGTTAAATGACAGGTCATCCTACTCCAGAAAATTCAACATACAACATGGTATTACAGAACAGAGTCATTGATATTCACACATGATCTTGAATGTTGCTAAAATATTGAATAGGTGGTAAAAAATATTGTACATGCTGATCAAAACCTTGGAGAAAATCAACTATTTACAAATGTACTCAGTGTCTGTCTTATGCTGCTGTTTCTCTCAATTCAGTCCTTTATAGTTTCAAAGTATGCAGAAATGCTAAGAGACAACTTGACAAGCATTGCACTTTTTCAAAATGACCGCCAATCTGACTATACTCCTAGTCGATAGCATAGGCTGTATTACATTTATTAAATATTGCTTTAAAAAACTTTTAGCAGTTATCCTTCAATGATTCATTCAGTACTAACCCCAGTAACAAGACTGGAATAGACAGTTCGATCAGACAGTGTGTGCAGGTTCTAGGTTCAAACCATAAAAAAACACAAACACAGTTCTGCATCTTACTACATTCCAGACCCAAACCCTGGCTTTGCATGGCCTTCTTTAACCTCAATGCATGGACGCTGACAATTCTGCAGCTAAAAAGAGTGGATAGAGAGAGAGAGAGAGAGAGAGAGAGAGAGAGAGAGAGAGAGAGAGAGAGAGACACAATCCTTTTTTTTGTTTTGTTTAAAATCAGTGTTAAGGTCAGAATGGAGAGACACTGAGCTGAACTGAAGGCACGTTGCAGGAGAGACGGACAGAGAAACCAGGAGTGCTACTTAAGCAGAGCCCGGTAGAGCAGGAGAGAGTGGGCCGTCTCCCGCTCCTGTTCCATGTAGAAGATGAAGTCCCTGAGGTTGACGCGGGTGATCCGCTGACGGGCGTACTGGCGCGAGGAGGCGGAAGGCACAGAGGGACCGGCCGGTGAGCCTGCTGAGCTTCCCGAAACCTGCGGAGGCACAGAGGAGAGGGACACTGACCACGGGACGCATGCAGCCGTCATCAAGCTCTGACCACTCATCTAGTCGCATTGAATTAGGCGAACATTTGGGAGGAATGATGCCTTTCTGTTGGACAAAATATTTCACTAAAATATTCCCCAAATTTATTCATAACATGGTGTGATTTATTATTGACACTTTACTGTAGTATATATGCTTATCAGAATAAAATAATGTGTGTGTTCAAATGTGTGTGTGTGTGTGTGTGTGTATATTCAAATTTACATTTAAATTAGCAAGAGGCTGATTGAGATCTGATCCGACATAACCTAGCTCGGGAAATATTTCAGGACCAAGCCTTCTGTGGGGGGGGAAACCCAAATCATATTTTCAATCGAAAATCATCGGCGAACAGCTCTCTAAAGCATACCTACCTGAGCCCAAGCAAAAAAAGAGACAAGGCGGGTATTTCATGAAACGTCCCCAAACACCCTGTTGCAATTACATTGATTTTATTCCATAAACATAAAGCATTGGAGACTGACACTAATTGGAAACATCTGAGCAATGGAGCTATAAAACCCAAGTTTAGTTTATACAGACGTTACAACAGAAACATAATCATATCTAGCTTCACTTTAACCATATCAAAGTCCACCGAAGACTGTGTACCCTACAGCAACCGCACATCTTCCACCACGTCCGTTACCACAATTGAAGTTAATAAGTTGAGAAAGTCCATATGGGGACAAGCCAACCATTAGCCTGGGGGGGGTCTGGGCTTCTGAGGAGAGAGGACCTTCCTCATCATGCCAGTCAGACCTGGCCTCCGGGAGGCCCGCTCTCCCCCTCGCAGCCCCTCTGTGCCCGATGCCTTGCCAATTACTGCCACTCACATGCTACCAGCGCCAGGGCCGCAGGCGGGACCAGTCTGAGCTCGCTCTCTCTTACCTGGGTGGACGGACCGGGGCAGCCGGCAGGGTGAGGGGAAGTGGAGGCGGCTTAAACCTGCTAAAAGGGACCACCCCCACGACCCGTGGAGTAGCCTGGATCAGTGGTTCCCGTGCAGGGATTAAAGGTCCAAGGACGCAAACTGCCTTTATTTAACTAAGCTTCAGCCTCGTCTTTCATTAAAAAGTCCAGCGTATTCGATGATAATCCAATCACCTTCCTGTTTTTGCCAGTTTCTATGACGACCCATCAGCTACAGCCTAACGTTTAAAAAAATTAGTCCGCGTCACCTTTCTATGGCAACACAAAATGATTAAGAACAAACACTTGTTCTGTCACTCCCAGTTACAAAGTTAGGGCTTTTGACGGCATATTGCGATGAGACATTGGGCTACATAAGTCCACTGCTGACGAAGGGAAAAGGAATGCAGGGGTTCAAACAGCCATGCTGCAAAAGATCGATGAGACGTCATCAATGAGGTGAAAGATTTCATCTTTCTATTGATTCTTTCAGCCATGACGTCATGTGTCTTATCCACAGAGCAATTAAGTGGAAACATACGTGTGCTCTCATGAGTTTGGCTTGCAGAGAAGATATGATTGCATAGAGACCTACACAAAAGGCACTGTGAGCTTTGAGCCTTCAAAGCCTGCCGCCGGGGATCCAGTTCTGGCTTGCATCCTGATCACCACACCTTCAGATTAAACTGCGCAGATGCCCTCAGGTGGAGCTCCGCACCTCTCCCTGCAGTGAAAAGCTGCAGTCGACTCTGTCAGACACTCACGGGCATTGAGAAAACCGGTCTTTTTCCCAAGCTCCAGCATAACCACCCGTGGACAGAGACAGGTCAAACCCGTGTGACAAACACGACAGAGAATTTCACAAAAAGAAACTTGCACAACGCGGGCATAGCCAGTATGATCACAGTCTCCAAGTTTAGACTATTATCACCCACCACCCATTACCGATCATCTATTATTGTGTTTTACTGACAGGAGCATTGTTTTTAATATTACGGGCAACATATCCATATTGGCTTTAATCACAAACAAACCTCCTTCTGAACCAAACCTGTCAGATTTTAGCAGAGATTTGTTCTGAATCACTGTTACATCACTGTAACTAGGCTTGTGCCAATTTTCCCATATCACCATGTTGCAAAATTTGGACAGTTTTTTATATATAGTGTCACCAATCCTAAAATAAACATTTCTGACTAAATAAATCATGTTATAAAAAATGCTTAATTCATACCATGCCATGGTAAAATCAAGCAGTGCCCCAGGCAACTTTTTGGAGATTTTGAAGACCACAGTTACTTCCTGTTCCGTTCCGCATCATTTTCCCCCCTACCCGTTTTTGTTCATAGGCGCGCCCCTCTTGAACTTGGGCGCGTCAGTTAGGAGCACTACAATTGGATAGAACTAGAGAAACACAGGGAGCACTGTGATTGAACATGATTTAAAACGCCAGTCGCAGGATTTAACTGCAATTTAGTTTTTTCGGGCTTTACTCTTGCACTGTTAAGTTTGGGGAACCCACAGAATATTACACTAAAATGGTGTGATCATATTACACAATAAGACTATGAAGAGATTCAATATGTAGGAAGTGCGCAGTGGAATATTTGGTTTTGTTGTCATATTAGCTACAATCCATGCTAGCTTCAGTTAATTAGCCAATAATGTTATGAACCCCAGTCTACCAATAAAAAATCAGTGGCTATATTTAAAGTAAGTGATGCCTTTATAATAAGCTTGGTCAGTGTCGCATAATGTTATGTTAGCTAACTAGCCTGCTACATACTTGTTGATATCTTGAGATATAACCGAATGTTAAGTCTGAGTTAGCTAGCAATGATTGGTTAGCTAATGATTGCTAATGTTTGGTTTTCAAATGACCTAGTACAGATTTTTAAAGTGGCATATTATAACCATATATTTCATTCAGTCAAGAGATAATCATGGAGAGGTTTACTCTGTGTACTTCTATCCCAACTCTCTAACCGCAGGCCTCGTCGCATTTCTCTAGCTACATCCAATCCCGTGCTTGCTTAGCCTAAATTCACACTATAAATGAAAAAACGCTGTGCTGTGGGGAGTGCAGGTAGGGGATAGGGTTAGTGGCGTTTTAGGGATGGGTACAGAATGTAGTGCCCAGCCTCCTGAACAAATTTTACTTAGCATCGCTCGGCTTAATCGCCTGGGCCGGAGAAAACACATGGCAAGCAATACAGGAAATTACAAAATGCAGTAGATGACAAATCAGCCATTCCCATAATAAGGACTCACCCTTCTGAAAAACTTTGAGAAAAAGTTTATTCAAACTCTACAACTTGCCTTCTGTGTAAGAATGGCGCCGGTGCACGAGCACCGACAACAACGCAATCTGTGAGATCATTGTGTGAGAGCAAACGGCACTGAGTACAGCCGATCTATAACCCCATCCACCAGCCTGGTTGCTGCTGGGTCCCAGATACAAAAGTGAGTGTGTCAGCGCACTTGAGACCTGTAACCAAGGGGTGGATGGCAAATGGAAACGATACAAGAACCAGACAAAAACCTGGCTCAACGCGGCTCAGCCCTGCAGTGGAGTGGTGGCACAATATTAAGATTTCCACTTCAAACAAATGCTGGGTGTTTAATACCTAATCGTCTCTTTATTTACCTTTCAGTTACCATTTTCCCATACACAGTTTAGTTATGTTTATATAAATATTAAATAGAATCATGCCATTCGATTGTGTTGGGCCAGCAAACTAAACAATCTGCATTTTTTTGGTAAGTACACAACATCAGTTCTGGTAAAATTATGAAGACCTTTGGCAGAACTTCACTGTAACTGCTATTAGTCAAGTAGCTGGCCAGATGGTAAACGTTACTCTTTCTGCACGGCCGGCTCACAACGCATATCTGAACAATACATGTATAATCTATAAGATTCAGCAGCCTCCCTGTTGTAGACGTACTCAGTACCCATACACGTTAGAGGACATGGTAGAGAAAACCAAAAAATGTATTTGATCAATACTTGACAGGAAGTTGTCCAGAGCCAAGAAAAAGGTCTATACGTCATCCAGCAACGGAATTGTTCACAAACCCCACATCACTACATTGCATGGTGTGTGCAAGTAACAGCCCCATCATAACCTGACTTTTTCTTCTCCAAAACTATGTAATTACAGGCAATTACGTAATTACAAAAACATTTATTAATAAAAATAACCTCCACCCCATTTTTCCAAGCTCATGCAACTGTCTGCTCTTAGGCAAGGTCCGTAGGCAGGGGGCGGAGTAGTTGTGCATGCACCTCCATTCAAACTCCTATGCTATACTACTCCTATGCTTCCGCATGTATAGGAGGGCTAAACTATGTGATTTAACATTATTTACGTTACAAGATTTGAGCTTAGAGTTGTTCTGACACTGCTGCAGTTACTACTGGCTACATTATGCTTTTCATCTCTCTATCCCTTAGACAATGAAATGATTGTTTGTTCTCCTCCATCTCTCTCTCTAAATGTCCTGGTATTGAGGCGTCAAAGGGTTTGCATAAGACACTCTGTTGTTGTTTGGCATTTTCACTAATCAGCATCTTTGAATTGGAACAGCATCAATCCCTGGTGCTACTGCAAATATTGGATTTGGCTGGGGTCACACCTTAAGGCTGAGGGTTAACGGCCCCGCTTTGCCAGACAGCGACGGCACGCCCAGGAGGTCTCGCGCTTGCTGTTTCAGCACATCGGGGGCGGGGGTTGGTGGGTGGGTGCCAGCGCTCCGTTTCGCTCGCAGGGCCCGGGATCTGCAAGCGCCTTCCTTTCGCGCCACAGCCTGTACCTTACTGCAACAATTATCAAGGTGAAAGTAATACGATGTGCCCATGATTCACGACTCTTCCCACCCACCCACACACACACACACAGGAAAGTCAAAACTCTGCTCAGGTCAACCCTAGCCCTTTAGCAACATTTACATGCAGTCCTGTCCCAAGTCAATGCTGAGACTCTTACTCCTTACGCATGTTCATCTAGACATAAGCCCAGACACATACTCTGCTTCTTTGGGATCAAGATAGTACAGCTTTAGACCAATTTAAAGTATCAACTCACATTAATCAGTGGGGGATAAAACCAAGTGCTCATTATTATTGCATAGGACAACCGCAGAGCTATTTTATATTAACTTGTGGTTTCTTCACACATTTTATTATAATGAACCGAAACAGACAACCAAAAACAGACAAAATACAGACACAGCTTTTATGTATCAAGGTAAAGACTGCTTTAGTGTTGTCTGCTAACATTTGGACTCATTTGGATTCTCACAAACATGTACGCGTTGGCACTGTTCCACAGTCAGCCTGGACGCGAGGGGTGCTGTTCAACTGACAGTCAGACTGACAGCGAGGGGGTTGGTGGTCAGCGAGGGGAGGGCCCCGCTGCCTTGTGAAGAAACTCCCACCTTCATTGGAGGGACTGACTGGATGCCAAGAAACAAAGCTTTACCACATGGTCACCAACACGCCGCATTTCAAACAGAATGGCTCCTCCATCCATCGCCACTGTTTACAGTGTGGAGACTAGCGGTGGAAAACCTGGCCCGCTCTCAGTCTCTTCGTCGTGTGGAATGAGGCCATTTTATTCCCCCGTTCTCCTACACCCGCCATTAATTAACAACAGAAATGTTTTCTTTTATACACAGAGAGACCCAAGACAAAGCCATTTTCAAAGAGTTAACAGATGTTGGCTGAATTGCTTCTGGCCTTTTGACATTGCCTGAGAGCAGTATTTGATGTGGAGTTTGTTCATCTCTATATAGTAACATATAAAGACTGTAAATAATCATTTGCAGATGTATAAATACATATTATGCGTCAGAGCCTTTCTTTGACTGAAAAAGCAGCAGGATTAAAGCAATTAGGAGAGCAGACAATAAACTGTTTCTATCCCACGCCTATCATGGGGCAGGCAAAGTAAGGACCGCGATTTAAAAGGTTTTAGGAATTAGCGTATGTGTATGGATCCCAGCTAGCTTTTGACCTGTGAGGATACCCACAGGCAACCCCCCCCCTCATCCTTTTTGATAGCTGTCTCACTAACAGGGATCCGAATGGAGGAAATGTGTTCAACCTCGCCATAGCTAAACCCGTCTTTCACTTCCAAAGGGCAATCATTATTTTCCCTCCGTCACTCCTCATACGGCAAAAACAATAATAATAGAAAAGGCTACGGTCTCAATGTGGCCTTTGCTCACTCTCTTAGGAGCGAAAAGGGAAATGGCGAGAGCAGAAAGAACAAGCTCTGCCTCTCAGATCCTGGTGAAAAATTGAGGAATTAAATTCGGAACAAACAACTTCCATTCAATCCTATACTATAGAACAACAAATCTTAAAAACGACCAGTCGGCGAGCATCTTAATACCCGTATAAAACATAAAAACAGCACTTTTGTTCCACAGCAGTGCATAGCAACCGTACGGAATTTCAGTCAAGGAGAAAGGAGGCAAAAACACCTTATTACTTCTAACTCCTGCAAGCCATTTTGGTCTCCAAAGGTTTTGGAGCGCCGGAGGCCATGTGTCTGCAGTGTTTCGGGAAATGACTTGCCTTCGCACGAACACTATGTTGTGCAGCACTGTTGCCCCCAGCGTCCCCGCTCAGTTTCTCCTTAACCCTTCGCTGCCTCTCCCAAGCCGCGCTCACTTTCTGCAGAGCCCCTGTCACACCGCGAGGCCACATGCCAACCTGACCGGCCCTCTGTGAGGATATGCATGCGTTACCCACTCTCATTCATCTTCTTAACAACGTCGGGGGTGGTTGGAAACAAAATCTAGTGCTACGCCGTTACTACGCTATGTGCAACAGACACTGAGAGGGGAAAAGAAAGAGGGGGAAAAAAAAAGGAACAAGAAAGCTTGTAGGTTTCCAGCTGATCCGCGCTGAGCACTTTCGCAGCTCGATGTATATTAGCCATGGATTAAATCTGCAAACTAGTTGACACAACACATAATTAAAACATCTTGCTTTAGGTCAGGAATTTTCTAATTAGTAGTGTACTGACAAAGCTGCAATTCCATTGCCTTGAGTTTCAAAGTCCACAGGTTAGAGCTGAGATGAAAGCTGACCCTAAAGCTGTATACTGGAGGGCTGCTCATGTATTTCCTTAGAAGACAGGCACAGGGTCACCAAGATTAGCAGTGCACAACCTCCAGAATTGTCTTTCTGCCACAAAGCACTTAAAACTTCCCTGCCCTACAACAAAAGCTCCCCTTTGTAACAAAATCTATGTACGAGACAAACTAATCTTTTTTTTTTTTTTAATGGGTTGTGACACTAGACTGGTCTACCAAATCAACTGCTTGTAATCTGGCATGATCTCCTACAATACAGATTTCCTCCAAAGTTAAGTTAGGGCTGGGCAGGCTCCATTCACTTCCGGCAGTGCGGCTGACTCCATCAATGAGATGGAGCCACTCTTCCTACTTCTCAAATAAACAGACCCAATGTGTCTACAGGGAATGCAGGATTATTGGCCGAAAAGACTTACACATATTTTTTTTACACAATACATAAACTTCCCCAGTAAAGTTAGCTCTAAATCACAACGATAGCCACTAATTCTTCATAAAGACGCAAGCATGGCATTATGGGGGGGAAAAAAAGTTACTTTTAAAAAGATGAAGACCATTTAAACTTGCATGATATTCAAAATAAGATAGCGAGCCAAGTATCTTTTACTGGTTGTAAGACAAGTTGGAACTTTTCAGCTTTAAATGATCAACCCGTTTCAAAAAATAACATGAACCCAATTAAAACTAAAAACGGGAGAAGTGTAATGAGTCTTAAAATCAGAATCCTTATCTTTGGAAGTGTCCGCTAATGAGGCACTGTCGGTTTAGGACTCGTCACATAAAGTGTTTGGCACTGGCGTTTCCTGTAGTTTGTGTTTGTCGGTTTATGCTCAGTGGGCGACTGCTGGCGGACACTTTAATGTGGTCTCATGCGAGCGGTACGGGGCGTTTCGTTTCAACCGTTAGCGAATTCTAAACGCTGCCCTCGGACTTCTCCGGTGCAAGCCTTGAAGTCTCCGCGGCTAACGCTAAACAGGAACGCACAGTACCGAGACCGAACGCATTTTCACATTGAATCGACTCCAGCTAAACAAGTCGGTTAAATGGCGGAACGAAATGAGAACGAAGTGGCATTTAAATGAAGATTGGGAGAGAGCTGAAGATGTCCCTGTCTGGGAGCTAAGGACACAGCTTGATACAGATCCCACATTACAGCAGCCTTCAACCCCCCAAACTGACAGCGTTTCCACTGCCTGTAGATGGAGCGGCATGTTTTATTTCCAAGGTGGGAATACGCCGAACTAACGGGCTGGAAATGAGAATGTGACAGATTAAAGAGTATTCCAAGGAAAAAAAGGGGTCGACTGAAATACAATGGGGGTTTTAAATAACCAAATCAATTTTTTATCGTAAATGGTGAGGTGTTTTTCTCGTCTTTTTAACCACCATTTCCGCACCCTGCTAGAGTTCCTGCTACCGATCCCCTCCTGAGAGAGCATAAGTCAAACTTTTCCAAGGGGTTGTCAACTATGAACAGAAGAAGAATATTTGAAGCAAAAAACTGATTGAGTTTCAACTTCTTTGGCGAAGAGGCAAAAATAGCCTTCATGTTTAATACAAATGTGCTCCAGATAATGTACAATGAGTGAGTTTGCAGATTAAAGTTTGAAGAGTGGGTGCTGGCCATGCGCATTTCAAGTCTATTAGGGAAGGCTTCATATAAGTCACAGGGGAGGCTTTGTCAAAGCTTAAAACGCTTAGCCATCACCTCTGAACACAACATGTGAGAATGCTCATTTCTGTGTCTGAATCACAAGGTTGTGCTAATGGTTTGACAAAGTCAGACAACTGCCAGTTAGAACAGGCTAAAAATGGAAGATGAGAGTCTCTTGAGACGTTTGCCAGTCTTCCGCTTGTAAACACACTACCCGCACCTGAGTTATATTCAGTTAAACTTAAACAATTATTTAAATAAAACAAACACTGGATTAAAAACCATTTTATTTGTGCATCATACAATCTGATCCTCGCGAGTTCTGCTGTTGTGAGCACTTTCTCTGCATTTTCTGTGCTCAGAGAGAGAGATCAACGGCACTGGCAACAGACAACAATGCTTTTAGTCATTAAATGCCCCTTGGACCACAACAAAGAGAAAAGGTCACAAGGGGTCATAATTGTCCACAGTGGCTTCTCCATTTACGCAGATAGGGTGATAGGCAGTGTCTGTCGTTTCAACTATACTTTAAATTATCCTGAGACTCAACCAGACATTTTATAAAAGGTACAAACTACTTTTACACTACCTAGGCAGCATTCCTAGCAACCGGCTGGAATAAATATATATATTTAAAATAAAACTAAAAACAAACCATCTTTGTTAACATAACCTACATATTGACTCAGTATAAATCTACATTCATCTCTTCAATGTAAACCGCACATCCTGTTAGGCAAACGCTCCCATGTTCCAGCACCTTGGGCTGCTGGCCGCGGGCAGGCCCGCTGGCGCACGTCGGCACCCACAGGGCTGCCTGGTTCTCAAACAGCCCCAACACACGCACCAGTTCCCACTGAGTTCCCCATCGCCGGGGTACTGTTATTGCACACGCGCAGACACAGACTCAGGTGTGCCAAGCCACTGAGGATGAACTGTAACAACGCCAGTGTGTGCCTGATTAGCGCCTGTCAACAGGTCACAGCCTGGACTAAGGACCACCCGGGAGCAGAAGGCAGGACAGGATCTCGACCAAGGTGGTCTGTTTACTGCTAAGCCTTCCCCATTACCTCTGCAGGCCCCAAAAATGCTGTCTCAGTATAAACTATATGTATAAACACATATGCAATGGTTTAACCATGTCCCATCCATTGTTGCGGATGGTCCTGACAATAGTGGGCACACTTATGCAATGCCAGGATACGCAATGTAATCTTGGGAGCCTTTTGAACTTCTTACATGATTACTTAAATTACTGTACATCTATGTATAGGGAGCACAAATTCATTCCTCCACAAGAAAGTTGTTAGTTCAATGTGAACTTCAATTATATATAATCCGATTGCAATTAAAAAAAAAAAAATTGAATTGGCAATTTAGTAATTTGCAATGACATTTGTGAGACATGGATCCATGAGAACCGGTCTGTAGGTTGAAGAACAGACAGACACTGGCTAAACACTGCAACCACAGCAGAGCTCTTCTCTACTTTGAAGGCAACAAAGTGCCATGAACCTGTAAGTCTCGTGTATGACACTTCGTTGGTCCGAACAGCACGGTAAACTTGTCTTAAGAAGCATATATGGTTAGTATATATTAGTACACAAAAGTTCCATTTAAGCATTTGTGTGAAATAATAATAAGTTTAATCAGAGTTCCTTTCTGGCCCAAAAGGTCAGATGGATTCATGAGCTAATGAAAAACCACTGACCTATAATACTATAAATCATACAGTCTTCAGTTATGATATTATTTGCCAGGAATTACACAGCTAATGATGCTTCCTAATCAGCTCAGACCGTCTAATTAACTTTGACTATGCTAAACGGTGAAGCAGACTGTCTTAAATACAGTAGAAGACCACCTTGATACAAATTTGGCTTTACCGAACATTACATGACCAGCAATCCATTCTAATTAAGAAGACAACAATCTGTAAGGAATTGAACTACCTGTTGACTAATAAAAAGAGGGTTGCATAAATTACAGAAAATTGGAGCACAATTTTCAATTTGAGAAAAACATGTGAATCTGAAACAGAAAAAACTGAAAATGTTGCATTCATGAAATCTAGCCATTCAATACCAAAAAAACGGCGAGAGCAGGTCTGCGTTGGGAACTGGAAAGTGATATGTTTGGCAATGGGGGGGGGGGGGGGGGAATTGGATTTTTCACAAAAGAAACACTTTGCGAGCCGCTACAGCATGGATATTAAATAAGATATGGGTTGCTGTCGAAGGAGCACCTGTCCGTCTTGTAGAAAGCTTAAAATGGAATGCTTCTGTTTAAAAGACTACAAAACGACACAAGAAAATGTAGTTAGGCGTGTTTTCGTGAGCCTCTTTTCTCCAGCAGAAGCCGTTCCTAACGTGTTAAAATTGATCAAATGGAAAGCAGTGAATGGGAGAAAAAAAAATTAAGCTGAGTGGAAAAGTGTGACTTGGATTTAATATTTTATAATTGCCAAGGGACATTCTGAGATCAATGAATTTTTGCCCGAGACATACATCAGAAAGAGATGTACTTCAGTCTTTTTAGGGAACATTGGTCTATTTAATTCTGGTGTCTGATGCATGTGAAATATGCCTTCCTTGGCCTTCCTTTGTTCCCCGCGGCACGGCTGCAGGCAGACATTACCACTATTAATGGGCCGCCATATGAGAAAAGGCAAGCAAGCCAATAACCCGTCCACACTAATGGATTGGATTGTTTATTCACTCGTACCATTTTCTGCGGCTAATTTTAGCCTCGCTGCTTTTAAAAGTGTAATAAACAAATGTTAATAAATAAACATAGCACCATGTATCGCAACTTGGAATGAGGTTCAAGCATCAAAGTGTGGTGAAGGGTTCCACCAGACCATTTGCCTTTGCACTAATGGGTGTTGTCCATTCAGACTGGCCCGGGCCTGGTACGTCAAAAGTAGGGGCGATCTCAGCAATGTGAGGCCTGAATCTCACGAGCCTGAGACAATTTGAGGCACTGCAGGGTCAGAAATGGGAAATATAACTGGAGTTCCCAGCAACAGACTGCTGGTGTGGCAGGGCACCCAAGGCCCAACAGTGACCCAGATTTGTGTATGAAAGATTCTATTTAATGGGTCTCAATTGATGTCAATCTCTTACCTTTCAGTCACTTCAGTCATCATAGAGCACATCATTTAACTAACAAGCAATAATAGTAATTCAGTTTAATTTACTTAATTTAACTCAAACCTTTGACTATGTATAAATTATTCAGACTAGCTTCACACCTTAATCTAACTAGTGACTATTTTTGCCATTTTTACTGAATCTGTTCATTAGGGTAGCCGCGGGTATAACTTCCAATAAAGTGACTGTTTTCTTTATGGTTTAAAGCTAGCAAACGCATGGTCTCCCGAGTGGCTCAGACAGTAAAGGTGCTTTCCTAAGTGCAGACTAAGCCCTGTGAGCTAAGGTCCAGCTCATGTAACTCGCCTATTAGGCGACACAATTGGCAGAGCTGCGCCCACGCTGGAGTGTGATGGGTTTGATTGGAAGCGCTTGTCCCGGCTCTTTGCTAACGAGCATCTCCAGCTAGCCGGGCACTGTCTGTGCTGAACACTCGTGTGTTCTGTGTAGCTGTAGAGTGTAAATGACATGGGTGGCTTGACTAGGATTGGAGGACATTGGTGTATGGTGGCAGGATTCGTAGCGAGCCATGGTGGATTAGCTCAATTGGAGATTCCAGACTGAGTAGAAAACGGAAAATTAATAATTACAATTTTATAAATAATTTTTTTTTTTTTAATTACAATGAAATATCCATCCAAAAATGGGGCATTTGTACTAGTGCACTTCTGTTTACGACCCCCATTTTGAACAAAGCTGGATGTTAGTGTCCTTCAACTATGAAGGGTACCAGTAAAGGAGTCATAGGGGTGTGGGAGTGGTGAGGCTGGCGGGGAGGGGGGAGTGGCGAGGCTGGCGGGGAGGTGAGACAGACCAG
Organism: Hiodon tergisus; assembly: GCA_025775045.1. Classification (NCBI taxonomy): domain Eukaryota; kingdom Metazoa; phylum Chordata; class Actinopteri; order Hiodontiformes; family Hiodontidae; genus Hiodon; species Hiodon tergisus. The sequence continues at coordinate 4,810,353 of JAOVYW010000007.1, read as the reverse complement.
ACTGGCG
>JAOVYW010000007.1:4776455-4798235 GCA_025775045.1 Hiodon tergisus | reverse complement strand
GGAAGCAGGAAATATCAGCCAGGGTGAAGGCATTGGACTGCAGGAAAGCTCCAGAGAGAGAGAGAGAGAGAGAGAGAGAAAGAGAGGGAGACCGTGAGACAGTGAGAGAGAGAGAGACAGTGAGAGAGACAGAGTGAGAGAGAGAGACAGAGTGAGAGAGAGAGACAGAGTGAGAGACAGAGTGAGAGAGGCAGAGAGAGAGACAGTGAGACAGTGAGAGAGAGGCAGAGAGGGAGAGTGAGAGAAAGAGAGTGTGAGAGAGAGAGCGCGGTGGTTTAGGGTCGTACATGCTGGGCAGGACTTCCAAGAACACACAACAAGCCAAGAGCTCTCCAGGGACCGTCCGAGAATGCCCCCTATGGTTCAGATTCACAGGATGGAATCTGTGTCATGTCATGACTAGGAATCCCTAGTGGCTACGCATAACTGGCAGAGCCAGTTAGGGTTAGGGTTCAAGTCAGAATGGGCTGTCCACAGCTACCGGCGCATAGCGACTCCTGCTGGCTTCTGGGCACCTGTGGGTTAGCAGTTTTCTTAGGAAGGGCGGGCCTTTCCTCAGCGACCAGCTGAACTTCCGCGTCGAGCTGTAAGTCAATTAACCAGGAGACTGGTGGGTTTGACTAACCACCTTCAACGATGTTTTAAAGTCAGTTTTCAAAAGCTATGGGTGCCAAGTAGTCCCGAGACATCATTAGAGGGAGTTAATTTGTATAGGCCACAACTGTTGGCCATAATACAGAGAAAAGCTTATCCACCTAGTCTACACATTCAAACATATGTCTAAAGGATTTGAATATTACTAAGTAATGAAAGACCATATTAACTAGAAGAGGCACTGAGGACTTGCTAATCCTGCTAACTGTTATTGGTAAACATAATAAAGCTGCTGTTGTCTCCAAGGGAGGTAATATGTGAGGGCGCATACTAGGGCATGGTGTTCTTCAACATCAGAGGATCCATTATATCTCCTGAAATGCTGTCATTTTCTGTTGTTTTAAATCGGGGCAGGCATTGACACGGGCAGCAAATTCTACTTTGTTCAGTTTTAAGAAGTGGCTCTCAACCCTGGTTCTGGAGGACCCCCCGAGTGGTCCGGTTTTCATTCCGGCCAAACACACAATCACTCGACTCAGCTGATTAATTCCACAAGTGGATGAATGCAGATCGTTTCTCCTAGCACTGAAGTTAACAGTCATTCTCAAAATTCCACCACCTATACCATGCTGTAACTAACTTCAAACAGAAGACTCAATTACATCTGCTGACCTACACCACATTTAAATTACATTAGTAACGGTAGTAAGTAAATGCTGGATAAATATATACAATGTTCAAAACAATCATTAAAATACCTGTAGCCCTACTAAATCCTTGCAGTGACAAACATTTAAATGCACAAAGACCAGATGTTCTCAAACTGGGGTCCTCACGGGCACTCCAAGTCGAAGATGACAGTACTAATTCTATCTAATCACGTTAAAAAAAAAGGAACAAATACATGTTGCATTGTTAAAGATTACGGATGTCTTATCGCGTGAATGCGGTAATAACGAATAGTAAACATATCGCGTCATTAGTTTAAATATTCTACACGGTCACCGAGATAGTTAACACTGTAGATAACTTGACTTAGCAATTACCGTCTTTAAGTGAAGACCGCAATTTACGGTCGAAAGATCCCGAAAGTTGCCTGCACTAGACAGTGGTTAGTTAGATCTAGCAGAGAAGTAGTTCCCCCTAGTGGCTATCCTACCGGTTCCTGAACGCTGAAAAAAACAAATACAGCAGTATAAAGAGCAATAATTCAGAAAGGAAAAGGTCTGAAACAGGGTGACTCATACCATCATTAATAAATAAAATGAAAAAAGACAGGAAAAAACCACAGGTATTGGTTATGTGGTGTTCATCTCCAAATCAACAGGTCTCAGGTTCTAGGAAAAGGCTACAGAATTTAACCATTGAGAAAGGTATTTAATGGCTTCATTATATATCCAGCTGTATAAATCTATAAAAATATATTTTGTAAACTGTGTAGGCTGCTAAGCAACCAAATAGTGAAATGCTGTAACAAAATTGTTAAATTAAAAATATCACAGCACATAAAAGACTATAGAAAGGTGGTTGCCTGATTACAACTAACATAAGACTTTAGACAAATTGACGTTTCATACCGTTACGGAACCGATACGTACACAAGACTTTTCAGGACAAACTCACAAACAAGGTCAAATCTAATCTTGGAGTAATCTCTGATATTGACTAATTTATGAAGAGGTTCTATGGGATTTCAGCTATGTCAGTTTAACATGTCCTGGTCCAGGAAAAGCAGCCCAGGACCCGTGACTTCACCGATAAAGTCAATAAGGAGAATATATTTTCAGGAGTAACACTACAAATGACTGGTTACTTTAAACTGTGAATCACACTAGCTTGGTCTCTTATCCCCGCTGTCGTAAACTGTATTGACAATAAACAGTAACTACTATACTAATGATGACGATAATTTACATTTCATCTTACAATAGCAACACTTTAAGACGAGTTCTGACAGAATAACTTTTCAGATACCCTAATATACATTTGCGGTACAGGCAGGCTTCCAGCAGATCGATTTCTACAGTCCAAATGAGCCGTTATTCCAAGCCCACTATCAGATAATTAACGTTACCCTTATTTGATGCGGACAAACATAAACTTGTCAAAATTAAAGTAGTGTTTTCTCGTGCTTTACCCGCTAGCTAACGTTAATTTGTGACATTAGACTGGATCATGGATTGTCCATTTACCTCAGTGTTTGGTGCAATTAAATCATTTTAGTATTAAATAAATACGTAACGCTGATACATGAATTCAAATTAAATTCAACCAGTTGGGGAGACATATTTGTTTTGATGATAAAAGTATAAAACCCCAACCCTAAACCGCATCTTTCCTTTGTCAAGTTGAAATAACGACTGTTCGGAAAAATGACAGCCAATGGTAACAATTTGTGACAGCATGCCAGACCAACAGACCAAAGGCTGTGCAGACCAGGGGCAGGCGGTCCGCAGAGAGACAGCCAAAATGACTCCTTGTAACTAGGCACCATACATGCAGGATGCCCTATACGTTTTTACACTGACCATCAGCTTCAGCAGTCAGATCCACTCTCCCTCCAGAATTAATTTAATTCTGAGTTCCCTTTTATAGGATACAATTGGAATCGTTAAATATAGCATGTGTTGAGGGGAGCGATTCCTGTAGGTAGAGAATATATTTAATCCATGGCAAAATCTGCATGCTAGAGAAAAGGTAAAGCGACAGTTTTTAGTCAAAGTACTAAGAAGGTTGACAGCTGAGGGGGTAACAAAGGTGTTGTCATACACCACAACTTCACTCACTGTCAACTTCAACGTTTGATTATACAGTTATTCATTCAGTTACTTATTATACAGTCATGTGTATTAACGTAGCTTAACAGTAATGCAACACACAGATATTTCTCGTCTCAATTTTGCAGACATAAATATGACAAAAATTATTTTAGTGGTCTACCACAGCATATCGGAGTTAAAAAGGGGTGGACCACATTTAAAAAGTGCTGTAATTCCTACACCGTTCACCCGTATTTGATGTAAACACTCAGCTCCAATATGCTGTGGTAGACGGCTAATATAATAATACCTTTGTCAATGTCCAAATATTTATGGACCTGACTGTATATAAACACACAAATCTTGTGTCTATTAATACATTCATAGCACGTATAAATTTGACGCCATGTTCATTCTAACCACGTATAATGAGCCTTTAGCCAAAGCAGAAGAGATTGTGATGTATGTAATAATCGTGTTTATAAAAGATATGGATTACCTATTGTGCGTGAAACTAACCAATACACACAATAAAATAATTATCAAGCCTTAATTTGTAGCCCTGTCCATTGGGAGAGCAACAGTAAAGATTGCGGTTTAAATCGGGCACACACATTTCTCCCATTGCTGTCCAATCTGGAAGGAAGCATTCATGCAAGACAGCTAAGTGGCAATCCATTCTAACTGTAAAGCACATGACCACCCTTAGTGCATCTGCATTAATCCATCCGTCTCATTAATCCCAACCAGTGGTTTATTGGTGGCCGTACAAGCAGCACAGCCTTCTGAATGTATTATCTTAGCTAACCAGCAGTTTAAAGGTGACCATGCTGACAGTTACAGGAACTCTTAAGATAACTCGAGCATAAATAGTAACCCCTGCTGCAAATTGAAAAACCACACGCTGATTGAAAACTGAACCTTGTCTCCTGTCCCAGCTGCTTCCCCAAATACTGTTTCACCATCATCAGGGCCTTTAACCCGCCTCTTAACATCAGCAGATTACCATCACCACACATTCATGTACCTTGAACAAATTACAAAAGGCAAACCTCAGGTGAAGCACATTATGTCATGAAGGAGTCATTGTCTTTCTCTGTTTTCCGGCAGAACACATTCTAGCAGGCTTACAGATACATCACCATTACATGGGTGAATGACATCAAATCCAATCACAGGAAAGTCTGGAACGGGTGCAAGAATGTGCATAATTTTTTTTCCGTTCATACCTGGGTAGTGGTAACTCTGAAGGTGGCCCCAGTGGTGGGAGTCGCAGGCCGGGGAGTTATGCTGTTGATGGCCTGGGCCTGGGCTTGAGCCTGCACCTGGGCTTGGGCCTGGGCTTGGGCTTGGGCCTGGGCCTGGGCCTGAGCCAGAGCTTGTTGCGGTACCATAACCAGCTGGCCCATCTCCGTGCGCACAAGAACCATGCCTGAAAAACAAAGAATGAGTCTCATAATTAACTGGTAAGGATTTCTGAAATGCAGGTGACAGAGCTACTGAAGAGAAATATATATATGAGAAAGACGCTAGAATGCCAAGAGATACAGGGACGGATGCCTTATTAAACAAACGACTGTGTGTGAGGCTGATTGTGGAACTGCTCATCATGCACACAAGAGTCCTACAGGGTTTTTCTGTAAACCGGTGGAGTCCCTAAATATTTCACTGTGAGGAGCAGATCAGGTGGCAGAGGAGAGCCATAACATCCAGCTCTTCAATAAACAAACATAATTAACAGGTCTCTTCTGGAATTTGCTCATATGCCAGTTGGGCAATGAGCCAAAAACTGGTAGGGAAGTCCAGCTCAACAAAATTATAATATACTGCATCATCCAAAAGGCCCAAAAACCACAAGATTGTGACAATATACCATTTCCCTCATCACAATACTCAATGTGCAAGATGTAAGCTCCAAATAACCTCAACACACAATGAGATATTTCGCAATATGGCAATGCAAGAAACATAGCTTAATCATAAGCTTAATAAATACATTTATGTTTTTATTTATTTATTTATTTTTTAAAGGGGGGATTGTTTATTTTTTTAAAGTAAGAGGGGTAGAAAAATAGGGGAGGGAAATCCTTCCCTTTATATTTTAATTCTTACGATTTATAATTGATCAAGTTTATCTTGGTTGTGTCTCAAGTTCATTGTTCAATGATATATAAAGAAAATACTGTAAACATTTTATATGTGTGTTGTTGTTTAAACCACATGCAAATAGAAAAGCATGCAAATGGTTGTTTTGTTTTTTTGTTTCCTATTAAAGAAAGCAGCTGTAATTCCAACTTGGTGCGTGAATACTGAAACGCATAGGATAATGTGTTTATGCTAGACACCACAAACGTGGGCACCACGTTGTTACAACGTAGCCTAAGTGTTACACAATAATATTATAGGCAAAAAAAGAAGACATGGAAAATTAAGTAATATCAAAGAATAAAGAAGCAATACCAAGTGCAGATTTGGCGTTGTTTCCTGTAAAGTCTACAGAGTTGCCTCAACACACACCTGTGGATATCTTTTCTGTTGTAACAGGCCTTGCTTTTGAATCCTCAAAGGTGGCCACCTTATTCAATTACCAGTGTAATTTAAGTGCGGAGTAAGTCATTTTCCCTCAACATGGAACGTGACATTATGCGCAGTTGTGGCAGACAGAGCTGACACAATAAATGGCTATGGTCATTTTGGTGTACCAGATTAGTTTAGTGTAAAAGTGCACTACACAGAAACACACATGTCACCAGAGCAGACTGACTCCTGTTTTACCAAAGTTGGCACAGCACACATTCACCGGGAGTGCCGGGGCAGCCTTATTCCATGTGAGGTAACCACGCACACTGCATCACAAACTTCCACAATGACAACCAACTTTAGTTAGTCTTTATATTGAACCCAGGTTAGTAACTTCCCTGTAGTGTTTGACCTTTAACCTCTGAAAACATGACTGCATAGTTATCTAAAGTGAATCCCATTTCAATGAGCGATGAATCTGCTAAAATTCAACCCCTGGAATTGAATCCATTTAGGTTCTATTGCTTCCCAAAAAATGATTTATTCAAGGTAAGGATCTCAGTGTGGTTCCTACCCTGCGGGATGGTGAATCCAGGAGGAAGTTGAATGGTGGTCTGTTGCTGAGGTGGTCTGACAATGAGCTGTGGGGTCACAATCCTCTGGGTAGCACCCAGTCCAGGTCGGAGCTGTTGGGGCTGTGTAGAGGAGGCCATGATGGCAGACGGTGAAGGGGTCCCGGGCCTTATCATACTGACTGTAGTGGTTGTCGGCTGTCCGACTATGTTGACAGTTGGTTTAGCTACGGCGGTGAGAGTAACAGGACTGCTGGCTGCAGGAGCGGAACTGGGTGCAGAACCCTGAAGCTGGCTGGTTGGTGGGTTAACAGGAGCAGCAGTTACGGGGCTCAAAGATGAACTGACTACGCCAGGCTGGCCTGGCATAATGATTTTTGACTGTATGGGAGATTCTGTTTTCGGGTTACTCACATCTGCACCCTTGCTGTGATTTACTAGCGGAGCAACTGAATCGGTAGGGGGGGCAGTCCGTGCGCCTTGCTGGACCAAAGTCGAGACTGTAGTGCCATTTCCATTCTGTGAAATATTGGCCATAATATGACTAGGAAGTCTTTGGAGGGCTATGGTAGGAGTCCCTCGACCTTCCAAAGTAACCGCGGCTTGTGAAACGGGAAAATCTGCCTGGGTTATATTAAAAGTGGTCGTATTTGCACACGGTGATACAGTCAGATTTGAGTTAACTGCACTAGCACTGCTAACAACAGTGTTTGCGTTATTAATCAAAGAAACATTTCCAGATCCCGGCTGAAACCCGGCAACAGCGGCAGGAACACCGGTATTTGTAGGAGAGTTTACTGACGTTACCGCTCCATCGTTCCCGTTCAAACTCTGTATTCCTGCGGGAGCAGTCCTTATGGTTGAAGTAATGTGATTTTTTAGAGGATCGGTCTCTGTCGTTACGGTTGGTGCCCCACCTGAACCCAAAACAGAACCTCTGTTAGCCGGGTTGATGCTCACCAGCGAGGGTGGCAAAGTTACCAGACGAGATGCAGACAGTGTTGTGTTATTAGATGCTCCATGTGATTGCGAGCCGCTACTGGCGTTTACTCCGGTCCCAGAAGTGATGGAAGCTTCTTCGAAGGGTGGAATGGAACCAAGTGAAGACGGTATCACAGTTTTCTCCGAGCTAATTTTTGGCTCCTGATTTAGCCCAGCTTTATGTTGCCCTTGTTGTTGTTGCTGTTCTAGTATAGTGCCCACTTGGGCAGGTAGCATTCTTCCTAAGTGGTGATTGGCAGTGCCTGTAGACCCAGCACCCCTAGTTTCAGTTTGGGGAGCTGCTGGGTTGCTTTGGCCGACAAGCTGCGACTCCAGTGAGCCCACTAAATCGCTCACAGCTTTTTCGTCCACCTCGGAGAAGAGCATATCTTCCAGAGGGTCGGAGGTGCCCGCCATCTTTGCTCTCAGATCGCTGTCCAAATTTTCATGTACCCAGTACGCAAGCGTGTTACTGGGCATTGTGGGAAGGGGTGTGACGTCAGAGCGCCAAAATTCATTCTCTGTCATTGCTTGATTAATTTCTTTTATTTTTATTTTCGCTTAAGTTACATTTTCTTAACCTAAATGTGTCCTACAGTAATTAATTTAACATATTTTATTTTTCAAGATCATGTAAGTAAAGCAGCATTTTTGCTGTGACGAGAAAATATTCTCGGAATTCTTAGGGTCGACAACAAAATTACCTCACAAACAGGCTAACTAGTCTTCAATCTTTATTTTTACATACCCCACAGTAGCGTAATTTAATTTTCATTAGTAGAAACCTACTGGCAAGGAAAATCAATCGACTTTAAATCAATTCCATTCTGCTCCCAGTAGCGACAATTACCATTGTTTCTATTAGTATTAGTAGTAAAATGAATCGCAATGAAAAATATTATATATTTTTGATATCAGCATTTACTATTTATATGATCTTTCTGGTCGGATTCTGAAGTTTTATTAAATTTCATTTTATATATCAGCAATTCAGTAGTGGCTAGTTGTTATTCTAATCAAAACAAATTGTGAACAATATTAGAATATTTTATATTACTGTTAATATTAATTCAATTTTGGCTAGTTGCAACAATTTTGGATATCAATTTATGTTTAATAGGGGATCACACGTTAAAACGGCTTCCCATCATAACGCAGCTTCATTGTTAACACACAGGTATGTTATCTATTGTTTTTGGTTGTAATGAACATTACAGGTCATTACAGTTCAATTGTTTTAGTAATTATAGCTGTTAACATTCAATCGCTAATATAATCAACTTTAAAACCAAAAACGTGGACATTACTCCCATCTACAGTTCAAGGGAGAAACTGCATGCCGGTTATCCTTCTTATGTGTCTAAAGGAATTTTGCTCAAAAGCAGCGAGGGGAGCGATTATTTCCAGGAGAATTTCACCTTGGCACCTAAATCATGTGTATAACTCTAGTTATTCTGTTGATAATTATTCACATGACCATTGGTTTAGTAATTTTAAGTTATTCTAAACTTCAATACATAACAGCAAGTATATTTTATTAAAGAGTCGCACTCAATGTAGCATCAGTAACCCAGCGTTCCATCGCACTCGTTTGCTGATTAAGTAAGGTAAACAGTCATTATCATTATATTATTTGATATAATAATCAATGTATGTAATTGTATACCCGTTTTACGCCAATGGTGCTTAATTGCGTCATGGTTGATATTTTTGTAGCATTGTTTGTGAAATTGATACGTGCCATTTAGTACTACTAATTATTCACACTGTTAATGGAGAGTTAATAAAATTATGTCACCCCTTCAATAAAGATTAGTCTTTGTTTTAGCCCACTAAGTTAACCTACTATTATGGTATGTCTAGTTGACATGCTATAATGCATAATATTACAAAATTATGAAATTCATATTATAGTCTGTTCAATCAGTGTATTCAAAAAGCCTCTATATAGTACCAATATGTCCAATAACTGGTTCATGAATGAGCTGTTTATAACAATAACGATACTTTCTCAACAAGAATGGACTCTAGGCAACCATTACCTATTCAATTTTGCGATATAGATTCCCGAGCCCGCATTTTAACTTTTTGTGACAGTTTTTTTTTTTTTTTAAATCTATAAATAGTTTTCAATCAGTATATCGTTGTAACATAGCGCTAGTTGGGCTTATTGGAGTGACGTTGTACCTGTAGTATTTTTTCCTGACGTTTCCATGTGTTTTGCTATGAAGGAAATCGCTAAAATATATTAATCAAATTAATGTAATAAATATTTTTGTTTGCCTCGTTTAAATGATGTGTACACTTTGAAATAATGCGTGTAGAACATATAAATTGAACAGTTTATCAGAACTTATTGAAAAAGCGCGAGACTGCCCCTCCCCTTTACGTGAAAGCCTCCCAATAGCACCCGCGGTTTGGCCAAAGGAACATGAAGGCAGCCATATTGTGGCAATAAGTCGGAGAGAAGAAAGCTATAGAAAGAAAAAAAAAAAACTAAAACACGAAATTAACAGAAGAGGGACACCAAAGGAAGCAGATCTTTTTGTTTTAAAAAAATCTGCAATTCCAGGAGTCACTACAATCGGAGACACAATGAGCGGGGGGACCCCTTACATCGGCAGCAAAATCAGCCTAATCTCGAAGGCCGAGATTCGCTATGAAGGGATTTTGTACACTATAGACACAGAAAATTCCACCGTCGCACTCGCGAAAGGTAGCTGGTTGTGTAGTTTTGAACAGACAATACATATTTGCTATGTTTCCTAGCTGTTACCAGATGGAACCATTTTGCTTAGAGGTTTTCCTCAAAAATGTCTCAAGTTAATAATAGCAAGCTGACAATAGCCTTACATTCAACTATTAAAACGACATATATAGGTTATTGTGCTGAAAACAACGGGAGCCGTTATCGTTTATTCAGGGATGAGTGTATACCTAACTTAGATAATTAATCAGGTAGAGAACCTTGGATTTATATCATTTTTATTTTGTGATTCGCGAATCAGCATCGCGTATTTATTAAATATCTTTGGAAGTATAACCATTTAATATCGGTAGTTGGATATGTTTAAACTAGCGTTGTCTGTTAACAACATGCTATTTAATATCCGATTAAAAACAGTTTACATAAGTTCTAAATGTTGATTTACCTTGAACTTATTTCCTCAGCAAGATACCGTTTGATTAAATACTTTATTGTGGTTCAAATAGACTTACGTCTCGCACATTACTAACAAGGCCTAACCAGCGTAAGTCTGGAAAACCGGCAAGCAACATATCCCAGTATGCGAAGCTAAAATGGCGCTAGGCGCCACTTTTAAATTTAGCCATTTGTCTGTCTTGGACCCTGCACTATTCTCTCCTGGTCATGGAGAGCCGTTGTGTGTGTGTGCACGCAAGTGTGACGTCTTTACTGTGCCGCTATAAATAGCTTGATTACTTCAATTATCTCAAGAATTAGTAAAATTAGGTCAATTGAGGATCTCCACACACTGAGTGAAGTGTTCTGTGGTTGTGGGTCTTGATGGACGAAAATAAGCGTTGCTAGCAGCGAGTTTTTGGTCGTTGAATAGAACGGCTTTTGATGTTGAGTTTCATTTAGTCATGAGGTTCAGGAGAGTATTTCTACGCCACGTTGAATAGGTCTATTGAGTCACTTGAACGTAACACTGAAGTTAGGTCGATCTAGGTAGGCAGCTAACTAAAATTTCTGCAGCTATGAAAATGGCAGTATTTTTTTAGTGCAGTTTGTACTTCAGGATTACACTGATTCATATTTTAAGCTTGGCACAGTCCTTGTTTAGCACTAAATGGATTACCTTTTATTCCTTGCTTTATACATGAATTGTTAACTTTGCTGTTTTATCGAGTAGAAATGATCTAAGAACCAAACATTGGCCAGTGTTATAGACCATATTTTACCATGTGTTTTTGACCAGACTAAGAATTTAAGGATAAAGCAACAACCACCCAATCCAGTTTGATATTGTTTTGATTGTTCAATGTGTTGCTTTTTCTTCCTATAGTACGCTCCTTTGGGACCGAAGATCGGCCTACTGATAGGCCTATCCCACCACGCGACGAGGTTTTTGAGTACATTATTTTCAGGGGGAGTGATATAAAAGACCTTACAGTCTGCGAACCACCAAAACCCCCTTGCTCCCTTCCCCAGGACCCTGCTATTGTCCAGGTATAAAATCTCTTGTTGCAGTTTTGTCTCGATTTTCAGTATACTGGTTGATAGGGTAATCATTCTGTCTAATGCAGCGTTTCTCAACCTTGCATATAATATACATATTTATTTTTCTTCCTCCTAGTCATCACTAGGCTCCAACACTTCTACATCATCATTCCAATCTGTGGGCACTTATGGGCCATTCAGCCGGCCCCCTGTACCCCCTTACAGCCAGTTTAGCACCAGTCCCTTGGTGGCCCAACAGTTCAGTGCCATCAATGTAGGTAGGTGTCATACAATGGGTACAATACAGTGGGTTGGACACAACAGAACATTTTCAATTGCGTTGAGGTCTATTTTTTTCAATATGAACCTATAAGTTGTCTTCAAGTTTGTACTGCTCCAGGCAATGCATGTCATACAATGAACCTGTAAGTAGCACTTTCAAGTTTCCTCTTCAACATGGCTCAATCAATTAAAGGGTTTTTTCTTTTAGTGCTAAATGTGAAATTGAATGGTGTACTGGAAGTAAATCCAGTTTAGCTATTAGCGGCTTCTCAGTTTCATAATCTAGTCCACTTTAACATCTTCATAGTAATACGTGTGGCTGCTGTAAAGCAGACCTAGGCTTTCACACACTTTTTTTGAAGGGAAAAAAAAGCCTAAGTGTGCATATCTTTGTTTGCGTTCTTGCAGTGTGCTAAAGCAAAGGCACGGGAGGAGATATTTGTGTGATGTGCCAATGCCCACACCTCTAAACTAACTGTTCTTCTCTACAGGAAGTTCAGTGCCCTCCTTTGGTAGCGACACAAGCACAGCCTCGTCACTCTCCCAGAACAGTACTATTGGCTCCGCTTTTCACCCAGACACACGCTCATTGAATACACACGTAACGGAAGGTAATAGCTTCAAGAGGAACATGCGTTTACAAATAAACAGGCTGTAGTAACTCTAGGATGAGTGAAACCCTGAGGCACATTACATTTATTTTCCATTTTAATGTTCCCTTACTAGTTCTACTCGTGTTTGCATTCCATTTCAATATGTTATGCCTGGTTTAAGAGGCATTTTAATATTGGGATGAATACTAATATTAATGGCAATCCTGAGTATTTTTTTAACGCCATAGTTTGTCCATAACTTAAACTATACAATGGTTAGCGTAACAAGTCTTTGGTGTTCTCTGTAATTCAGCCGTTTATTATGAAGATCCCCATGAGTTGAATTTGAAAATTGTTTTGATTAGAGTGGAGAACTCCTGTACTACCTGTATTTCCTGTTATTTTTCTGTGATCTGGGACATTTCATTTTCTCTACTTTTAGACGATGTGATTTAAGTTGTATTCATTCAGATTTTTATATTAACTTTTGTATTTAGGGTGTTGTCTGTAATCATTGATCATTCAGCGATCAGGGGTTTTGTAATGGATATTGAATGAAGATTGTGCAGTGAGCGGATAGAGGGGCCCCTATGTAAACGGGCTGTCTTGTGCTCTAGGTCACAAAAGTCCTTCACTAGATCCTTTAAGGAAAAGCCCCACCCTCAAGAAGGTAGTGCAGAGTGCCCCTCCAGCACCCGCTCCCGCGCCTGCCCCTTCTGTGCCGGTGGGACGGAGGAGCCCAACTCCGCTCAGACCTGCCACCAGCAGTAGTCAGAAGGCAGCAGAAAGCCACGAGCAGAGACGGGGTGAGCCTTTGGGTGCACTCAACGCTGCTGTCACGCGACCTGCTTTAGATCGCGCAATCGCTGCTGGTCTTATCCAGTCTTTCATACAGTCACCAGGTGAGCTCTTGTAATCCGTTGTTTGTTTTTAGTTAATTGGATCTCGTTTCAGTAAGCTGTATTTGACCATTGGGAAATTTTTCATTTTACTAGGGGTTGATGCCCAGAAAGTCCCAAGACCTGATTCGGACCAGGGCAGGAGTGAAAACCGGGATGCAAATAAACGACAAGCTGGTAACACACTTCTCCCTAACTGCTGTGTATTGCTGAGTCACAAGTTTGGTTGGAAGAGTGGATTTCTTTTCCCCCCCAGATATGCAGTTGTCATGCATATGTTTCAAATGTTTATTTTATTTGCCAGTAATATTGTAATCTTGAACCTTTAAAATGCATTTTGTTACATATGCGTAAACTGTCAGTTTGTAATATTTTTATATTTTAGGACAGTTTAGGACAATCATCCCTCAATAACTTTAACAAAGCTATGAAATATTTTGTTAATGACCGAATACAAGTCACAATAATTTAAACTATTGAGTTTACGACACAGGGGATTATCCTATTCGGTCACTTGTCTTATGATGATGATTTTCCCGCCTTGCAGTCCAGGTGACTTAAGGATGTAGATTTTTGTGAGAAGGCAGCACGCTCTGTCCTTGTCTTCTTCCCCAGCCGGTCCTCCCCAAGCCCGGCGTGGCAGAGGAGGGGGACATCGTGGAAGAGGCCGTTTCACAGTGCGTAGAGATGGCCCTATGAAGTTTGAAAAGGACTTCGACTTTGAGAGTGCCAATGCTCAGTTTAACAAGGAGGAGATTGACCTGGAGTTCCAGAACAAGCTTAAACTGAAAGGTATCTAATCATGTTATTAAAATTCAGTCTTGCACCAATGCCCATGTACACTTTATAATTAGATTCTAGACATGGTATGCACCCTATCAGTCTTGTGGGGTGAAAAATATGGGCTGTTTGAATGGCCCTTATCAAATGCCAGCGGTATCTTCCCAGACGACAAGCCTGAGAAAATAGACAAGGTGGTGAATGGAGAGGACAAAGGAGATTCTGGGGTTGACACCCAGAATAGTGAAGGGAATGCTGATGAAGATGATCCACTGGGACCACACTGCTATTATGACAAGTCCAAGTCCTTCTTTGACAACATCTCTTGTGATGATACCAGGTATGGCGGCTGTCGTTTCAGTACCTCGAGATGGTTGTAATGAACTCCACATCATTAAACTCAAATCACTGAAAAGACAAAATAAGCAACACAAATGTTTTGGTCCAAGTACAAGCAGGCTCTCCCTTTTAAAAAGGGCTGTTATCCTTTTCCTTGCTAATACGTTTAGTGAATAGATGGTAACAATGAAACTCTATTCCCCCCCACCCCAGGAAAGCAGCCGAAAAGTCTGGAGTTTCAGCATTTCCGAGGTCTGAACTAATTTACTAATTTCTATAAAAACCGACAAACTTTGTGCCAGAGTTAACCAATAACTGCAGTATGAAATGAACGACTTCTGTCGCTCAGCTGTTTGTGTTTGAGGAGTGATATGATGGGGATTTGCGGTCATTTACAGTCCTTTTCTCTTAGCGTATCCTTGCTCAGTGTATGTTGTTGCGACAGGGAGCGGAGGCAGACCTGGGCTGAGGAGAGGCGGATGAACGCGGAGACGTTCGGCATTCCGCTGCGCCAAAACCGCGGCCGGGGGGGCTTCAGAGCCCGAGGCAGCATGGGCTTCCGCGGCGGGCGTGGCCGCGCGGCCAGCCGAGGCTCGTTTGGGCCTCCACACGGAGGTGGCTTCAGGGGTGGTTTCAGAGGAGGGCGGGGAGGCAGAGAGTTCTCCCATTTTGAATACAGGGTAACTCCAAACTATTTCTTGTTTTAAGCGTATCTTGTTGAACACCTAGTATGTAATATACTGGCATGAGCCTATAATTTATCTCTTTTTAATAAAAAAAATGTTTTCCCCTCCAGAAGGATAACAAAGTGGCTGCATAGTACCCCCCTGGAGGAGGAATCCAAGAAGTATAAACTATTCATGGTCCAGAAATGAATATTAGTTTGAGGAAAGAAAAAAAAGAACATGAAGAAATGTACTTGCTGTATAAATGTCACCAGCACTGGGGTGTCCTCCTTGACTTCAGAGGTTGTAATTGCATTTTTGTAAAAGATGTATTGCAGTCTTTTGGAATGTTTTGGTTCTGTTAAAAATTACAATAACTTGTAAGATTACCGTACTTCAGTGGGTTTCAGTATTTTTGCATCAATATTTCAGTTTCTTTTCTTACTAAACTTGTATTTGACAATGTTCTCTTAGGTGTTAAAGATGTATGCAGAAGCCCGCTGATACTGTGACTACTTTGATCACTGAAATAGCTTTATTTTTTGGATATATTCTGTAATGTACCTTAGAGGCACCAAAATTGTGTATATAGTTGGTTGGTTCACAGTTACCGCTTTTTACCTTTTTTACTAATTATTTTTTTTTCTTTTCTTTTTTCTACTTCACGTATCCTGACAGCCAGTTGCCCTACTTTCTACTGCCTGCTGTGTTTAGCCGAGTATTCTTTGTAGGAAGGACGGATTCTTCTTGCAGTTTTGTTCTTTTGTACATCTGTCCAGTGTGGTTTACATGGTTACTGTCACCCTTTTGAGCATAGTTGTGAGTAGATTTTTCAGAAGTGTTAAGTGCAAGGTGGACTTATAGCACTTTTTGTCTTCTGGCTGAAGTTTTATCCCAAGTAGTCTCCTCAAACATGAACGAGGGCCCATTCAGAGGAGAAATGAGAAAAGCAGTACAGACCAATCCCTTAAGCCATCAAAGGATTTAGTGCCTAGGTAAATCCCGTATTTTCTTCTATCGGAGCTTGAATGTATTTACAAGTATAATCACATTTGTTGGTTTTCAAAATTTCTACCCCCCAAAAGGACTATACAGTGCCAATTGTGTTGGAGCTGGTTGGAAAAATGGGAGACGTATGTTAAATTGGATACCTTTGACACCAGTATGACGGATATTCAGGATGCCATCTTGGTGAATGTTGGAAACACTTGGATTTTGAGTAGCGGTCATTTAAATGTATTTTGAATGGTCCGAGCTCATCAGGTTTGTAAAAAGTTTATGGACACTTGAATATAAATCAACCAGCATCTCTTCAGGAATTTTTTTAATTGGAGAGGATCAAGTACTCTTATTTCATAAACTTTGCAGAAATTTTATTCAGTTGCACTTTAAATGGATTTTTTTAAAGCCAGATCATCATTTACTCTTTTGTAAAGGTGGTATTTTGTGTCGATTGGTCCTCTTTACACTAGTATCGTTTTGTAATACCTGATAAACCTGTCCAACTGGTTCTTGAGAGCTATATTTCAACAGTGCATTGGATGTGTAAGCCTGTTCAGTTTAATGCTAATATTAAAGGTGCGCAATATCATTTTAGATTCTAAAAATGACTACGTATCGAATACTTGTGATGCATTAATATGGACTTAGCTTTGAAGGAGCAGGCCATTAGTCTCTGAGGGCAGGATGGCTTTTGGGTATTCCCAGATCTCCAACCCCCGAGCCTCTGGTCTAACTGATCAGGAATCCTTGTGTTTATTTAGTCTAATGTTTCGTTGTGAAGGCACTGCTATTCAACTGGTTTAATATGATATCCTTTAAGCAGATAACCTGCCAATGATAATTTCCTTGCAACTGTACATTTGATATTTGTCATGTAGATGCCCCCAGGATTTACAGAGCTGCCGGTTATGAATGCTATTGAGGAAGAAATTTTGGTATGGTTACTTAAAAAATTATGCTACCTGCTCAGACTTCCTAAGTGACTGGAAATTTTAGGTTTTGCTGCCTGTCAGGACTGATGTAATAAAGGGATCTAGAGAGGCGGGAGGTGGTGATGTAGAGTTCGTTTTGTTGAATCAATTTGATGTAGTTACCCGTAACTGCAAAGCACTACAGAAAAAAACAAAACAAAAAAACATGATGGGGGAAACTAGCCAAGTACAGGAAAGGGAATTGTTTTTGTCTTTCCTCTGCCCCCCATGAATTCACAGAAAACTACGATATCCATGCTTTCTGATAGAAATTTTATCTATCTTCCTGGGGTAAAATGCTGACCCTCAACAGTGCTGCAATTGGCCATGTGTTCCATGCTAATTTGAGACTTAAAGTATGCCATTTGTTGAAGGTTTCATTATTTAAGATGCTAAACATCAAAAATAATAACCCGGTGTTTTGGTTTTCAAATTTGAAACGGTGTAAGAGCATGGTGTACTTTCTGTGTGCCTCAGCGGATTTTATCCAAAACAAAGAATAAACACTTGTTCAATATCTCTGTCTGTTTTTACCTGAGTTTAACTTTTTAAATTTAATTTTATAAATGCAATCATGGTGTAAGACTAGACTTTAACTAGTTTGCCAAACCAAGGGAAAAGGTAAACATTTGCGGATAGCTGTTTATTTGCGGTTGTTAGTTTCACATGTTTAGTGATCCTTAGCATTTTATTGAAATAGCTTAAAGGCTATGATAACTTTGATCTTTTTTGCCCATTTCCCACCTTCTTTTGTGAATTTTTCCTGAAAACAAATTGTTAGATTCATTAATGCTAATGTTACATAACTATTGGCTATGTTTTAATGCATACACAGACATCACATGCTTTTGGGCGGTGGGGGGAGATATTAGCATTTATTTTATTTTTTTAAGGGGGTTAACATACTGCCACTACTGTGTTGATGGGGACTTCTGCAATAGATTCCTGCAACAATCACCATGTCCAACCCTTTACAAGATTATTTAAAAAGGCAATTTAAGGAGTGGAATGTCTTAATTTTTATTATTTTGGCTTTAATTGTTGATAATATCCCTTCCAATAATGTCTTAATAAAGTTATATTAGCAATGAATTGTGCTATTCTTAGTTGTCTGTTTCTACCTTGCTCTGTATTCTTGAAACTTGCAAAAACGGGAAAATGCCATTTTGAAACCAAGTATTGCATTGATGCAACCTTCACACCAAACAGGTCTATTTCTTTCTCTTGCAAGCACTCACTCATCTTTATCTAATTATAGCTACATATAAATATGATTTTACTCAAATTTTGAACCTGCATATATCAATATATACGTATGTAACTTTACACGTATATCTAACTAAATCTATTATCTGTACTTTATATGATCCCTGCTCAAGAAGGATAAATAAACAAACAAAATAGCTCCAAATGTCAGAAACGTCATATATGGACCAATCAAATCCCGAGGCAGATGCGGGTCAATCTCATAATCCGGGCCGTTGTTATACCTCGCATTATTCCTTTAAATAAACAAAATCGCCAACATAGCTAACGTATGTTATTTGGAAACCGGCTCAATTTCCTTAGCAAAAATAAACAAAGCAGTCGATTTTACATTTTTAGAAAGTTATTTTAACAGTCACCTGAAATGTCTGGACAATTAAGTGTCGAAACTATCGAAATACTACGATATTTTGTTTTCAACCTATATCTGTATCCTGCGGAAATGGTTGTATTATTTGCGACCGTGATCACGTACTGACCAAGCTACGACTGTGCGTCCGAGTTACGTTTTTAGGAGGCTATACTGAACTTCCTGCCGAGAAGAAATGTAAATAAAATGTCTGTTGTATTTGTGCCGAAGAAACAACGAGGGAAAGCGCAGATAAACCAGGACATTATTCAAAGAGTAAGTCTTGCAAGCGAAATTTGATGGCTGACTTGTAACGAACGCGACTAGTTTTTAACCAGGTTTACATGTAACGTTTTTATGCTCTGGAGTCTGGGGTGTTGGCAATGGATGTTGGGTAGTTTTTAATCCTCCCTGTACTTGCTTACATTCTTGAGTTTTTATTTATGTTGAATCTCAGCGTGATGCTGGCTAACTATCAAATGGTATCTAGAATATTTAGCTTGCTTAAATTAAGTGTCTAACCGGTGGCTTACGAGTATATTGCTTAACCTATGTTTAACGGTGCCACGAATTAGTTTAATTAAATTGAGTCTGTTGCATATTTATTTTCAAATTAGGTTAGTTGGCAACATGGAATGAACCCAGTAACTTGCTTTCTCGTGTATTTCCGTGCAGTTACTGGATGAGAATGACCAGTTGGTTCGGTGTATTACAGAATACATGCAAAAAGGCAGAGCTACTGAATGTGTCCAGTAAGTGAATAACGTTATCTTTTATTTTTTTATCATCATCGTTTTTTAAACATTGGCGTACTGAACTGTTAACCTTTCTTCACTAGATATCAACAAATATTGCACCGTAACATAGTTTATTTGGGAACTATTGCTGACGCCAGCCCAGACATACCACAGACCCTAACAGTAAGTATTTTTATAGCTCGGGATGTGTACAGTATGTCTATGCACATAACATGCGGCATTCAAATAGTCAATTTTGTATTTTTCAAATAAGTGAAGTGCAAATAAAGTGGGGGAGGTCTGTTTTCATTTTATAAATTAATCAGCTTTTGTTTACGAGCAAATCTTGCTTATTTAGCTATGAACTTATGCTACCATTTGTGTAAAAAATAAATCTGTTGTATTGTAGATTTTTATATTATAATTATTTTTCGTTGCATACCTACATATGATGTCCGTTATTTTCAGTCTCCAAATGACAGTGGAGGAAAACCAACGCTGACCATGTCAGTCCTAAATGGAGACCTAAAGAATTCCAGTCAATCCAGAGATTAAGGAAAGACATTCACGGGTGAGGAGTAGAAACACAATGTATTAAAATGATCATGCTTAGGAAATGTGGCTGTATATTTGAGTATATATTTCATTTTAATAGAATTTAATATTATTTCCACTTAAGTTTTATGAAATGATTGTTTGTCAGTAGATCACTGCTTGGTTGTTTTACAGACTGATAGTTTACTTTGAGTAAGCAACATTTGAAAAACCTATTTGATTTATTTTCTTCCTTCCTTCTCCCCTAGGGTCTATGGCTGCTACCATGATGGAAGCATATCTAAAAAGATCTTTATTTGGGCCTGTTCAGTCAGTGTAAACAATCACCACACAGCCAACATTAATGTTGCCAAAATATAAAATTTCTGCTCGTTTGTATTTGAGGATACGGAAATCAGTACGGACACACTCACAATACTGAGTGGGATTATAATAATGTGGAATGGGAAAGCCTAAAACCAATTTTGTTTTTAATGTACATCTCCATTTAAAGTGTTGCCATTATAAGCTATTTTAAAAATTGTTGTTTAGTGTTTGAACTCCCACAAAATACTGCACAGGGTTTTCCCCAACAGCATGTTCATGTTAAAGTACTAATCTTTTGGACTGTCATTCACAATGTGTTTATATACAGATGTGTGTAACCACTGATGAACTTTAATAAAAGAAACTCAAATACAGCATAGTTACTCGCGCTTATTCTTATCTGACACCCTTATAGTATGCTCTGACTGTAGACGCACAAATAGCTGGCTAAGGGTTTAATTCAAAGTAACGTTGACCGTAAAATGTAAGAAGGCGTACACGCATGAGATTAAGGGTTAGAAAAGGGCAAAAAACGAACATAATTCAGAATTTCGTAATTCATGCCGTAGGGGGCGCAGTTACTTTTTTTACTTCGTTTTTTTTTTTGTCCAGCAACGGTACTAAACCAGGTAGTATGTATGTTAAATTAGCGCTAAAACTACAACACAAAATGTTTTAATAGCTTTTATTGTTAAATGTTAATCTGTAAAAGTTTTCACTTACAGAGGCTTTTCCAAAGCTAAAATACAAAATGTACAATTCCACTCAATACAAACTCTAGATACTTTTTAAAGCAAGTAGGCTAAAGATGTGGTTCGAACCATCAGCACCTGCTACTTCGAGGAAAGGAACGTCCACGGCAAAATTTCTCAAAACAAGCACAATGAACAGAGGAAACAAAGAGGTATTTCGACACTTCTCTCAAAGCATACTGAACACAGAGCGTCTGTATAGTATCTTTAAAATAGCCTGCTTTTACCTTTCTCATGCAAACTTGGTATTCGTGACTGTCTGATTACTGTCAATTTCGGTTTGGTTATGTTGGCTTCCCTCAGACTGTTATTTTACTGGACTTCACCACAACACGTAATTGAATATTAATTATCCAGAACCTGGACAATTCTATGTAAACCGGACTGGAACATAAAAGAGGTGAGTTCAGCGGTCTCGTTTGAGTGGCTCAATCTAGTCAGCAGAGGGACAATTTATGATCAATCCACAAAGGAGGCTTATTTTTTCCCAAATCGGTTCCTTTGTCAGTAAAGCATGCATGCCTTTAATGACCTTAAAAAAACAATTAAAAAAAAACATTAAAAGTAGTAGTCTTTCTAAATTGCTAGTAAGTTTTTATTTTTCCATTTTTTTTTTTTTTTTTTTTTTTGCATTGCTGGAACACTTGAGCAGATTCAGTTGCCAGCTGGAGAGAA
>JAOVYW010000007.1:4768955-4773955 GCA_025775045.1 Hiodon tergisus | reverse complement strand
GCTGTGTTTTCTGTTCAAAAAGAAGGGGAACTCAAAACCATGTACAGTGCAAAGGAAGTGAAGGTGGTAATACATGAATACATGATATGAGCTGACAAGTACAAATGAAACCAACATGCTTTGCTCCCATGAAGATGTAAGCCCTACCTTCTTTGTTTGACAGCTGCTACAAGGTCAGGCCCTGAGAACATGGAGAACAGGCTATCCCCATTGGCAGAGGAGGTCTCGTCACTGGAACTAGCAGAGTCTCCCTGATTGGCCGACCAGCTGCTGCTCATTGCATCTCTGTTTACACACATTTACATCCTTAACACAGATCGACTTCTATCCCTCTCCCCTAAGCGCGTTATTCTTATTGAAATTCTTAAACTTTCTGTAATGCACATCTCTGATGGGTATGTTGCTCACCCTTCGGTGTAGTAGTCCGGGTGAGGCCAGGTCCGGTGCGGCTCGTCACCGATTGGCCAGTTGCCGCGGGAGTTGCTAGGACGACGGACATGCTGCGCTTGCCGTTTCTGCTGCATGGCCTGGTTCACCCCAGCCACGTAACGAGCAAACTCGGGGTCAGAGCCGACTACATATGAAAAGATAAATCCCACAGTCAGTTTCTGACACACTCAGCTATTCTCAGTGTATTCAGTCCTTTAATCCAGACTGTCTACCATGGCAAAAAATGAACAATGGCTACCAGTCTGCTATGAACAATAGCCAGTAATGATATAAAAGAAGCTTTCTGCATGATAAAGATGGTGACCAACACACTCTAAACCCATTTTTTAAAACGTTTTATATCCAAAAGGCATACATATGATAATGTATGCAAACAGTTATACACAGCAGATTCAAGCGTTATTATTTCACACATGTAGAATCTGGTGTCATGTAAACAGCTCAAGAGCCTGCTCCAAATTGTTTTTCTTATTTAAACAAGGGATGAAAATGAGAGTAACAGTGTATCAAGCTGGACAGGATAGTAGGATTACCCGTTATGACTGTAACAGATCACTAAAGGGGCCCTCCCAATTGGTCCATTTAGTAAGGTGACGATCACACAGGCTTCAGAATCATCACTCAAAGCGAGCTCCTCAACACAGTGTACACCATCGTACTACACCGTCACACCCCTCCTCCTGGCTGAACTGAAATAAAACCTGCTAATTGGCCAATGCATTGTGGCAGCCATCGCAGAACAGAGAAATCCCAGCTAATCCTGTTTAGCGTTTTCTCTGAATGCAGGCTTTGAGTCACTGCCAGGCTAGCACTGGGATATTTGTGAGATGCTGGGTTTCTGTAGACTCTGAATGTTTATTCAGCGGTTGTGTAATATGCTCCTTAGGCAAAATTCCTTACTTGATGTGGAAAAATGACTTAACTTGCATGACAGTTTGTTGTCACATTTATCACATAAGCTATTTATATATGTTCCCTATCACATATGAAACATTGCCCGCCTTTATGAGGTGTGGCATAATCTACAGGTGGTCTCATTCAAGAGCTGCTTATCTGCAACCCCAACGAGTTCAATGGCATCACCTTGTAAAGAATTCAGAATTCAACAGAATTCAGCCCACAGCAAAGCAAACCATCAAGTCAAGGAAAATAAGGAATATTTGACTTCAATGTCAAAGAGGAAATGGGCACGTTTTTTTTTTTTTTTTTTTTAAGATCACACTCTGGTGTGATTTCTGGGTTTCAGTTCATTTGCGCCAACCACAGCAATCATAATAAAAAATAACAGTCAAGTATACAGTAATTGGTATACAGAGGAATTTTCTGTGTGAAAATATTTGGTGAAGTCAATCAATTAATTAATTCATGTTATTATAGTTTTGTGTTTTAATTTAGTTTTTATTTCCATTTTAGTTTCAGTTCCACATTCTAATTCAGTTTAGTTGTAGTTAGTTTCAGGTCAGGTTTGTTAATTTAGTTTAGTTTAGCTTTTTCAATTTTATTTAGCTTTTATTTTCGTTTTCATTTTATTTTAAACTGGAGGGCTAAAGGCTTGTGTAGCGACAACAGCTGTTTATGTGTCGTTTATGTGGAATGTTTACTTAATCTCTAAAAAGATATGTAGGCCCATAACACCCACTTATCCAAATTCCATTAAGACAGACAGGGTTTGGTCAGCATTCAAAATTTAAAACATGCTATAATAATAGTAATATCTTTGCCCATCGCTGAGAACATTTGGCTTCAACTCACATTGTAAATCCCTAACCAGACAAAAGTGTACACATTTTAGGTAGTTTTAAAGTTACACAGGTAATTGCGAGCCAATTATGTAACCGGGGTTGCAGGATTCTATGACAGGATTAACTGTGGGTAATATAGCTAGCTACTTACCTCAGAGTACATCATCTAGTGCAGAAGTCTTTTTTACTTTACTTTGTAATATTTGTATTAAATTTTGATAGAGAAATCTTGGCAACACATAGATTGTAGGACATGTATATTAAAATTAAGGTGCTACTGATGGTATTTAAAAACTCAACAACAACAATAAAAAATAATTTTAAAACTATAAATAACTCATTACCCATTCCCATAATCCAAAGCCCGACTCATGGAAGCCTTCTAGTGGCTTCATTTCAGTCAGTGGCTAAGTTTGCAAAAATGAAAACTATTCTTTAATCGTCTTAAGATTTGGTTTACGATAATAACCCCGGTACACACTAACTTTGCCTATACTTATCTTAGCGGATTCACTAAGATATTGTGTACAATATACTGATTGCTAATTCTTTCTTTATATTTCCTCTGTTTTAAGAGTAACCCATCATTAGAGATTCAAAGCAAAGTTACACTGCACACTGAGCTGGACAAAACAAGGTTCTTCAATGATGACTGAGCGTAGAGACACTTTTATAGTAGTAAATGCATTGAGCACCCAATAACTCAATATAGCCTGTGCTCTATTCTCTAAACAGATCCACGAGGCCCATTTCCTTCATAAACAAACAACTTCCAATTAAAACCTACCAATAACTTCCCAAAAGTTTATGCTAGAGTAATTTGCTAGCACGTCCTCTTTAGCTAAAGCCTTTAAATTGTTTTTAGGCAGGCAATGTGTCCACAATGAGTATTGTGGAAAAATGACACTGAGTATCGAACTGGCACCACTGTGCTAGCATAGACGTAACAAGTCTAAGATTTGGTTAACGCCTGACAATGACAATCACTGTGGAAAACAGCTGCTAGGAATTTTCCATCTTATCCATTGTATTAATTCCAGCCAAATTTGTGACCACTGTTCCTTGTGGCAGACATCTTTTCGACATCATTGCTATGTACAGCAAATAAGTTAATCCCCTACATTGAGATGGAAACGTCTATTTGAAGTCAAACATGCTTTTGTCAGCACTTAGACCAGTCACAAGCTTTGCTTTTAAGGAGTACACAATAATTCTAACAACACAGAAATGAGAAAACGTTGGGTTAATATCACAACCGTGGTTCCCTGAAATAGAAATATTAATCATCACTAATGGATTATTTCCTTTCAAGAACCCCAGAATTCTGATCATTTATGTAAAATCTCCAGAGAGCGTATCTGACGTTGGGCGTCATAAGAACGTGACATCAGACTCTACGTCCCTTTATGGTATTTTATAAAGCACAACGTCAGGCACACTCTCGCAAGATTTGGCTTTAATTTCATAATGGGAAATAGCCCATTAGTGATGCTTCAAATTTCGTATTTGAAAGGAAACCATCTTTAATGAATGCAAGACATCTAAAAAAACAGATTCACAAAAACAAATTCGAAGAACTAGAGAAGTAAGGCCTGCAGTTGAAAATGCTGCAGCACACGCCTCATTAAATGCAGAAGCTGATATAGAAATGACTCACCGGCTGGGTCAAACGGAAGAACATCTCCGAGAACACCAAAAGCCCCTTCAGTTTGGTCTCGGTTCGGCCAGGTGTTGTTACGGGGGCCGTGAGGCTTCTGTCCAAGCATCTCCGACATGATGCTGTCCATGTAGGTGCTCACCAGACCCAGGCTGTACAGGTCTGAGCTGAGGTCTGGAAAGCCAGGCGCACCCCAATTTCCCATCCCCCCAATTGGGGAGAGCCCGCCAGGAGGCCCCTGTGAAGGATGCTGCGCAGAAGTATTGAGCCACTTGGAGGAGACCCTTTGGTGCTGAAGCTGCTGTGGTGGAGGCGGCTGGGAGGAGAGCTGGGGAGAGGCTTGCTGTTGTCCAATGGGCTGCAGGAGATGCTGGTAATACTGCAGTGCAGGCTGGGAGGGTTGCTGCTGCTGCTGTTGCTGCTGAGCAGGGTGCGGCGGCTGTTGCTGCTGTTGTGGCTGGGGTAGAGCTTGTGGGTGAGGCTGCAGGACACTATGGGACACAGCCTGGGAAGTCGGAGGGGTTCCTGTGGGAGGTTTCAGCTCTGCTGCACTTGAAGACGCCAAAGAGTTCCTCCTCTTGACCAAGGGAGATGCCTGCTGAGATTTGCCCATGTTGAAACCTGAGAGAAAATCGATGACGTCCTGCATCTCCTGGTCCGTGGGCAGGTTCATGCCCTTGTCATCATGTGGGTATCCGTTTGCCAGCTGAGACTGACCAGGGTCAGAGATGCCAGGCATATGGAGGACATTTGGCAGTCTGCTGT
Organism: Hiodon tergisus; assembly: GCA_025775045.1. Taxonomy (NCBI): domain Eukaryota; kingdom Metazoa; phylum Chordata; class Actinopteri; order Hiodontiformes; family Hiodontidae; genus Hiodon; species Hiodon tergisus. The sequence continues at coordinate 4,769,341 of JAOVYW010000007.1, read as the reverse complement.
CTCCACCTGAGGGCTTGGCTTTGTCCTCAGAGCTGGTGCCAGAGAAGAGGCTGCGGGAAGGGGTGCTAGGAATTGAGTAGCTACTTCCACTGCCGCTGTTAGACGAGGTCTTCTTGGTAAACTTGGAGGTGAGCTTGGAGATGGTCTTGGGCAGCCCACTGGAGGACTTGGACCCATTACCAGTTGGAAGGTCTGCCTGAACCCCATAGTCAGAGGTTTCCCGCTGCAGCTGCATCTGAATGGTTGGTAGGGCCTGCTCTCTGTTGGGGGGGGGGGGGGGGATTACAGTACTCAAAATGCACACTACACTATTAAGTCTTTGAGAAGCTCCAAAAACGCATTTGATTGTAACACACAAACCTGCGTTCCTTCCACCGGTTGAGGTC
>JAOVYW010000007.1:4756682-4768475 GCA_025775045.1 Hiodon tergisus | reverse complement strand
TTACAGTACTCAAAATGCACACTACACTATTCAGTCTTTGAGAAGCTCCAAAAACGCATGTGATTGTAACACACATACCTGCGTTCCTTCCACCTGTTGAGGTCGAAGACAGCAGTATAGAGAACGTCCACCTGTCCAAGAGTCTTCTCTGGGTCCAGACTGCGCTGCAGCAGAGACATGGTCGCTGGGTCCTCCTTTAGGCACCTGCAAATGGCACACGCACCGTCTTAACATCAAGCATTGACCCAGTTTCACAGTTTGGTGCCGTTCAGTAGAAAATTTAAACAACTGGTTCGACCCGGTATTACCTTTAATGCGCTGTAAAACGACAGAAGCTACTTTAAAAACCAATCATGGAGTTAGTGGTTAAAACACACAAGGGAACAGTCCTAAAGGGGTTATATTTACCACGTAGAAGGAACCTGAACCACAATCTTGGCTCCCTCCAGGGTAATGTGTGGAGCATAGGCTTCCTTGTTCTCAATCTGAGCCGTGTCAACCACCACCTGTCCACAAACAACCAGTTTATTCTGAGAGGACAATGTCTGCTTTCTGATATTCCAACAAACCACCTGTCATTGCATGTGAATTTATTCAGCATATACAAAGAACATCAGTATTTCAAAACTTCAAAACAATATGTTTTGATTTACCTGGAACAGTGTCGCTAAGGTTATGAGTAACACAAAAGAAACAAACTTCAGAGATAAAGTTCATTTATGGTTCAATCAGGAATACAAATGTATTCCAAGTACAAACAATCAGCGATATTTGTATTCAACACGATTATCAAAAACTTCTTAGAAAGACGTGGTGTCTGGAGCCCAGTAAAGGCTGCGCTCACCCCGCCCAGTCATTTGTCAGGAAGGGGTTTCCTGTCTCTTAGGAAGTGCTACCCATTGTTATTTATAGTGCAGGCGCATCCTCTGTGCTTGAGTCCAATGGAAACACACAGAGGGATACCGTGCCCATTCTGACTTGCATATAGGACAAGGCTACTGGCAGCTAGGCAAAAACAAGCAACACACGCCCTCCAAAAACGGACAATTCTTCTGCTGTCAGCGCAACACTAAAAAAATGTTCAAACAAAGTGTTCTCTATGAAGAAATGACCTTCAACTGAATAATGTTAAAGGGAGTTGACTGTTTTCTACCAGCAACTGCCCGAACATCGGCCAGGAGGACATGGACAGGCCCCAACCCACTCAGTAAATAAAACTACAAACAAGCGCAGCGAAGATGGTCAAATGCCGTACGAGCCGACAGATTCCATCAGAATTGATCGAAACATCGGATCCTTTGAATGAAACACTCGCGGAACAAAACCTCCGCCCGGGGCTCTGGAGCAGCATGTATGTGCCTGATACTCACCAGTCCCGCCTGACCGAACAGCAGCTGTACGGCGGTCTTACAGGCCCCTCTCCAGCTGGAGGGGCACACCTGATTGAGGACCTCGGTGACGGGAGAGTCGTCGTCCCGGTGGGGAGCCCCGTTCTTCCCCGTAGCCGCCTCCTTAATGAGCTGGAGCATGGCGTGCTGAGGAGACGACAACAACAACAACGCGCGCCGGGCGCTCTTAGGTCACACAGCGGGACGGACGGAGGCATGCCCTGCAACCGCACCGCAGCAGCGACCGGGAGGCAGCGCTCCCGGCGGAAGAGGCAAGCGCCTCGACTCCTCGGATTCGGGAAACGGAAAAACAGCATTTCAATAATGGCCGCACATTGTGCCGCTTGTGCCAACCTTGTTGTGGCTTGTTCTCGCTCCCTGAACAATGTCCTACAGAACAAAGCAAAATATGCGCATCTGATTTTATTCCAGACACGGAGGGAACAAAGAACTCAAAGTAATAAAGAGGAGAATAGCCCACACACTGGTACTGTGCACAAAGGACAGTGGAAAAATTGTAAAAAGCAGCAGGAGAAGAGCATTTATACCTTGCCCGTCAAAACCAGACAAAAGCTCCAAAATGAACCGTGTCAAAAAAAAAACAATGATATAGTGTATATTCTTTTCCTGTAACTTTATTTGAACCCCAGGGAACTGTGAAAACAGACTATGAAAATGGATCATTCCTCATTTGGGTGTTTTATAAAAAAAATTTTTTAAAAACCCACAGAGACAGCAGACAGGTACGCGCCGGCTCAGTACCGTTTTCAGTTTGAGGTTCTCGCCTGCCGACTCGTTGAACGAGACGCCTTTGAGGAAGTGGGAACCGATCTGCACCGGGACGGTGGGCAGCTCACACTGAATGGGCTGTGAGGGGTTCTGCATCCGGCCGGCCTGCTGGGCCTCAGCTTCGCTGCAGCAGCCCTGCACACGTGCACACACACCGCACCCGTCAATCAACGGCACATCGTCCACGTCTGTCTGTGGGGTTCCTACTGATACATCCGTCACAACTGTCATTTACGGGCATGCCGCTTTTTTCATGAACTCGCTGCTCTTAATGCAAAGTGTTAAAATTACAGTGAAACACACATACCAGTAAAGACGCTTCAGCCAGTTTGGGGTTCAGGTGAAAACCAGCTTTCAGTGCGTATTCGCTGTGGCCCAGACTCTCTAAAGCTGCTTTATAGGCCTGCCAGGGGGAAAAAGATGCAGAGTGTATTCCTCAGTGTCATAAAACCCTTTCTGCCTTTAATGAGAATTACGGCTAATATCATTTGTAAGACGAGTCTTCAAAAGGAACAAGGTGAACGTTGCGTAAAAGTGATCCAACACCTGTAAGGCATTGTCGATCTTCATGTTGAGCTCTTTCAGCTGGTGCTCAGGGATGGTGGTGTTGTGGGAGCAGAAGAGCCTCTGGACCTGGATCCCAGCCAGGCAGCCATCCCGTCCCCTCTCTCTGAGGCGCGACGTGGCCTGGAACACATCGTCGCCACACATTAGACCAGACCCACACCTGCGCAGACCGCGGCAATGGAAAACCCCATTCACCTTGCCCATATGCTGCCTAGCAGGGATTCGCTGTTCACCACAGGGAGAATGTGGGCAGGCTCTAAGGCCAGGCAGACGCAGCCTGCTGTCCCACTACCTTTCAGGCCAGAAGAGTGGGATTATAGGGGGGCCCTTGCTCTAGAGGAAGGCGTAACTTGACTGGGCCTCGCTGTAACAAAAGCCCTCCAGCTGCACATTCCAGCAGGATCTCCTGCTCCATAACAGTCAGCGCCAGTGCTCTGTGAGCCAGCAGTGAACAAAACACTGGTATTCATGGGAGGAAAAAAAGTCGACCGTCCTGGTTTACAGTACAGCGCACAGCACACAACTTGCCCTCAGAGCTGACACAAACACAGTCTGTCGATTAGTGATTGAATTAACAGATTATTATTTTTTCTTTTTCTTAAGGCCACTGAAACAAAAGGCTCTATTCTTCAGTTGTGGGAAGGCGGGCTTGAATTAAATAATGGGGGTGGGGCAAGATTCTGCTAAAATAGAAAACATTAAATTTAAATAAAATAAAATAAAAATAAAAAACAGGACTTAATTTTCCGGAGCCATCAGTGGAAACCGCGAAAATAGGAAATACTTGAGTAAAGTCACTTATGTGCGACGATTGACGAATTAATCCATTTTGTAAATGAACAAAAAGGTAAGAGAATAAAACAAAAGTCAGTAGGCACAGACATATGTGGCTGCCACGTTCCCCACTGGTGAACCACCACACCACAAGCGCCAATCGGGATACCCACGGCGACGCCGGCCCCTTGCATACCTCGGCGGCACCCTTCCATGAGCCGGTGGCCTCCTCCAGCTCACTCAGGTGCCCGGTCCCGGGTCCGGGCCCGGCCGGCCGAGCACTGCTGCGACGCTCCTGGGCCTGAGCCAGGGCCTCGGCCAAGCAGGACTGCGCCACGGGTTGCACCTTCTGCAGGGCCTGGGACAGGAACTGGAAGTGCACCTGCATCACCGTGAGGAAACAGCGGCCCAGCACCTGCAGGACAGTACACCGCGTCACACTTACGGAGGCGGCCCGCCTTTCACACCCGATTGCGGGCGATTAACACTTCAGAGACTGGCAATTAAGAGAGCGGCGCAGATGAAAATGAATGAAGGAAGAAGAGCGACTCGTTAATAAACTGAACTTGCGGGAGACCCAATTCCAGGAACTGAATGCGAATGCAAGTGTGAAAAATAGTGTCCCCTCCATTATTCAGGGAGTTCTATACTAGCCAAGTAGGGTACATGCAATGAGTCCGTTTTACATCCCGTTTACCATCCAATCAAGAAAGTGCATAAGTGCGGAAAATATCCAGTGTAGAATAAATACTAGCAAGTTTTAACGTTACATTGAACAGTGAGAATCAGCGTGCTCAGGTCTAAGCCTGGATATATTTATGCAGGGCTCTAGACTCATTCTTCCCACTGGTGCGACTAACTTTCTCAGTCCGTCGCACCGACTTACGATTTGGTCGCAACCCTTTTTTTAAATTCTATTAATCATAATCATAATGACCTTGTATGTTAATGAATCGTTCTCTTAATTTGTATATGCTGGTTTTGCATTGATGTAAGGATTGACAGTGACCAAAAGCTTGGTATTCCTTCCTCTGTCTCCTCTCTCTCCTCAATCTGTCTTTTAAAATAAATCGGCTATTGACCATCATCTACGGGCATACATATATGGTGAACGCACAGTCAGGGAAAGTGCAGGTTGGGAGGGGTGAATCGAACCCGATCGGTTAACAGAGTACATGTGCCAGACAGGTACCAAAACAACCGGAACATTATGCACTCGCACCGTGTAAAAATACATGTAATGTATGTAAAAAATAAATTTAACTCGCACGTTCTAAAAAAACATGACCACAGTTCTAGAGCCCTGTTATATCTATATAAGTTTTAGTTAATTTAGAGACTGAACATTTTACAATTCATGCAATACTTAGCAGCTGTCTACGAGTAAGATCAAAGTTCAGAGCATTGGTGACAGACCAGGCTAGATATGCCATTGCAGTAATTTCCATGTTTTTGGAGATATGACCGCACAATTTCCTACCCACATACATTGACAAGTCTGCTGAGCAGAAATATCATGCGTCTTGCAAGAAAGTGAAAATATTTACAATAAAATTGCACAAACATTTCCGTGTACCCTTCCTACGCACTTTAGTTAGGGCAAGGTACCTAGAGGATACCTACTGGTTGGTGTCAATTTCAAGAAGATTTTTTAAGGTTTTGGAAAAAAATAAAAAATTAAACATTATTTTAAGTGAGTGGCTCACTTTCATGATTTCATTTCACTTAAATATATGGGCAAAAAAAAAATTGTTTGGCTCATTTATCGCCGTAAAAAGATGGGGAAACTGAAATAAACCTTATTTACACACACCCAAGTGGCTAGGCTTGACCAATGTTTTTATGAAATGGATATGGCGCAAGGGCAGTGCTAAATTTAATGGTTATTATCGCAACTAGACTCCTCGAGACACTTTTTACGAAACTGATAGTTGTCCAAATAACCGTTTCATTTTTAATATTACGGCCCATTGGTGAGTAAATAACGAGGGTCGCTGACCTAGCTTTAGCACTTTAATAAGTGTACTGTTTAAAGGGAAAGCCGAGCTAGCATCTCGCCACTTAAACCAAGAAGGCCAAAATACAGAGATCTTGGCCTGAGGGTTTTGCCTCATCTTAGGCCGAGGGTGACATTTTCTAGAGAAATTGCCAAAGTAAAATCTGCAGAGCAACTTTGATTTTCACTTCAAATTTTCACTTTAAAACCTGATACACTTTCAGAAGCCCAATGTTTTCGTTTACCGTTTCAACGACTGTACCAAAAAAAAGTGCAGAATGGCTTTTAAAAAAAAGTTTCAAAATGTATTTATTGAGTTGTACGCGCTTTTTAAATGTTTTGTGTGTTTCACTTCGTTGTCACAGCAAACATACAATTATCAGTACAATGGCAAGTTCGTTTCTGCTGTTAGTCATTTGTTTTATCGTGTGACGCCGTGGAAAAACTTTGGTGCAAACAAATCATGTGTTCCGGAGCCAATAAAAGGTCGGCGGATCCAGTGTCACCAGTTTGTCTGGAGCACTGGTTTGTTTAAAACGGACAATGCATCAGTTTTACCTTGTTTACACTATAGTGTCCGACGTTTTACTAATTACAGATCATTTATGACACCGTTTTCAAGATGTGCATTCCAACTAGCCAGTAAACGGTGAATGAATATCCTCCAACATGTTGACAAGTATGAAGCCCACTGTGGTTTATGCAAACTTTAGTCCTCCAGCTCATTTTACACATTTGCTTAGCACGTTGTTCTTTGTTTATTGACGTAAATGGAAAAATGAAACCTAACGTGTCTGGTCATGCGCTAACAATTTTGCTATGTTGAAAATGTGACCGAGTAACATCCAAGCAGTCAGTGTGGCAATGGTGCGACCTTTTCCCAGAAGTCACATCATCTTCATATGGTCAATGCTTAGAAATTTCAGAGTTTCCCCATTGTCTTCAAAGCTGGAAGGGGATTTTCACTTCCTAATCTGTCTTTGAAAACGGTCTAAGGCCGAAGAAAAATCAGATATTCAGGCTCTAGCAAAAGGTCGCTGATCCAGGAATCCAAAAGTCCATTATGTGATTTTATCTATTTTCTGATATTCCACATCTTCCAAGTCTAAATCATGACATTTATCTAAATGGTAAGTTTAAATCCAACCGACACCTTTGGTAATCAGCCAGAGAATGTTTATCCGTTACCTATCAATGAAGAGTAGTAGAGAGAGAAATTCATCATGAAGAGTTGAAATGAAGAGTTTGGAGTCCTACCAGGTGCATTGTGAAAAACTGAGCCATCACAGTAGGTGACATTCGTACTGACTGGAAATACGTTTATTTCTACCGCAGCTCCAGATATGAATTAATGAGGGTTATTATTACCTTTTACACATTCACACCTTTTTGAATACAAATTTCATTCAAACCTTAATTTAAAGTCTATTTTAACACCCAGAAATACCCTGTATGAGAGAGGGGCACCAAAGTCACAAGCAGACCAACACAAAGACAAGCGTTGAATCTGGGAACAGGCCTGCCCAGACCGTCTTCACACCATCACTCTGGTTAGGTTTTCTCCCACTGATACACCGAGGTACATATACCGAGTTTCTACACCACCATCTACGCTTCCAAATGGTGACAGAGACAACACCCGGTGGCAACAGACTGCTCCGACCCACTTCCAAGTCTCCACTGGGTTTCCTCCGAGTGCCGTCCAAAGACGTATGTGCAAAGACAACACTCCAACACAACCAACACTTCCCCTGTTCACAAATGGTGACAGAGACAACACCCGGTGGCAACAGACTGCTCCGACCCACTTCCAAGTCTCCACTGGGTAAATCGTTTATTCCTTCCAGGAGACACCCGAGACTGTTATCCATGAAGAGATACTTGCACAAACACTCAGCTATAATAACAAACTTTAATTTGTATAGTGCCTTTCAAAAGGTCCCGCATAACCAGGACTAGTCCGACCCTGCCCTGACTGCACATCAATGTAAGTAAATGTATGACGGAATCTACACTAACCTGTATCAAAGTAAATACTGCGGCCTTTCGTCGGACCCCAACCACCCCGTCCTCACTGGGAGGGCGTCAGCGAGGCATATGAAATGAAAGCCGGCCGGCCACAGGCAGACCGACGGTGCAACAAATGTCCAGACAATTGCATGGGATCGGTTTGAAGAGGCTCCATGGCTTCACCCCCCACCAAAACCCCCTCATTACTACCGCGCAATTCAGACACCTTGAGCACAAAGACTTCCTTTTCACAAGCAGACAGACACACTCACAGTCCAGACTCCGCATAATTGTCCCTCATTTCACACATTCTGGTAATGACGGTTTACTCCGTGGGGTGAAAACTATAATAATGAAGCCCATGTAAAGCTTTAAATATCTAAGGATATACGTCAGGAGCAATGAGACAAAGTATCTTTAGAAGTTGGATATAAAGGGTTAACCTCTGTGTCCACCATGAGAAAAATATCAATCAAAAAGCTCCTGAGAAGGTGGTGTTTTGATTAATGTCAAATTGACACTACCTGTACTGGAATAATAAGACTTACATGTATTTTACCTAGTTTGCTACCCACAAAGAATATTACAAGCTTTGTATGTATAACACTAAACCCAAATACGAGAAAATACAAGGATGTTTAAAGTATTTATGATTTGGTGTTTCACGGTTACAAGCTCACGACACAAAGGCAGTCACTAGTCAGACTACCATTCTCCTCGGATATCCTCAAGTTCAGGCTTGGTTATAAAATATATATACATGCAGCCTGGCTGGAGAGCAATAAAACCAAAGTATACCGTAAACAAAATTTTTTGGCATGTCTCGTTCGTCAAAGGAAACTGAGGCAATTTCACACATTCCTCTGATATTAAGTGTCCTTTGTTTTAAAATGATAAACTAACAGTCAAAACTGCTTGACAGCAGAGTCCCCTCACAGACAGCATGTGGCTGAGCTATAAATTTACACTAGCAAAGAATCATGCCTAACCTCTGCCGGACACAGGCAGAAGGAAATGAACTCCCATCCTAGATGTGGCATAGTTTCTCACTACGGAGCGTGTACGAGCACAGTTGGATGTGGGAGACTCTGATGCTGGGGTTAAACGAGGCGAATCGCCCTCTCCTTGGGAGCAGTGCTGAGGTCCTTGGGCGAAGGGCTGTATAGTCCACGCCATTGTCAACGTTGTCAATGCCAACGCGACCTGAAACCAAAATCCACAGTGTAACACTGAAGAACAAGAGTGATGTTTTCCTGCTATTTTAAAAAGCGCCTGTGGAGTGGTCGGCTTGCAGGATTAGGGCCTCCTATTTTGGACTCCCGTCTGCCAGCGTTTCATACCGCCGTGGTTTCCACTCATGAGCTAAGGAGACTACCGCTAATAAACCGTGACATTTCTGAGCATATTTGGCAGCAGATCCACCCCCGAGCAGCCAATGAGCCCATCGCAGATAAAAACACACTTCATCTGGACATTTGGATTTCTTGGTAAAAGGAAAAATGGCAGGGAGTGACTGCTTAGCATTCCAGCAATTCCCAAAATCCCAAGCTTTTTTCCTCCCCCCCCCCCCCCGTCCCTAATTCCTAATGTTGCAATACATTAAATATTCAAAAAGACTTTTATACAGGGGCTGCCAAAGCATTCTCTTTTGCATGTACCATCAGCCAAACAGACCAACAGCTTTGAAGTCTTCCCTTCCTGCCACGATATGAACTAGACTGATAGTTGAGAACGGTGTATGCCGACATGAGGTCTGAACACATGAAGTGCAATTCCCCCCTGAGAGAGGCCGTCTAGTCCGTCGGGCATATCCGAGGCTACAAAAGGGGCCATGTCAAGGGTCATGGTGTAGAAGCTCCTCTTTCTCTTGGTGCCAACCTTTACTGAGGACAGGCATTCCTTGGAACATATTCACACTGAAGTAGTTGGCTTGCACATTCCTTCCAAGAGTCTATACAGTGTGAGGAGGAGGAGGAGGAGGAGGAGGAGGAGGAAGGAACTGCTTTCTACATTGCCAACCTGATACTAGACTGCAAGGCATTACAGTACATCACAGCAATGTGCGACAGTAAATTATGAAAGATCCGTTTCTGTACTATTGTATAGCTCTGCTATTAATTACAGTAGCTGGAAAAAAAACACTGCTTTCTTCACAACATCGAGAGATTCAAATTTTCCACTGCATTTGCCTGGCTCCAACATCCATATTAGCTTGTGTAAACCAACATAGTTTTAATAGGGGTTGTGCCAGGGAACTGAGAAATCTCCCAAAGCATCTGAAGGCTTTGGGATGACATCTAACATACTTTTAAAACCCAACAGGGACCTGACTTCTTAAAGGACCACGTCCTTCTGATGTTGACTAAATATGCCAGTACCCGTTGGCAACTGGAATTCCAAAGACAAATGACCTTGCTTGACTTTAGTTTGATACAGAGGAACCAAAAACAGACACCTATGCACCGAATAGTTCTAAAACAATATAAAGATCAGGTTAACATTTTGTATGGTTTTGGAATTAACTTGCCTTAAAGAAAGCACAGGAAATGAGTGAAGTTAAAAAAAAAAAAAAGATTTGTAAGAGTAACATTACTTTAAAAGTAAAGAGTTAAAGTAGATTATTTAATAATCAGATATCTGAATGACCAGCATACACTGCATAGAGAGGGGTTCCAAAAGAGCCGTTTTATTGCCTTGGAGATGAGTTGTATCACTACACAAATGATCTGCTTTGTTCTTCACACATCCCCAGTGATTTTCACACGTTGCCCTGAAATCTTAGCACCAGTTCATCTTCGGCACCATCGCCTAACTGAGCCAAGATATTCTTAACCAATAAATCATGCTTTCACAAGCAGAAAAACTATAAATTATATATTCAAGAGCAAAGCCAACCGCGCGAAAGTTGGCTTTCTACAATCACAGACCATTTCAAAGCCCATCCACTGCAAACATAATCCACCCAGTGATGGGGCTCATCAGTGCAGCATAACGGAGTTCAAAAAGGCTCAGGTAGAATCAAGTAGCTTTCAGGTGACGTAAGGGAAGCAAAAACTTAGCATACATTAACCGTCATCATAAAAGTTACTCATTTATATTTATATATTTTACATTTTTTTAACTGAGAACAAAAAAAATTGTAATTCAAATGAAGACAAACAGCATGTCACTGGAACTGGATAAAAAGGACCGGCAAGGGACACTACCTCAACATCCTGCAGATTTAGATCATTCTGGTCTTTGAAGTTGGCTGCTCCTGCACTCAACTCCATCAGCATCTTGGCGATCTCGGGCTTTATTGCTGCAGTTATCCGGCTGGCCGCTTCCATGACATGCTCCTGCACGTCTTTCAGTTGCATAGCTGCTTTGGAGTAGTGGGAGTTCCTGAAAACGCTGCTGAAGAGGTCGGTGAGGAAGGCGCTGGCTCTGCAGAACACGTTCAGTGCGTCCAGGTACTTGGAGATGCCCTGCTGGATGTCCGCCACGGCGCTGGGGTTGGCTGCAGGGTGGTGGCCACAGCTGCCGGACGAGCTGCCGCTGGTCCCCATTGAGGCGGGAGTGGAGCAGGAGGACCCCAGAGGAGCGCTAAGAGTCCGGCCCAGGTCAGGCATCTGGTACTGCTGGTGCTGCTGCACCTTCTGCTTGGACCCGCCAAGCAAAAAGCGCCGCTTGTAGTCCATTTTACTGTCTTGCGCACTACAACAATACATAAGGGTCCAACTATACGAGGAATTTTCTTTTTGCTGACTTCTTGCTAGCTTTATTTATTTATCTGTTTTGTAGTGACTACCTACCAATAAACCGCAGAATTCTTTTAGTTAAGTAAAAAGACAGCTTAAGGTCACTATCTGCATAAGAGGCATTTCCAAAGGCTTTTTTAGCAGCAGAGAGAGACAGGAACAGACCAGAGTAGCAGATTTGCTGACTAGGTGATTTTTTTTGCTTTGCAGCCCTGCTGCAACTGACCATTAACAGTGCCAAGAGTGAATAATTAGGCAAAATGGAGTTGTTCTCTGTCTCTTTTTCAAACTTTAGAGAAGTTCCTTAAAAGGTAGGTGTGACTGAAGGAATAAAAATGTTGTTCTAAGACTTGGCCAATACTACACCTCACTTCTGGAAAAAGTGCAAACTTCTTTCTTCAAATGAAATGTATATTTACATATATGTAGAGAGAGATATATATATACACATATATATATATGTATATATATGTATATATATATATATATATATATATAGGTCTATAAGAAAAATATAAATCTTTAAAAG
>JAOVYW010000007.1:4718685-4748238 GCA_025775045.1 Hiodon tergisus | reverse complement strand
TATATATAATTAAATTGTTTAGCACTTTGAGGAAAGTGAAGACTTAGGGAGTTTCTTCTTGGGAAGAGGTGGGGAAACGCAGCCTGGCTGTCTTGTGGAACCCAGAGGAAGCAGGGGAGTTCCTGTGGAGCTTGAGGCTATGAGCATCATGGCTGTTACTGGCTCTCCCCCTTTCCTTCCTCTCTTTCTTTTGGGGGAAAGTTAATGCTGTGAACAACCACATGGTCAAAGATGGTGCAAAGATAAGTGAGATAAGCTGTAGGGCAGGGTCTGGGCTTCGGCCTTTGAGGTCTTGCCATCTCACTCCAAGCATCACCTTGGAAAATGAATCTGGCTCTCACACTCCACAGTGACAAGTTCCAGACACAAATGAGTTTTCCTCTTTGCCTCTGTGCCAGGTTTTGCAATGTAAACAGGGCCACATATGTAAGGCTCAAGACTTGGTTGGCTTGGTTGAACAGAATAGAACTCTGATTTGTTCCAGCTACTGTGAGGCTGCAGGGGCAGACTTGCTCGGTGATGTTGCTTTGCGTTACGCAACAAAAACCCCAGAAAGGAAAGCTGGTTTCTCCAGACATTCTTGCCTGTGTGGTTGGCCAGTGAGACAGGACTCTTTTGGCCACACACCATGGCAAATTGTGGTGAATACAGGGGGAGCTGTCTAAAGGGTGCAATTGTGACCTCCACCCATGAGTGGCCCAAACAAGGGGCAGTTTTAGAGTGGGCCAGGAAGGAGGGGCCATGCGGTTGGGAACAGAATTTTAACTTATGCAACCCAGGGGGAAAACAAGCCATGGGTGGAGTGATCAGGGCACATGCTTATTGTCCCACACTGTTACAAGCAGACAGAAAAGGACCTCTTTAATCATGACTGATCTCTATCTTATTCCGTTTCCTACCAAGGGGTTCACATAGTCCTGGCCTTCAACTAAAACTTCGTACTCTTTTTGTTTCTAATGCTTAATGCTCTTTATGCCATAGATAGACATTGATGAAGATCACAAACACAGTTGTGCGCGTCGACACTTCTAACAATGTGCTTGCTTTCTGAATCCACCCCCATTTATCAGGATGTGTGACATTAAGATCTTCTTCCAAAAGGATGTCCACTCTGCTGTTTCCTAGCGGACACAAGTATTTTACACTTGTTTGGCTTCTGAGTGTAGCTAAGGTGTCACACGGCGGCTCTCAGGGTTCAGAGCGCTGTACCGAGTAAACAACTATCACGAACACCGGAGACGAAGAGGAGCTGGTTTGCCTACTGCCAAGTAAAAATGTACCAGGCCTTCTGCCATTCTCTTCAGAATCGGCTACCTCTGTATCCTGGAAGGAGCGTGGCCAGCAGAGGACATCTACGGTTGCGTCACGTTGTCCGCGTGGACCCTTGCTTTGGAATATAAATGAGGCTTTACTCATCGTGGGTGCTGGGTTAAAACCTGCTAGGAATATAGCTGTGTCTTGGCTATCGTTTTGGCAGGATTACATCCTCCCAGTGTGTGGGATTGTACTGTTTTTAAGAATGTTGATTTTTAAAATAAATACTTGGTCTAAGGGTTTTTTAGAACATACTTTCCGAACATCTGCTATGGGGAAAGTAGATTTGTGTGCATTGTTAGAGACTTGCAGTGCTCTAAAAACACAGAGTGCACGCAGAATTTGGAACAGAGTCCCCTCTTCTCTGCCCTTTTCTTTTTCCTTTCTCAATCTGTGCCAGCAGCGCTAAGCTGAAGTGGCCACTTAAAAAAAAATGCCTCAGGTTAAGCATGGTTTAGAACTCATTCATTTATTTACTGAATTCAGGGTCCCAGAGTCTAACCCGGCAGACACAGGGCATACCCAGGAACACCAGTCCTGTCCATGGTAAGAGACAAAAAGGCTCTTAAATCGAAACACTCAAAACGAATTACAATACGTTCACAACAAATTACTCACAAGTTTTTGGACAGTGGAAGGAAACCCAGTTGAACATGGGGTGTACTTGTTAACTCTGTCCAGACAGTGACACAAGCCAAATTCATACCCATGACTCTTTGCTGAGCCACTGTGCCACAACATAACTTTTATTGTCAAATATATTTTGAAACGCTGCCAGGCTCAGGCCTTTAATGGTTTTATTTTGATAACGACACTCAGTAAATTCAATAATAAAATGGTGGCCAGGGGCATGTTAGAAGACACTCCAGATGTAAAGCTGTAATTAAATCTGATATATAAGTATTTGATGTTTTTTGTTTGTTCTCTGGTGCTGAGCCAGACTCATGACTCTTACACATACTGTGTTCCTTCTCGGGGAAATAGCAAATCTGCATTTTACAGTAGGAGAACCCATCTAGGTTCCATGCGTAACCTAGTTTTTCTCTGAGCATGTTATTGTTAACCCACAAAAAAGCCCTTCTCTAAGCCTAGCCCTACTGCATGAGTTGGTCTGGGGAAATCGTACCAGCCGGTTCTGTCAACACCAGTCTATGGGATAACACAAGCAGAGGTCCAGCCCTGCCTGTGGAGTTGCTGTAGAGCCTTCTCACCAACCCCTGAGTCGTTTGGGTGTGATGTGTAATGTGTGTGTGTGTGTGTGTGTCAGCTGAGAGAATTCTTACAGGCCTCTACTTGTCCCAGCTATCTTTTACACAAAGCCGTATAGGAGAAGAGGTGGCTCCACATACTCCGGTGTTTACTTTAATATGTGTTTATTTGGCCTGAACTCTTACCCAAAGTGACTTACAGCAAAGACCATCAAGGCTGAGTACATTCAGTTTAAACCAGAATGGTTATGTTTGCTGCAACAAGTATAATGGTGAGCATGGTCAGTTATACGGTGCTAAAAAGACAGTGGTCGAAGTGCGAGACATTTCTAATGCACTGCACAGACGCACTGGTGGAAAACAGTTCACAGTTTAAAGAACGACGGCGACAGCGGCAATAAAAAAGTAAAGGGCTGTGTTGATTGGTGGGATGCATCTGGGTTTCTGAGGCCAAGGTGCCGTCTGAGTGCGCAGCAGCGTGCTGTGAGGCAGACGGCGTAACTACTGCTGCTGTGTGTTTGCAAACCACAGTTCTCATAGCAGACTGTGTTTATCTTTGCACAAACCCTCTATCAATGTGTCGTGAGTTGCCTCGGCGGATGATTGGCAGGGCTTGTTTGGTCATCAGTAAGGGTCCAGCACCACAGACGCTCCGTAATGGAGAAGAATGGCTATTTCTGAAAGATGCTGCCGACATCGGAAGCAGTTATTCTCACTAATGACTTTTACGATATTATTGTGCACGCTTTATGGTTGGAGGACCTTTGAGTAAGAACAAAGCCTTTTCTATTTTCTCACTACTACTTTGCGGGCCTGGACCAGCAGCTAGCTCTTGTGATCAGCGTTCTGCTGCACATCAGACCGTCAAAAACCACAGCATCAAAAGCTGACGCTCTAGAGAGCTGACCATAATGCCAGGGAAATCGCGCACAGAGGAGGAGAGAAGGGGTGCGGCAATTCTGGATCACTTCCAAACACACAGGGAGGAAATGAGGAGACAGCTGGAGGTCCACCTTACGGCAACAGGGTTTCCCCCAAATGCCTCCTCCGCCCCGATGCCCATGTCCAAGCCCCCATTGTCTATATTTCCTGAAGATAACAGCACAGATAGTTTATGAGGGTTATCTGTGAAAACACTTCCTTTGCAAAGGTAGTCATGATCAGCACAAAGAGTGAGATCTCTCTATGTGGCCAGAGTGAGTCTCTGTGTTAAAAAAAGAGCAATCCGTGTGCTAAATTATTGTGTTCTGTGTACAAAGCTACGCATTTCTAATTACAATGACATGGTCTTAGGTTGTATTGTTATATTTTGCAGTTTTTGGGATAGGTTGGAGGAAATCATCTGTGTGTTCAGCCAGGAATGATTTATGTATGTACTCAAATATAGTATGAGTCGTTGTGATTTCATCCAAGCTAGCTTTGATTACTCAGACAACATAGTACTTAGACCAGATGGTCCTATCAGCATGATTGGGCTGACCTCCAAGTCTATTACATAATGGAAAATTACCATCACCAAGGTGTGACTTAACCCATTTAATTAGTAGCCGCAGGGTCGTTTTGCATGTACCTTTGTATGGATTGCTGTTGCGGCTGACTCACTTGTTTGCAAAGTCATCATTAGTCTTTCAGCATTGTCTGGCATCATGGCTGCTACCACTCACAACTGGAAAGGCCATCCTGGATGGGGCAGTCATGCTTTCCTTCACATTTCAGTCTTTTGTCTGCTTTGGCAAAAGCGTGTTTTGGGAACTGGAAACATACCATCACGCTATTTCAGTGAATTTAATTTTGTTGGAATCGCCAATAATTTTTCATAATTTTCCTCCCTCTATTTGGAGTTGCCAAATGTGTGAATGCATCTCATCTTGTCCAGCTCATACTGCTTGTGCGAACGCCTTTACCAACCCCTTCATGCCTGACCAGGTTGATTTACTCAAAACCAACCTATCTAGGTACTGTTGTCGTCCTCCATTAGATGACTTGGATGACATTAGTTGACTTCCTACACAGTTTCATGATTATGATTCCTGTACAGAAATGTTTATGCTCTAGCTGTACCACCAATTTCTTCACATTCCTGTTTATTATATGCGTAGAAACTGCTTTGGTTATACGCTGTTTTTTTTGTTGTTTTTTTTAATAATTGGTGAAATTTGCATGCTTTTGCTTGTGTTATATCATTCAGTATAACAAAGTGGATGGCCCCACTTGAGAAATTGCGATAATGTGCTTTTGGAAATGTAACTGAGGGCGCATGTGATAAGTGGCAGCTGCCATTTGAATCGTCTGTGCTTCCTGTGTTTATTATAAACAAGGGCCAAAGAGCCAAAAACAGCCCGAGATGTCATCACGTTAATCCGATTACCTTTTAGCAGCTTGCCCGGTGAATTGCTAATTCAAAGCCTGTGGACAGTGCTTCGGGAGGGCCTCAATCAGAGAGGCCCTTTGCTAATACGATTTGTGCCTTCATTGCTGTGCATATATCTGTCAGCTGTATGAGAGTCTGGCTTTACCAGTGAGGGTCCTGGTATCCTCGGGGCTCTGACTTGTCTGGGATGCTACTGTCCTGAGCGTCGACAGGGAGCTACTGCGATTTCCTGAAATGCCGCTGTCAGATTTGCTATGAATCCCATGGATTTTCGCTTAGTGTCCCTGGGACTCTTTGAAAAGGTTTGAAAAACTTCCTCTTGGATGCAACACTCCTGTTTGCAATGCCGACTGATTGATTTTCTTCCAGGGTTTGGCCTTTTCATACATGACCTTCAGTGTGGAAAATAAAACTATCTTCACAGAATGTCTGGCCTGTAATGCAGCCAGAAATTCTGTACTAGACATGGCAGCGCAGTGTGGTCTCTGTCACAGTGTGCTACTGAAGGGGAATTTAACCCAAAACCAAGCTGTGAGGTTTAGACTAATGAGGTTTAGACACGTGTGGCACCCACCATCTACCTCCTGGTCTCACAGTCAGCCGTGTTGGATCATGGTGCTGAAGCCAGGCCAAACATAGTCTCACAGTCAGCCTTGTTGGGTCATGGTGCTGAAGCCAGGCCAAACATAGTCTCACAGTCAGCCTTGTTGGGTCATGGTGCTGAAGCCAGGCCAAACATAGTCTCAAAGTCAGCCATGTTGGGTCATGGTGCTGAAGCCAGGCCAAACATAGTCTCAAAGTCAGCCGTGTTGGGTTATGGTGCTGATGCCAGGCAAAACATAGTCTCAAAGTCAGCCTTGTTGGGTTATGGTGCTGATGCCAGGCAAAACATAGTCTCAAAGTCAGCCTTGTTGGGTCATGGTGCTGAAGCCAGGCCAAACATAGTCTCAAAGTCAGCCATGTTGGGTCATGGTGCTGAAGCCAGGCCAAACATAGACCTGTCAGCTGTCCAGAACTTACACCTAACGCAGCCATAAGATAAATAATCAGTAGTTCACCTGAAATACCTATTGAGTATTGATTCCTGTTGAAGAATGATATTGATTGACCCTAGAACTAACCTCATTCTCACTAAGCACATATTGTTCTCATGAACATAAAATATGTTAAAATGATGCACTATTAGAAGTTAGCTGATGAAGTACAAAATGTTTCTGACCGGGGTCTCGCGGTGTTTTTCCGTGCGCTAAAAGTCCCAGACCAGGTGACCAGCAGCAGCGGCATACATAGTGCCCAAATATCATTCTGCCCAGTGTCTCTGTGACTCCTACTGTGACTGTTATATTCCAGAAATACAGGAAAACAGACTTCTGTTTTTCTGTTATGGGCATTCCTGTGTGAAAGGACAGCATGAAGTTGAAAAATATTAATTCAGACTAAAGAACATTCAATGTCAGTGGCTGCATTGAGTTTGTTTCAAGGCCTTGCTTTCTGAAAGAGGAATCGGCATTGAGGTTCAGAGGCCTGAATGTGGTGCAGTATCTATTCATTCTGCTGGTGAGATTCCAGTCTATTCAGTGCCAATCCAGCGCTCCTCAGAGCCGACGACAGGGATTCGCTGTCTTCCTCCTTCGCCATGGCAACTTTAGAACTGGAGTATAAAGCACTGGCGTTCTCAGTGAAGTAATATTGAGCTGCTGTATGATAGATAAGCAGAAGGGCAGTGTCAAATTGCAGCCGTGTTAGCTTCAGAACACAATATCCAGTACGCTACAGAACATTTAGATAAAATTACTCACAATTTGTTGTCATGCTAGTAAACCTCTTCTGTAAAGGCTTCGAAGTTTCTTAAAAAATTATGTTCTAAACTTTTCTTTATTCGTAATAGTTATTCGTAACACATTTAGTAGGTTTCAGTAACAAATGGTCACCCAAACCGAGTGGAAACGTTTTGAAGGGTCTGGGAACAAATGCAACCCTTGGCAACCCACAAATCCAACTTTACATAACTGTATTTAATAGTTTTGTTTTGGTCCCAGCTATAATTAAAGGGAATCTATTAGAGGCCTTACATATGTTTACCAGCTACTGTGCACTGTGGTAGACGTGGTTTTCTGCACGTTATTATGGGTGAGTGGATTAAATAGAGATAGAGATAGATACTGTCACCCTCATCGAAGATCCCTGCACTGTTTAATTTGTACGTAAGTCAATGGAAACAGGAAGAGTGGATGAGGCAAAGAGCTCATACTCTACGTGGCCCTGTTCCATATAATTGAAAGCCGTAGACAAGATTCTGCTATTTGAGGGTCATAACCGTGGAACAACACCACGGAGATGAATACTCCAGAGAAAATATGACCTTTGGACACGCTGGGTCATTGAAGCTTGGCTATTGCTTATCAGCTCCCGGAGGACTCTTTATTTTCCTGGCCCTTGTTAATAATGTTTGCTCTGGTCCCACACATGAATTGTCGTTGATAAGAAAGGTGCTCTGATTAGTACTCTATATGCCATTTAATTTTTTAAAGGTATGTTTTTACGATTCTCAGCCTCTCCTCCTGCTCTGTGATATGCAGTCACACTTCCTCCTCAGCGTGGACCGGGTCTCTGTGTGCACCTGACCTCCACTGCGTGGACCGGGTCTCTGTGTGCACCTGACCTCCACTGCATGGACCGGGTCTCTGTGTGCACCTGACGTCCTCAGCATGGGCTGGGCCTCTGTGTGCACACTCCCTCTACAGTATGGACCGGGTCTTTGTGTGCCCACTCCCTCTTAAGTATGGACGAGTGTCTGTGTGCACACTCCCTCCTCCTCAACGTGTCTGAATTCCACCCCACTGGACACAGTGGGGATTCTGAGGCAGACCAGGGGTGTCAGGCACAGTGGACACAAATCAGCGAGCCCTCTCGCTACGCTCTGCGGGGCACTAAGGTTTACTGCATGTTGGGAGGGCATTCAGAGAGCATATATAAATGGCAGTCCCTTGCTGTTTGAGCTTTGATTTTTTAATGCATTATAACGAAGGTTTATATAATTTGAGAATCTTAATGTTCCAGGGTTTTAAATTTTTTTTTGCAAACACAACTGAAAATGATTTTAGAGGCAAATAATTAATAGGAAAAATTCACATTGTAGCCAGATTTCTCCACGCCCTTGTTAGTAACATTTTAACTTCTTAGCCAATGGCTCACATTACCATGACAGTAAACCTACCTACCTAGCTTCAACTCAGTTCATAACGTTATCCAATAAAATGCCGTTAGATGTTAATACCCTAACTGAGCTGTGTGCAGGGGTGTCACCCCAACACTATTACTGCGTGTGAAAACGGCATCTAGCCAAATTAAATGTGTTTCCACGTGTCGGCTCTGGATTTGTTTGCAGCTATTAACTGTCTTATCAGATTTGGTATCACCGAGTGTGTGGCCATAATTTATGGTAGCTAGCTACCTTAAAAAGTTCGACAGGTTGTTACCAACCAGACTACTGTGCAACTCGGAAATGTGCCAAAAAATGTTTACAAAAACAAGTTCATTCCAGAATCCGAGGAGATCAACCCTGGGGTTGTAATGTTCGATCAACAGATGAGCCTGCTTGACCTGAACCTTTGTCAAATTACACGATTGAAACTGAATTTCTTCCCTTCTCCAGGGATCTGTAAATAAAACATCACCACTGATTCACTAAGCAAACTTCCTGTGTGGGTTTGGACTGTAGCCACTTCCTCAATGTTAGAAAGCTGTAATTGACTGTTTCTCATAAACAACTTAATTGATGTGGGGATCTACTTTTGATGGCTTTAATATGAAAGGGATTTGATAGATTCCAAATAAAAAATATAATTAAGCATTTCATATTAAATGGATATGTCACTTTTGGGAATGTGCTGTATAATCATACCTTCGATATGCTATTTGTTCATTTTCATGTTGTGTTTTAGCTTCTTTCTGTTCCCCGAAAATGACTCCCTCGGGTGGACAGAACGCCAGTAGCCCAAATGGTGCTGTATCACGGCACACTAACTCCTAGTGGCTTAGAGAAAGAGTTCATGTCCCGTGGTTGTTTCCAGAAAAAATATTTTATGTTCTAGTAGTTGTAATTGTCATAATCTCCATCGAATCCGAACTTCTGGATGTGTTTAGATGAATAAATATAATATCAATCATGGGGAAAAAAACTCGGCAGGCCACATCTCACTCAACATGTTTTTAAATACATATTTTTACATCATATTTATGTCGAATACAATTGGTTTCTGGTGACATTTCTTCCGTTGCCAATTAAACTTGTATGACTAACTGAATTAAAATATTACAAATCTTGGTTCTTGGCTTGTCTTTACGGTGGTTGGAATTGCTTTGAACTACTGCAATGCATGGAAACCACTAAAAAACATGGGCCACTATAATGACCAATGTGTTAAATATAGAAAGTTCCTCATTGAGGTATGCACCAGCAGCCCCGTTGGCCTAAGCTAGGACAGTGGGTGGTTTCTGTCATGTCAACCTTTCAAAAAAAAGTAAAGTTCCTGGAAGTGTCATAGTAACTAACCAGTGCCAGGTTGTTATACGTCACAAACAGCCACTTTGACCAAGACAGAGGGATAGAAGTGCCAGGCGAGGCTTTTCGCCAAACCTGAGGGGCACACAGATGCCAACCCACAAACAAAATAGAGTGAAACACAATAAATACCGCCGCTGTTTTGTTTTTCTCAGTGCCCTCCTTGCATGCCACTTTGTGAGTGTGAGAGACGGACGAGTGGGGAGGGTTGATGGGCTGTCACCGTAGTCCTCACTGGAAGCTGTGGCCGGCAGGCTGCTGAGTGTGTGTTGCGTGCATCTGGCTTCAGAGTGTTTGTGCTGCTCGGTGTCTCACAGTGATTCTGCTGCTGGCTTACCCTGCTCTCTCTTTGTCCTTTCCACAGACAGAGCCTCATTCCGCGGTTGGAGCTGCCTTGGCATATCGAGAGAGAGAGAGAGAGAGAGACAGAGACAGAGAGCCAGAAAGCTCAATTTTGTGAATCTAGGCTAGATCCTTGACAACCCTTCTCCCCCCCGCCCCTCTTTTTCCTTCCCCTCCCTCCCCCTTACTCTACACTGTGGGCTCTGCACTCCGCAATACTGTGGAGAGTCTCTCAGTAGCTGACAGGAATGAGTCGTGCCTGCCAGCCTGAGAGGGTCGCTCATTGAGATCTGCCTAGAGAGAGAGGGAAGAAGAAGCAGAATCACTCAACATGCCCTGGAGAAAGGAGAACGACTAGCCGCACTTAACATGTGTCAGGTGGAGGCACTGAAATGACTGGTTAGAGATACATTCGGTAGAGAGATACTACCTTGGACTCTGTTTCTTTGGTTGTGTGTCGTGCCAATGTAAGGAAGGAGGACCATGCCAGCCAAGGGGAAGTACCTGTTGAATGAGCAGGAGCTGAAACAGGAGGCCTTATACCGCAAGTTCTCTTGCATCAGTCAGTACCAGCTGCTGGTTCTGTTGCTGGGCCTCACCATGTTGTCCTGTGCTGTTCTCATCATCCTCTTCTTCGCTCTGAGGCTGGTGAGTACCGAGTCGTCACACAGCTGTGACTTGGTCGCTGCCTATGGTTTGAACGAAGCTACGCGATCCACATTGGACCAACTGACAGCACACAGGCCAGCCTAAACAAGGCGACATAAAAACAAGGGTGGAGTGACAGAAGCAGGTGCTGCCTTTTTGGAGTTACTTTGAGAAAAAGAGGTTGAGAGTGCACCAGCACAAAAGAGAAGCATAGGTTTAAAAGGGCACCCCAGTGTTATTCAGTCTGAGTGGTGTGTGACCGTAATGGAAAAAGTGCTTTAATTTCCGTTGCCATTGCTTTGGTTTCCGGCAAAAATGGAGCTACTTGTACTTATCGTGCTGCAGGACTCGGATACATTGGGGTAGGGTGCAGATAGTGTGATAACGTCTTGAGTTGTGGTTTTAGACAGCAGGCCTCATTTACATTGAGGTAGGGCGCAGAACGTGTGAGAAGGTAAGGAGTTGTGGTTTTAGACAGCAGGCCTCAAAACACGGAGGTAGGGTGCAGAAAGTGTGATAACGTCTTGAGTTGTGGTTTTAGACAGCAGGCCTCATTTACATTGAGGTAGGGCGCAGAATGTGTGAGAAGGTAAGGAGTTGTGGTTTTAGACAGCAGGCCTCATTTACATTGAGGTAGGGCGCAGAATGTGTGAGAAAGTCATGAGTTTGGTTTTAGACAGCAGGCCTCATTTACATGGAGGTAGGGCCCAGAAAGTGTGATAACGTCTTGAGTTGTGGTTTTAGACAGCAGGCCTCATTTACATTGAGGTAGGGCGCAGAATGTGTGAGAAGGTGAGGAGTTGTGGTTTTAGACAGCAGGCCTCAAAACACGGAGGTAGGGTGCAGAAAGTGTGATAACGTCTTGAGTTGTGGTTTTAGACAGCAGGCCTCATTTACATGGAGGTAGGGCGCAGAATGTGTGAGAAGGTAATGAGTTGTGGTTTCAGACAGCAGGCCTCGAAACGTGGAGGTAGGGTGCAGAATGTGTGAGAAGGTCATGAGTTTTGTTTTAGACAGCAGGCCTCGAAACGTGGAGGTAGGGCGCAGAATGTGTGAGAAGGTCTTGAGAACACTGATTTTAGACAACAGGTGTTCCATTCATAGAATGGGGAAGGTGGATTCCTCAGATGCCAGTTATTCATGACGAAAGGGCAGGTGTTAGCTGGCTTGCTATATGTCATGACAACAGGGCTTGGCTTGCAGGGGGTCTCCATAAACTTGTCTAGACTTTTAGTGAACGTTGACCGGTTTATAGCCTATTTTTGTACTGGTTTTATGTAGCAATGTAAAACAAGGAATTGAGTGTATGTACCGAGCCAAATGCATGTGAATTAAAATTAAACTCTCATCATTACTGACCGTCCACAATAAATTCTTCTCCTTCTTCTGTCTTTTTTGCCTTTTCCAGGGTAAATGAACACATGCTCTGTTTTTCTTTTTTCTTCTGTCTTTCTTCTTTAAGACAGACAAAGTGTGTCTTACCCTACTTTGCTACCAAAACAGTAAAGGGAACAACCTGTATGCCTCTGTCCTTTCCTGGTGGGCTCTGCCACAATGACTGTGTTTGAGAGAGTGGGTGACAGGAAGAGAGTAAGACTATTGGGCCAGACCTCACTCCTCCCTGCTGCTATGGCAACAAGCATGCTCTGCTCATTGTGTGGAAATGGACTTCCGAGAAAACGGTTTGCTTGTATCTCGCAATGGTTTCTCTCAATAAGGATCTACTTCACGTTAAAGATTGGCCTCCCACAAATTTGAAATGAACTGATGGCCCTGCATTACAGGGTCATAAACAGTTTGTGCACACATTGCAGGTCATTTCCCCGTGAGTGTATGTGACTGCATCGTGGCCTTGATCGTCTCTCCTTGCTAAACATGTCTGTTCTCCCTCCCCCTCCCCCGCAGAACGCAGCGGACCACAGCGCATTTGTGAGTGTGGTGAGCTGCGGCCTGTGCGTCTTCCTGGCCGTGTTTGTGCTGGTGTGCACTGAGACCCTGTCCCAGCGCTGGAGGAGACTGCTGGGTGTGGTGGTGTGGGCCACCCTCCTCACCATGGGCTTCACGTTCATCTTCAGTGGAAAAGTCATCCGACCCTGGGACCAGGTACAGAGCACCCAGCCTTTAGTACACAGCTCCAACCACATCAGGAACTGGGAGACTAGCAGGACAGCAGCCAATTTTAAAACGATTCCTTAAACACTTTCTAAATCATTTGGTGCTCCTTGAAACTTAGGTTTAAAAAAAAAAATCATCATCATGCAATATTTCAGTTAATACCCACCAGTTCAACTCGCCCTTATCTGTGACCTCTATATATGTTGATATCAGTTTTATAATTGTTGAGCTGTTTCTGCAAAGGGTTGAACGTCACATGAGTTGTGCAGCACGTGCTGTTTAAGAAACGTTTTCCTTAATTCAGAATCGAATTTTGCTAATGAATCTTGGCATGTCACTTCGTATCCTGCCACAAAGAACAGGAAGGGTGAGGAGGTAATATGATTGTTCTCCTCGGAACCAATGGCCGTTGAGCGACCTTTTACACCTGCAGGCTCCACAGCTGGCACGAGACGCTTGGCGCCGTTTGAAGGCCCTCTTGATGGCATTGCCAACTTGCAGGTGCCTTAGAAGCCATCACAGGTTAGCCAAGAGAAGCCTTGGCAATTCCCAGCCCAGGCGGCTCTTTGCCAATTGTGTTCCACCGCTGTGCTCTCCCGGTCACAATCAGCAAATGGACTGGAACCTGAAAAATCCAGATAATCTGCGCTCAGGGGAGACTGAACCACTGAGTCACTCGGAAGGCTGTTCCTTCTGTGTTTTTTTGTTTTTCGTTACCAAACAGCTCCATTGTGCACTAATGAAAGCAACAACAATGTGATCTGAGCTAAACACACAGGGTGCAGAACTGAGGGGCATCCTCCTTGTGGCCTTCAGCTGTGATGGGACCTTCACATTTGTTTTGTCGCTTATTTACTTATATTAACTTTTTTTTAAATTGGAGGAAAACCTTGAAATGAGGAGCCTCCCATTCTGCTGGGGCTGTACATGGTCTCAACTGGGCCTTTACACATACAAATACCCTTTAAAGCAGTGACCCACGTTGTCGTATAGGCTACATTTATTTCTCTTAAGACCCATGGAGAAAATGTTTTGTCGCTGTTATTGCAATCTACCACCAAGAAAGGTTGCTGATGTCTATGCATGCACAATTGAAGTTCTTCTCAAAATGTCTCACAGCCCTCTCCACCATTTTACAGCTTGTTAAATCAGACTCAATAAGGCTTCTTGCAACTATTACTTCTGACACCCCTGCATAAAGTTCTCTCTTCCTCTCTCTCTCACCCAGGTTCCGTTCTTCCTCTTCATCATCTTCACTGTGTACACCATGCTGCCGTTCCAGATGCGCTACGCCGTCCTCCTGAGTGTCATCTCCTCGCTGTCTCACATTATCATTCTCACTGTTCACCTCACGGTTTTCAGCCAGACGCCCCATACCTCACTAGCAATGCAGGTACGTCAAGGCCCAAGCAATGGAGTTTAGAGCCAGTTACATAGTAATTTATTGTTCAGCCTAGTCTCACAGATCCAAAACACTGAGGCAGTTTTATAGTCAAGCCATGGTGAGGTCAACACTCTTCTCTATAAATGCAAGTCGTCGTGAATAATGTAGACCATAAAGCGTGTGTGTTTGAAATGAAAAATATCACTCTATGATGTTGACTTTTGTAATGATGTTCTGCTTGCTTACAAATCAAACCAACTGCAATGGGAGAAATGCACGTGAGCCAGCAGCTGTTGGGAACAATGATTGATGGCCAACTGAACCAACCCACACATAACTGGGGAATAAATGTAAACTTTGTTAATGGCTAGCTTCTGGTCTGAGTTTGAGGCTTGAAGAGTATATGAAAATGGCCTAGTCAAACGCACGCAAATATATATATAAAAAACAACGAATATTTTAAAAAATGAGACTGGAGCTAATATGGGTCATTTGGATAGAAGGTTCAGCATGTGCATTTTCTGGTATGAAAGGGATGTCGGACAAGACTAGCAAGTTTTTAATGCAATTCAATTATCTTGAGAGTCGCCGTAGAAGGGCTTCTTGATGTTAGATGTGCTGATGGGGCTGTGTTGTATGTATTAAGCTCATAAATCTCACTCAGACCATTCATCCAAGAAAGGAATCTGTGATAGATATGGTTGGTATTTTTATTATACACAGAGTAAATGCATGTGAGTTACCAGGTTTACATAAATCAATATGTAACTTTCCAAGTTACAAACATTTAGATTCATGGATAGGTTGCAGGAGCATAATTATTCTTGTGAGCAGGGGGCTCACTGTATATCTTTCTTATATCCTGTGTTTGTGTGCGCGCGGGTGTGTGTATGTGTGTACGCATGAGCATTCATAGATCTGCGCATGGTCTGCCCGTTCCTCTCTCCCAGCTGCTGTCCAACGCAGTGGTGTTCCTGTGTGGCAGTGTGGTGGGGGCCTTCCACAAGGTGCTGATGGAGAGAGCTCTGAGACAGACCTTCCAGGATACCCTCCGCTGCCTGGGCATCCGCATGAAACTGGAGATTGAGAAGAGACAGCAGGTCAGTTCAGGCCGCCACAGCCACTATGTCAGCCCTAGTGTGGCCTGCTCTTCTAGGTTTTCATGTAAGATAGACTACTTTGTTTCTTTGGCTGGGACTGGGACTGTTTATACTGCAGTGCCCCAACCTAGGTTGCATCCATGCAAACTTTTAAAGGTTATTTTCTTCTTAAAGTTTTATTAAACCCTATCTTAACAAGGAGAGAGGGAAGACGTGTGAATATTGGAGAGGCATTCACACAGTGGAGTGATTGATAATGACTATTGATATAGTTTTTTTATTTTACAATATTTAGAGTTGCTTGTGAATATTATTGAAAGTTTGCCGCACGCCTGAAGGTGAGTATAATAAATCAATTAAGTTGTGCTAACGGCAACAAACTAGCTAGAAAATGAATGATCCAAATCCTGATGCAGAATAAACAAAGTGCCAAACTATACTTGGCTAGCAAAGGCACTTTGATGGATCAAGATCAGCTTAGCAAGTTTATAAACCTGGCATAAATGTTAGGCTTCAACTTAGTGTTTAATATAAAACATGACCTATAACCGCATAACCAAAAATACCTCATAAGAGAATGCTAATTATTTCGATCATGTTTGTTGGTTACCGAACATTATGGGTCTGCCGCACCTACACGAAAACTACAAGTTACTTTCGTCTATGTACGCCATGTTTGTGTTTTGTGAACCACAACTACCATGATGCTTCTGAAGCTAATGCCACGTGGGGTATTTGTCAGTTCCAAGAATCTGACTTACTGGGCCTTTGGTTTGTATTAAGTACACTTGTTGGTTAAATATCAGAGCAAGATAAAGGATATGGTTTTTCAAAGAAAAGCTAGGCAAGAAGAGGCAATGTTAATCCTTCAACAGTAAACCCTAGAAACGTTGCCTGTTGTCCTGTTTAATGCACAAAGCAATTCAGTGTTCACCCTGGAGGATCTCACTATCTCACTAGAACAGCAGGATCAATTACAGCAGAGGTATAAAACCCACTTAGTTCAAAATGACATTCCATGCATCACAGAGGAATGGGAAAATAGTGTAATTTGAGACTGGTGATGGTTATCTGAAGGTATACGTATTCTGCAGCGCTAGAACAGTGTGGAATGGGTCACCTTCAAAAACACATTCTAAGAACCAATCTGCATTTACAAAAAGAGTGATAAATGACAGGTAGCATAAAGAAAAGATGAATAAGTACAGAATCCTTCTGTTCATTCTCTGTTTGGTTTATGAGGCACTTCTCTGAGCTTGTTAGTGTAGTCCCCAGGACTGGCAGTTTTGAGATAATGAGAATGTGAGAGGGATTATGTCTGAACAGAGATTTCGTGGGGCCATCTATGAGGTTCTGGGGTATTGCGAGAACTGCGAAAGCCCCTAGCTCACGAGTAGTTGATGATCTGCACTCACCCCCACCCCCGAACAGAAAAGTGTTCTGTGTGTCCAGGAGAACCTGCTGCAGTCCGTGCTGCCCGTCTACATCTCCATGAAGATGAAGCTGGCCATCATGGAGCGACTGCGTGACTGTAAAGACAAGCAGGAGCAGCAGCGCCTGGTGAAGGACAACAACTTCCACAGCCTCTACGTCAAGAGGCACGAGAACGTCAGGTACAGAACGGAGTGGAGATTTGTGTCCTCATGTTACTGATGGTCAAATTCTGATCTATAAACACTGTACTAATTAAGTCTTTTGTCCAAGATCTCTTGTCCAAGTTGGCTGACAGTTTTTATATTTTCTGTTTCATAACAGATGGGCAATGGAATTTGGCAAAAATACAAAACGTACAAAGACAGCGACAAGGCTGGTAGATCTTGGAATGAATTCAATGGCCCTCATTGGAGCGATTCAACATATTACTGATTCTTACCTCTCACAAAATCTCTACAAAAGCGTTTGTAGATTGATGTAGTCACTAAAAACTAAAAAAACCCCAGCACCATTATTGTGTAATCTTAAATTTAGCGTGAGTTTGAGAGCAATTTAAAAAGAAAGCATTTACTGTGGATTGTTCTTAAATTGCTTCTGACATCAGTAATAGCTCTCTGTGGTCGTTGTTGTCACCTGCACAGTTAAAAGAGACTGTGTTAACAAATGTTTTAACATTTACCTCATAAAACTTAGTCTTTTGTTTACTTCTACGTTGCTCAGCAAGCCCTTTGAGGCGTCCATGTTTATTGATTGCTTCTAGAGAGGTGGCGAAAGTTGCTATTCCTTCACAGGAAACCTTGTGGAAGGGAGAGACACAAAGCAGGTCTCTCTCTGATCTGTTTAATGAACTAAGATGAGGTGCTTTATATGCATCCAACAAGAAAAACATTTGCCTGCTGTTAATCACAAACGAAGGGCTGTCATCCCTGTTATCTTTGTTCTTCCTCAGTGCGTTTTAGCTTAATGAGGCCAGGACTTGGCAGCAGAACAAATGGGTCTGAGAAGGGGCAGCTGATTGGCTTGCTGGGGCTGTTATTGCCAGAATCAGAAGCTCTCTGTACCATGCCTAGCATTTCCTTACAGGCCACAGCCGGCAGTGGCCCCAATCTTCAAAGCACTGTTACGGGCAATTACAGTATTAGTGTCAACGAGGTAACACCTCTTTATTTCACTTTCACCCAGTGGCTTATTCATATCTGTTAAACCAGATATCAAGAGATGTCTTTGTCTAAAGCACCTCTTCAAAGAGCTTACATCAACATACATAACATATCTTGAAGGAGTATGTCTGGACCACGCTGTGGAATGCATCGTCCTTGAGCCGTCAGACACTGAGAGCCAGAGAGCCAGTTTATAGTCATTTTCAAAGAATTGAACAAAAGACCAAAAGATTAAATGATTTAGAAACTACAAACCAAATCACCTTTTCCGGCAAAACTTGATTTAATTTCTATTTAACTACACAGCCACCAAGCACAGACAAGTGGGTTTGTTGATAGCACTGTGTATCTCTGTGACAGCATTCTGTATGCTGACATCGTGGGCTTCACCCGGCTGGCCAGCGACTGTTCACCTAAGGAGCTGGTCATCATGCTCAACGAGCTCTTTGGAAAGTTTGATCAGATCGCTAAGGTACGGTTCCTCCGGTGTGTTTATTTAGCATTGAGAACAGACATATACCTGAAGTCTTTCTCCTGTCTTCGATATTTTTACTAAAGTTCTCAGTGACGCTCTGGCTACATTCCCAATTATTTTTCTCCCCGTAATTTGGACTGAGAACAGTTGTGTTAATGCATCTCAGCTCGTTGCTACGACTCCCACTACACATGGAGAGGGTGAGGAAGTGCAACTAGGCTCCTCCAATCCCAGTCTCCTTCGAGCCACCCGTCTCTTTTCCACACCATGGTCTACACCTGTGTTAGAGGTTCTACGCCGATTGGAGGAGAGGAACGTTTCTCTCCGCAAGCCTGCAGGCTTCCGAGAAGCCGGTGGGAGATGCTTGTTAGCGGCGAGCCAAGAGAACCCCTGCTGATTTAACCCCTCAGACGGGTGAAGTCCCGCACATAGGGCTCAGTCTGGGCTCGGGGGAGGTTCTTTACCGACTGTTAGTTCAAAAAATTAAAATTATTATTGTCGCACTACAAATAACCTTCATTTTGCTGTTTTCGAACGTTTAATAAAATGTTTCATCCTTTTTTGTTTTTGGTCCAGGAGAATGAATGCATGAGAATAAAGATTTTAGGAGACTGTTACTACTGTGTATCTGGCCTGCCCGTCTCCTTGCCCAAGCATGCCAAAAACTGCGTGAAAATGGGCCTGGACATGTGTGAAGCCATCAAGTGAGTACACAGGGTTAGTGAACTGTAAAAAAACAAGCAACAGCAATAGTCCACCATCTGGTAACAAGTGTATCAAGAAAATGTATCATTTGAAATATTTTTTTAAAAGAAAAGCAAATTGTTCTCCATAGTTACACAGATGATTAAATCAAATTTAATTAGTGTTAATTCAGTTAAAACTGAAAAGTGTTTTCTTCTGAAAAGGATTACGTATTGTAAGCCGAAAGTGATAATCTTTTCAAAGGTAGAGTGAACTGATTTATATTCACCAGTAACTCTGAGTGATGTCTTAATCTGGCTGTCACCTACTATGTGTTTCTAAGGCATGCTTTTTTATAAATCGAGTCTCCTAATGAAGCGAATGTTGGTAAAATTAATAGCACCACGTTGGACCGATGGAGACCATAACGTGACTTTCAAGCTTCACCGTTCTTTAATGAAGGCCGAATACGCCAGAATAAACAGTGAATGAGGAAAAAGATTATCTGAAAACTATTTCAAATGGCATCCATCACAGAGCTTTGTTCCTTGTAATTCCTGGCATCGACGTCAGTTCTGTGGTATCAAGAGAGGACTCAGACCTCCGTGTCACAGAACACAGACGAAGCAGAGTTTTTTAGTTTGCTGGAAACGGACTCTTCAAAACAATAAAGAAAGGGATAATCTTTCCATTCCATCTTCTGAGCTTTTCTCATTTATTATTCATGTTCCCGTGCCCATCCCTCCATTGCCAGGCAAGTGCGGGAGGCCACAGGTGTGGACATCAACATGAGAGTGGGCGTCCATTCTGGCAACGTGCTGTGTGGCGTGATTGGCCTCCGCAAGTGGCAGTTTGACGTGTGGTCTCACGACGTCACCTTGGCCAATCACATGGAATCTGGAGGTTTGCCGGGGTAAGTGGTTTGAAATGTCACCACGTTCTTGTGAGTTATAATAACAGCGACCCGACATTTCCCAGAATGCTACTTCCCAGCATCAAACAGATAAACCAGTAATGCTTTTGTTAAAGCTTTCCAAACACAAATCGTTTGGTACTGGGTAAACAGATTATATTTACGTTTGAACATATTGGTACATATATGTCTTTTCTTTAAAAGTGGCCCATAACACTTTAAAGATAATAGGGAAAATTTTTGTTTTCAGTATGTTGATGTGGTTCTCTTGTTATCTTGTTCATGTGGACAGGCGGGTCCACATCACAGAGGCCACCCTCAAACACCTCAATAAGGCTTATGAAGTGGAGGAGGGTAACGGGCACCTGAGAGACCCATATCTTAAGGAGCAGAACATTCAGACGTACCTGGTTATTGACCCTCGGGTGAGCTCCCTCACCCTGCCATCCAGAGACGAAAGCCTGGGATGTCTGAGTGACGGTTACCCTCATCTGTCTCTCCCGGTCGTCTCAGCAGACCAAGGACCAGGCTTTGAACGACCGTAACCTGCCCAAGCCCCGGGTAAGCGACGGGCTGAAGATGCGGGCCTCGGTGCGCATGACCCGATACCTGGAGTCGTGGGGCGCCGTCAAACCCTTCGCCCATCTGCAGAGTCGCGAGGGCTACACCACCGACGCCATGGTCAATGGGAAGTCCCGCTGCAAGGTAGACAGACAACTACCTTCTCCTTGGCCAGATGGAGCCTGAACGTAAATTCACAGGGGATTCATGATGGATACTCCCCCCCCCCCCCCCAGTATAGACCTGTTGGGTGTGACAAACTTAAAAAAACAAACACGTGCTTCAAAAAAATAGTAAGCATATTCTGCTGTGCTTACACCTAGCTTGCATGCCACTGATTGCACTTGGGTCAACAATGTGGACTCATTTTTTCAGTTGCGGCATTATGATGATCCTATCTAATCTTTGGTAGATTTGGCTCAAGCCCATTTTGCAAATTAAAAGGCAATTTTCTTTTTAGAACGTTTGATTCTTCCTTTCAGGACATTCCCCTGCGGTCAGTTCCTTGTTCCAAGATAGCTGAAAGGTATGTTAGCATTTCTCTCAAAAGGATCTCCTCTAAGAGTCTGTCACGACAAAGGTATTGTTAAAGCCTGAAGTGAAAAATATACATCAAATATTTCCTTACATATTCAGATTGAAATGCATATATAGAACACGCTACATGTAGCAGTTTTAGATTTTGAGTGGCAGGAAGTTGTACTCTTTTAAAAATGTTCTTTTTTATGCAAACTTTTTTTTATGTCAGCTGTGTTGGACAAGCACTTGTGAATGTGTCAGGCTACCATGGGTAAGGTTATAGCCTAGTTATTACATGTACTTAGATTGGCTTCACAAAAATGTGTTCATCCTGAGAGGATACTCTGGACTGCAGTAATGTGGGGCTACGTGGCTCCACACATGCGGTGGGTAGAGGCAGGTCGGTTGATGTCTGCTGCTCCGCCCCGCGCAGCGCTCTGGTGGACAGTGCCGTCTGCTTTGTTGTGCTGGGTGCCGGCGCCCGATGTGCACCCCTCTGTTCGGCCGACCGCTCCTCCCCTAAGCCGAGTTTTATTGAGAGCGCCTTACTCAATGTGCGTCTCTCACTGTTGGTCTCCGGCAGCTTTGACGAGTCTCTCGAGGAGCCGTTTTCCTTCCCTGCTCCTCCGTTCAGCAGCTATAAGTGAGTGGTGCAGTGCCGCCTAGCCCCCCGCTCGTGTCTGAAGGGAGACCCCCCCCTGCTGTTTAACCACTAATTGGGTCGCCTCGCCTCTCCTGTCCGTCTGTCCAATTGACGTGGCAAGAGTTCACAGCCGGCCACTAACTACGCATGGGCGTGGGACAAGCATGGGCACTAACCACGCCTTACTAAATCTCCCGAGTATACCCTATGACCCCTGTGGAGCTTTCCGTCCACTGTAAACCCTCTCAGAACTATTGTGTGCAAGGAAATGAGACATTTCCTTCCTAAGTCTGGGGTCCAGCTTTTAACTCCACGTAGAGGACCTAGAGGAGATCATTCCTGCAATCTGGCAGACACGGACTCTGCTCTCACGTGAGATTCTGCATCCTGAATGCAAAGACACAGTCACACACACACACACACATGCCCCGCCCCTCACTAATGGTAGCCACCACTCCCACCTCCCATTTCCTGTCTGAGCTGGCATAACCCGCATGAAGCAAGCTGATTAGCCAGACCGTGTCTGTCCATCGGTCCGTTCCAAATTATTCCCAGTCTCCGCGCATCTCTGTGCAGGAACAAGTCCCAGAAGACCAAGTTTGACGAGGAGCTTCACAATGAGATGACCACGACCATTGATGAGCTGAGCTCCAGCAAGTGTGTTCTTTATCAGTGCCTTCCCCTTCAGTGTTTGAACTGAGACTGGACGTTGTACGTCTTTTCAGTCATGTGTGAACAAACAAGAATAAACTTACTGTCAAGAATGTATTTAGCAATTATTTCACCAATTATTAGCTTTATTGCGGCATGACTGACGTTTGTTTTGCCGCATTGAAAGGATGTTGTCTTATTGGATGGAAAGGTTTTCTTCCTTGTGGAGATCAATTGCTTTTTGCATTGTTTCCTTAGGCAGTGGGTGAAGTCGGAAGAGATCTGCAGCCTTACTCTCTGGTTTACGAAAAAGGAGCTGGAGAAGCAGGTGAGACGGTGTGATGGGCGTGGCGAGAGTGGCGAAAACTTGAATTTCAATGGAGAATTTTTTGTTCAGTGTTCTTCAACAATTCAAGTACAGATGTTTTATTGACCTTCCTCCTTTCCAGTACCGAGCTATTGATCTCCCCAGCTTCAAGTACTACATTGGGTGTGCCACCTTCATCTTCTTCTGCATCTTTTTGGTCCAGATGTTTGTTACAAAAGAGTAAGGTCACTTTACCACTGAACCCCCTACATCCCGTACCATATGTATTAGGTTGTATGATATCTATTTTCAATATTCATATTTACGTGCTTGCCTGATTGTTAAATCAGTCAGAGGCCTCAATCCAGTAAAGCCAGGTTAGGACTGTCAAGCGTGCAGGTAACGGACTGGGTTACCTGTGTTGTTTTATGTACCTTATGGTCATGTCCTTTCAGGCCTAAGAAGCTGGGCGTGTCCTTTGGAGGACTGGCCTGTGTCCCCCTCCTGACCCTCGGCGTCTGCTTTGCCGGTTACATACAGGTCAGTGGCTGATGCTGAGTTATGTGTTATTTATTGACTGGTTCTAGTCAAAGTAAGTGACTTACTTTATCCCTCACCCCTCCTCCCAGGATAAATGCGGTGAAGAGTTATTCCCATTCATCTACGAAAATAATCTGCGCCTAAGATTGAATTGATTTCGATAACTGCCCTGAACACGATTTTTTTTTTCTTCCCCAAACCTCTCCGGTCCTTTCTCTTTCCCCGCTTATCTAATCTTGATTCATCTCCCTCCTGTTTGTCTCCCCCTTGTGTTTTTCTCTCTCTCTCTCCCTATCACCTCCTGTGTGTCTCCCCTCTCTCCTCTCTATCTTTATGCCTGCAGCGCTGCTTCCCAGACAAACTGGCGTCGTGCCACTGGCTACCAGCAGTGTCTGAGGCAGTGGCCAAAAAACCCTGGGTGCGCCTCCCCCTGGCCATCCTCTCCACGGCCATCATCGTTATCATCGCCGTCTTCAACCTGGTAACCCACCTAGCAGTGACCCCCTGATCTGCTGCTGCTGTGTGTTTTGCTTTCTCTGTGTCTAACAAAGCCCTTTAATCCAGACGTCCGCAGCCCCAGATTCACCCATGCGTCCGTCCTGGTGTATCCCGAGTGAACTGTGACACTTCTTCCCCACAGTGCTTTGTGCCCAACCCGGCTGCTTGTGAGCCCAGCACCCTCGCTGGCTTAACACGGCTGAACAGCAGCCAGCTGCAGGAGACTGAGGACAGTTTGTTCTACCTGCCCGTGAGTAGACCAATGGAAAAACTAGGCAGGTTTTCAGTGTCGTTGCGTGGCAATAACATTTAAATAAAGCTGGGCAGTGCTTTTACAGACGTCCAATTGCCATCAAACGTACAGGAACATGTACACCAGGAAGACTACTCCCTGGAAATCTCTTCTCTTCGTATGACATACAAATCCATGCTTCGTTAAGAAATTTGTATCACTTACAGCTATATTAAATTTCTTAAAATCCATTCTGCGTCGTTGGCATAGAACAGTAAAGAGAGCTTTATTAGGTTATATGAATTTCTTTTTCTGAATTCTCATTTGATAAGCTGACACGGTATATGTTTCTTCTCTGTCAGTACTCTGTGTACTGCTGTATCCTGGCCCTGATAGCGTGTGGAGTGTTTCTGAGGGTCAGCTTTGAGCTCAAAGTGGCCTTTCTTATCCTGGCTTCCACGGCCTATTACATCATCATCCTCAGTTCCAAGGAGCAGCTCTTCCAGTGTTATAGCCGAATCCTCTACTCCCACCTCAATGGCAGCAGGTACCCCAGGCCCACACTGCACTGCATAGCCTCCCCACAGGCTCTCGTCTCCGGTTGTCTTGCGTAGTCTCCCGCTTAACGCATTAACGCATTCATGCGCCTTGCTCATGTTCTTCCTCATTTAAAGACTTTTAAGGATTTCACCCTGCTTTCTGTTCGGTAACCGGTCTAGCATCCTTACCACTGTGTCACATGTTGCCCTTTCAAGTGTCTGGTTGTCCCTGTAAGAACCCTGCCCTGACTGTGTCCCTATGTTGGAGCAGCGAGCTGCCTGGAGAGATCCTGCTCCAGCTGGGGTTGGTGAAGCACCCCCAGGTGATGAGCTGTATGTACGTCACCCTGTTCCTGGTCACCATGCTCATCATCATACGACAGGTGGGTGGCGGCGCTGCCGAGATGGGGACTTATCCCTTATTCGCACCCCTCACCGCCCTGACTCCTGCCACCCGTGCCCCCGCAGAACGAGTACTGCTGCCGCCAGGACTTCCTGCTGAAGAACAAGAACCGCACGGAGCAGGACGAGATCGAGACCCGGGAGAACCTGAACCGGCTCCTCCTGGAGAACGTGCTGCCGGCCCACGTGGCCACGCTCTTTGTGGGGGAAAATAAAAAGAACGAGGTGGGACTCCTCACAAACACTTTACTTAATGAGAAATACAAGGTAGGAGTCCGGCATGGGTGGCGTCCGAAACTGTGACCCATCCCACCACGTCAATCCATGTCCCATCCACCTAGGGTCCAGTTTCCATAAGCCTGCATTGACAAGTCTTTCCATTGGTGGAGAAACTGATATGAATGAGTAGTCAGTGTGGTCGGTGGCGTAAAGACATTGAGGCTTATTCTTTGAAGAAAAACAACATGACTGATTGGACAGGACCAGCTATTGTCAGCCTTCTGTAATTAGGGAAAATTAACCTGGTTTACTTGGCTTTTTTTTTCTTTTCACATCCAGTTATATACTTTCTCTGGGTTAAATTTAAAACTACTTGAGCAGCTTTTCCATTGAGTTGAAACTGGGTTTTTAATTTAAATTAAATATATGTATGAAGCATAGTTTAGCATATTTTTTCAGACTAAAACCCTATGTTACCTTTAAAGAGTTGCTTCTGTATGGAGGAAAGGGTAAGGTTATACCCTCTCCTCAGTCCCATTCCACCAGCCCACACGCTCATTGGAAAAACCATGTGTAACATTGTACTGTATGTTGGAAAAAACTGTCGCTTATGGGAGCCAGCAATACTCTACACAGCAACCTCGACCTTTCGAGTTATAAAGAGTTAGCCCTGAAGCTAAAGATCGCATTGTGCTGAACTAAATAAACCAAGGGTTGTAAAAACTGTACTGATATTTTCCTTTGTAAATTGGCCTTGCAAAATCTATTTGATGATTATTATTATTCAACCTTATTGAGCCTATTAACGATGTGGCTGTGGTAGATCACGCTGCCTCCACCCCTGGTGTAATAATAAAAATTAACCAAAGATAGCAAAGATAAGAAAGTGGAAAAGGGAATGTTTCATAGTTTGAGTTGAATACTTATCAGTACAGCTAATTTTCTAATTATTTGAATGTATTTGAATATATGCATCTTTAATCACACCCTTTAACTTTTACTGTTTTAACAGCAGTTAACAACACTGAACAACTCAATCAAACCTAATTAACGAAACCAGAATACAGTGTGGATCCATAGAAAATTCAGATGTTGAATATTGCAACATTAGCCTATGCAGTTTACCCATGCTTTGTTATATTGTCGGTTTTGCAAGTGACTGAGGAAATAATTGGGGGAGGGTTGAGTATTTTTGGTGATGTTTCTGCTGTCGAAAAAGCATGCCAAAAATAGTGCTGATGCTGCACTCATACAGATCACTCTTCAGTTTGTCCCTCTCTCCTGATTTCTGACCTTTCCCAACAGGATCCCAGCCAAAGTATAAATGTGGGGATTCTGGGAAGGCAACGGGATGATAGCTGTATGTGATGGATTTGCTCACCCTGACTTTGAATTAAGTGGGAGAGATGGGGAGAGGTCAGTCAACATGTGGGGATTAAAAAAGATCTGCAGAAGATCAAAACCTTGTTTAACAAGGGTTTTGCTTCGCTCAGTTCATCTGTAGACAGAGGACTTTTTGGTCAGATTTTCCATCTGTTTGACAGAGGCACACTAAGCAGAGGCAGCGTCGATGGCCTTGCACTGGGAACCTGTTGGGGAGGAAAGTCTATGCCCATCAGACCACCTCTTATAACCTGTGCTTTGTTCTGAACTGTCTTTCCAACATTATTGCTGATAATGTAAAAAAGACACTGACCTTAGGGCTCTTGCTTTCAGGACCTGTACTACAAATCATACGACTGTGTCTGTGTGATGTTTGCATCGGTCCCGGACTTCAAGGAGTTCTACACCGAATGTGACATCAACAAGGAGGGCCTAGAGTGTCTGAGGCTACTCAATGAGATCATCGCCGACTTCGATGAGGTCAGACCCCCACAGAAAATACTGCTCAATTCAAAATGAACGTTCTCAACCTCACATGCACGAGCCAAGCATCCTCACACCAAGCAAGCCACAGTCTTTTGCCTTGTGTCTACAGTTGCTGTCAAAGCCCAAATTCAGCGGGGTGGAGAAGATTAAAACCATCGGCAGCACGTACATGGCGGCCGCTGGGCTCAGTGGGACGGCAGGACAGGAAAACAACCAGGTGCCACGCTTGACTTGGGTCGCATGGAGGGCGAGGACAGAACTGGAGAGGGGTGGTTTAACCTGTGTGTTCCTCTCATTTGATATTGGAGGACAGGCAGGGGGTCGTTTCATTGTGTGCATAAGGATGGGCGTGGCACATTGTGTGTATAACGATGGGCGTGGCACATTGTGTGTATAAGGATGTGTGTGGCACATTGTGTGTATAAGGATGCGTGTGGCACATTGTGTGTATAAGGATGGGCGTGGCACATTGTGTGTATAAGGATGTGTGTGGCACATTGTGTATATAAGGATGCGCGTGACACATTGTGTGTATAAGGATGCGCGTGGCACATTGTGTGTATAAGGATGTGCGTGACACATTGTGTGTATAAGGATGCGTGTGGCACATTGTGTGTATAAGGATGCGTGTGGCACATTGTGTGTATAAGGATGTGTGTGGCACATTGTGTGCGC
The DNA here is from genome assembly GCA_025775045.1 of Hiodon tergisus. NCBI lineage: Eukaryota > Metazoa > Chordata > Actinopteri > Hiodontiformes > Hiodontidae > Hiodon > Hiodon tergisus. The sequence continues at coordinate 4,720,871 of JAOVYW010000007.1, read as the reverse complement.
ATGTGTTCTATTATGTATGATCATGCTGATATTACAGGCCCGGAGGAAAGCTTTTTAAAAACCGCGTTCAGTCGTGTTAGCCATGTTGTCCATGTTGTCTCTGTGGCACTCAGGACCGAGAAAGGCAGCAGGCCCAAATTGGGATCATGGTAGAGTTCGCCGTTGCCCTGGTGGGCAAGCTGGACGGCATCAACAGGCACTCCTTCAACAGCTTCCGGCTGCGTGTGGGTGAGTGTGCTGCGGCCTGGCCATGGACAGTTACGGGCAGCAGTTTTAAACTGGTTATTTACTGATACGGATAATGTTGTCCTTATCTTCAAGTCTTTTATGAACACGATAAAGCCTTACAATCTTGTAAAAGTAAATGGAAATAAAATGGAAATAATATGGCTAATTGTTAATTTAGTCTAAAACGAAGAAAAATGCAATATGACAACAGGGGATTTCTGTAAATTTGCACTTAAAAAATCAAACAAACATCATTTAGGATTTTTTATCCTACCCTATTCAGAATCGCCAGTAAGCTAATGCATCTCGGCTCACCAGCACAAATCCCACCACCATACACAGGTATGGAGAGGATGTTCAAGGTTCTTCCAGTCCCTTGCTGCCTTTCTAGCCGCCTATCTCTTTCCATATCGCAAGCTACACAGCCTGCACGAGGGAGCCAACGGCAATTGGAGGACAGGCACTATGACAATTGCGCGCGCCACTGTGCTGTCCCGTTCACAGTCGGCTAGTGACATGAGCTAGATTCGAACCGCCGAACTCCAGCTCATGGGGCTCAGGACAAGTCAAAAATTTTAATGATCATACAACGCTTCCATGCACTACAACATTGTTTTTTCAAAGACACTTTTTGAGATGAAATGAATAATAAAGGTACTGGACGTGTTCTTATTTAAGAACACACATTTCATGGCTCAAATAATTTGTTAGATGATTCCTCACTGTTCTGCAGGAGTCATTTTAGTTGTTTCCAGATGGTCCTTAATTATGGCTTACCGAATGCATACTTTTAGGGTTCTGCCAAATACATATTCTAGCACTCTCGATTTGGTCGAGTAAGAATAAAGAATTCTTTATTAAAATGTATTAATTTATAGAATAAAGTAAGAATTTAAAAAAAGTTTGTGGGTTCTTATTTATCGTTCATCTTCTTTGACTTAACCGTAGCGTATCAACGCATATTCACGGATATTGCAGCACAAAAAAAAAAAACATCAACATAACATAACAAGGTTTAATGTAACAAAGTTACATAATGAGATGAAACGGTGGTATATTAGTGAGGGTGAAGACGTAAGGATGTTAAAGCTACCCCAGCTGTTCTTTGTGTTAGTCACGATGGCAGGTTCACTGTGTGACTCTGTCCCCTGTCAGGAATTAACCATGGGCCAGTGATCGCTGGGGTTATTGGAGCTCGGAAACCTCAGTATGACATATGGGGCAACACGGTCAATGTGGCCAGCCGGATGGAGAGCACGGGAGAGCTAGGGAAGATCCAGGTACACCCCTGACCCCTCACACCCCCCCTGTTCACACAGCATGAGGCACGCAGCTTGTGGGCTGCTGACTAGTCATTTTTTCTGGGACTGCCTGTGGGCGTGTCCTCAAGGCTTCATATCATCCTAGCCCTGCTTGTGGGCTAGGCACCACAGGCTGCGTGCCACACTGCACACTATGTCTTCTACTGGATAGCTTCACCCATGACTCGCCCGCCGCCTGCCACCCGTCATTCATACCACAGTATGTCTTCAAGCAAAAATATCATTCAATTTCACAGCTTTGACATATATTAATTATTCTCAATCATTGTTCCACTTTTACTTTTGCTACTACAAATATGAGAATGTCCTCAAAAGTGATTTTTACGTTTATAGTTCCCTTTCAAATATGAAATATGAACTGTCATTTATGAGTTCCAAAATTCTGAGCAGTTATGCCAAATTTCGCTGCGCTCGGTGTCCTGTGACTGCAACTTTAGAAAATACTTTAAACAAAGTACTTTCTGGTGCCAAACCAAGAAGGCCGTCCCTGACGTTGACTCAGTCCATCCATCTGGGAGACTTGATCGTGACAGAGGATCTGCAGGACATAGGACCAGGGAACATCAATCAATCAATCAATCAATCAATTTTATTTTTATACAGCGCTTTTCACATGTTGCCATGTCACAAAGACGC
>JAOVYW010000007.1:4698032-4713730 GCA_025775045.1 Hiodon tergisus | reverse complement strand
CGGCAGAACAATACAATCAGAGCAGACCATGGTCGGTCAACCCTAACATCTATAAAAGAAACACTTTTTGCCAACACTTTTGATAACATTTAACAAGGACAAAACGTTCTAAATGTGTTAGATGAGCACTAGATGAGAGCTAAATGAGCTACACATCGACATGAGACCCAGATTCCCTAAATATCTTGCAGCATTTCTTAGCTGGAGTGTCAGGGATACAGTGTAGGTGATAATGCCAAAGGAACACTTTGACCATGCAGGTTAGTCATAGAAAACATAAGACTGCTGATGCACATATGTACAGCGGCTGGAAAAAAACCTTCTTGTCAAAAACCTCCAGGGGGCACCACAGTTAGCCTTTGCAATAACTGGGTCATAGTTCCCAGGAGTGTGTCTAGTTGCTCACCTCAGACTGTACCTCCAAATCCCATGCTTTTTTGTAGGCCAGTGACACTTCTCTTTGACACACATACGCGCACACACACAGACACACGCCCCTTCGTCTCCCACTCGAACGGTGTCAAAAAGTGGGCCAACCCATCCCATTGCATCAGATCCCATTGCTAGGACGAATGAGAATCAGAGCCGGGCCCTGTAATTGAATTAGAACAAATGCAGCCCTTTCGGTGAGAAGATGACAAGGTGGATCACGGTTCCCGAGACTGCCCTTTCTGGAGAAAACTCAGATTACCTTATTTTCTCAGCGTTAAAGCGGAGAGTGGGGAGTCGGGGGGCGGGGCAACTTCAAAACCGACATGAAACGGAATACATAATTGTTTCTGCTGGTTTTGTTGTTGTGATATGGATCGGCGGAGCAGCAAGTGGCCAGCAGGAAGCTTTGATTTGCAGCAGCCTTCCTGGAGAGGGGCCCTTCTGTCGTAGGCCGCCCCAGAAAAAAAGTGCGATCCCTTGATTAAATTCCCATTTGTTTCAATCTTCCTCTCGCCCAAGGGGGACACCAGTAGAAAAGGGTGAGAGCCCACTGGGAAGAGAGGCTTCACTCTGGAGCCCTGAGTCCTCATCCCTCACCCTGAGCCAGTCTTGAAAGAGCTACACTGCTTTCAATTGGAAAAGGGAGAGGGGCCGCATCCTAAGGAACTTATGGGTCTGAACGTGAGCTTGATTTAAATTTCAGTAGTTTTTAATGTCATCAAACACATGATGGCAACTGGGTTACCACCCATTTTTAAGTGCACGTCTGCTCTTTTTTTCTCCCCTCCAGCCTCAAATAACTTCTGCCATATGGCAAACTTCAGAAACAATGACCAGCTTTCTGATTAGGTCCCCATAGTCAGTGAGTCCATGTTCACAATTATCCTAGCAGTAATGTCGCTTCCAATTGTGAGCATAGAGGTACTCTTACAGCTCTTTCCAAGCCAGGGTTTGTCGTATGAAATTACAGTGACATCTGGTGACATGGGCTGTTCTCTCTGAGCCAATGGCACGCTAGCAAATTCATGAGCGGTTTTAAAATCTGCTATTGTGCCATAAAAGCTTCATTGATGTCAAACCTGTGGGGAAAAACCAATGCGGTGTTACCTTGTGTAGAACACATGTAATGCATTATCCAACAAGAAACTGCTTGTTCAGGGTTCAAACTAATTAAATAACAGGGCACACATATATTGTTTGTTACTAGGTGATGATCCTATAATACTGTATTTTCTTTGTTTTATGGTTTATTTGTAGCATTTATTACAGTACTGTTTTACTGTCTGTAGGGTTAGTGAAGTATGTAGTAGTGTTGTGAGGTGTTCACTGGGAAAGTCTGGGGTGAAAGGGTGGAGGAGCTGGAAACAGATTCCATACTGTCTACTGCTGGTGAGGGCACATGTGCTGTGGTTTGTTCTTTTTCAGAACACTCTCATAAAGTCCGAAAAAAAATAAGAGCCACTTAAAAATAGAACTAGTGACCGAGAGAGCCAGGTGACTTTTTGGAAATTAAGCGTGGTGGGTTTTTTTTATTAACAAATGTCAGACCATCCTTTCAGTCTCTCAAAATAAACAAAACCTCCCTCTGATCGCTCCCTCCATTGGAGAGAATATCAGATCTCACCAAGAACTCACTTCAAAAGGATATTGAATGATCCAATTATTGAGCCGAGAGTGTGGATTATGGAGATGTTAAATGCTAACACAGAGACACATGTATATTTTACAGTCATTTCCCTGCCAATCTGCTTAAAGGCTTCTGACAAGAGATTAAATAAAAGCAGAAAATATGTAAATTGCAGTAAGTGCTGTGGTTCCTCTGGTAGGGCCTGTTAAGAAGCTCCTAGAAGAGAGGTCCCAGCATTAGCAAACAGGGTGCGAAGGGCAGGAAATAAAACCCACAGAGCAGCAAGCAGGGACTAGACTAGTTGCCAAAGAGCAAGGAATAGAAGCCACAGGACAGAGAGCATGAATCTGGAACCACAGAGCAGAGAGCATGGAACTGGAACCACAGAATAGAATGCATAGAACTGGAAATAAAGAGCAGGGAACAGGAACCACATAACAAGGAGCATGGAACTAGAGCCACAGAGTTAGGAACTGGAACCACAGAGCAGGGAACAGAAACAACAGAGCAGGAAGCCTAGAAGACGAAACAGGGACTCAGGGAGTGGAAACAAAACAAAAAGTAAAAAACAAATCTGTCATTTCTTTCCTTTTCCCTTCTTGCAGTATTGAAGTTGGGCGGGTTTTGAGATATTGCAGTAGGTGCTGCAATTTCTGAGCCACTCCAACATGTGTTTTATCTCAGAATATCCAAATCAGGGCAAATGATAGGAGTAGACACTCGACTGACTGCAACCACCCCTCTCTCTGTGAAATGATTCAGTTTGGCAATCCACAGGAGCTGACATCAGTCACAGCTGATTGACATGAAAGTGTGAGCAAGAATGTATAGGTTCTTAAATTTAGACTCTGTCTCTCTGCACATAGAGATTTGATTAGCTGAGACTACCTGTCACTGCTGTGGCAGGTGTGTGGAGAGGGATTAGGACAGATCCATCATTGGCACACGGAGCTGAGAACTCCAGGAGCACTGCTCTCCGAACTTGTTCCCTTCTGTCTCCTCTATGGCAACGCACTGGGTTGACTTTCACCTGCTCCGACCGGAGCCCACTCCTGCTTCCCATTGAGGTTCACCTTCACACCCCAGAGGGAATCTTTTGCTGGGGATCATGAGAAGTTGGTTCCAAAAACGGGCGGTAGCCCGGCTGGCTTTGAAGTTTTTCCTTCGTAGTTTTGCCAAATACACCTTGGAGTGCCTCTGAATCTTGTTGTAGAAAACCACATACAAGTAGACTCTGTTTACCATTTCTTCAAAATTCCTATCTTGATCAATTCCCAAAGTGTCTTGTGCACCAGTGGACGACCACCGTGGCTTTTCGATTTCAAACTGAATGTTTACTTTCAAGGAGACTCAGAGTGACCTTCAGAGGGTTAATTCAATGCATGATGACACACAACGCAGGGGGATGGAGACACTTTACACTGGCAGTGAACATGTTCCTTTAGTGACAACGGTGGTCTCTCTCTCCCCCTGTCTGTCTGTCTGTTTGGTCCTCTTCCCTCCATGCCTTTTAAGGCATTGGGTCTGAACTGTGCGAAAGGAAAACCAGATGTGAGGCTGAGTGACTTGAAAGGCCAGGTAATTGATAGCATGTGCTGCTCCACTCTTATCTCGATGGACTGACATTAACACCCGAGCTCCCAGAGGCAGAGGCAGCCCCGACCTCACGGAACACGTGGGCCTGGAGGGCAGAGAAGAAGGCAAGCTCCAGAGCCAGCCTGCTTGCCGTCTCCTGTGAAGTGCAAAGCACCCCTTTTCAGGTATTAATGATGGCCAGGGTCTTGGTGATGCAGCCACTCAATAATTGATCTTCATAATCAGTGAGTTCCTCCCAGTGCCTTGTGTCATATGTCTCTACACATATAAGAATAAGAATAAGATATAAGAGTAAGAATGCTCAGAGTAGAGTAGTGCCATAGAATGCCTCTGCAACAGCCTTGTAAACTGTGGAAAACCTTCTGCAAAAAAGTGACCTCCAGTGTTCAGGTGGTTTGGCCTGTGTGTCTTTGGGGGTTTCTTGCACTCTCTTCACTTGGTCATTGCATCATAGCACACCAGCTCTTTTGTTTGTAATACTTCACTGCAAACCTAGAATTGGACGATCATGGAAGTCCAACATTTTGCTTCTTCAATAAACAGGCTTGTGAATGGGACAGAATAAAATAAATGAGCATAGTTACAACCAATCTACCATTTTCTGCCACTTTGCACTCCTCGTTAGAATCGATGGTGGGTTTAGAGGATCCTCCTCTGCAAAAGCATAGTGGCTATTTTTTTGGTGATAAAAGGAGATGAACCTGAAAGACAGCAGGTTCACAACGATGAGTATCAGTCCACATGGACATGAATATCAGCTGACACAGCAGTACATCATTAAAGCATAATCATAAAACTATGCCAAGTTAAAGCGATAGTCAGCCCAAGATCATAATATTAAACGGATTATGAAAATAGTACCTGACAAAATTATAGGCCGGGTGAGATGCTGCGAGCGTGGGGGTGGGTGATGGAACCTCTGCGAACTACGAGGAGACCAGGGATTGAAGGTGTGAGGGCATCAAACTGATACTGGTGTCGGGGTAGCGAGGAGTAAGTTCCATTATAGTTTGAAGGGAGCCTCAGTTTTACTGGTTTCGTAAGGGACACATTTTTTGAACTTTAAGAATAGATCCGGGAGAGTGTGGCTATGATGGTGTGCAGAGGAATGCTGGCGGCACTGTGGCCTGGTGGGTTAATGAGGGTGTTGTGGCGTGTGGCAAGGTGGATGAGGGTAGCTACGGTGTGGGGTTACGGAGGTGGAAGCTGGGGGCTGCTGGGTTCCTGATTTCCTTTTTTGCTTGAGTGCTCGTGCTCGTTTCCTTCCATGCCTCAGCCCCAATTCAATCAGATCACCGTGGAAAGAGCCAGCGAGTTAATTTAAAGAGGCCAGTTTAGCAGGAAGTGGGAGTTCCAAACCCTTTGGTGGGCCAACATGTTGAGTGTGCGGTGCAAGATTGTGGGCTACCCAGTCACCTATTGCAAACTCAGGATTAAAGAGATTACTCCAGTCAGTAGTCAAACTCAAAACACTGGACATCCTTTATCAGCAAATCCCTTTACTCAGACAGGAATGGAAAGCTGAGGAGCAGAGCTCATTAATGGGGGGGGATCCAGGTTAAAAGGGTCAGACTAGTTTACTGAGAGTACATTTATCTGTATAGGTTCGTTAGTGCCCAGCCATGATACAAATATAGGTGATACACAGATGTAGAAAGGCTGTGGACATTGCTGCTAGAGAGAAACAAAACCTCTGTGCACAAAACATGGGAAACTGCTGTTTAATCTTGATTAGAGGGAGAATGAACTTATTGAGAAAAGGATAAGCTCAAATTCCCGATGACAGGTGAAAAAAAGAATGAGTTGATTACAATGGTATGACTTTTTCTGACACACGCTGTAATCCATGTGTCAAGGCATGTGTCTGCAGTACCGCTGGAAGCCAACCAAACGTGGATGTTTCCTCTGGTCGTTTCATGTCACTGAGCACAGCTGAACAAGAAAGTATGCTTTAATATGTGCTAAATCACCCCTTCCATGGAAAACCTTCAAAGTTTCTCACACCTTTTAAAGCCTCATCATAGCAATTATTTCAATAATGAGAATCAGATTATCCTATTAGAACTGCACCACTAACAGCTTGCCACAAACGTTTCCTGATCAGAAGAACCTTGACCAGTGCTTATGTAGCAGAGGGAGAATTTAGATCTCACTAAACCCATGGTACTCCGCAAATACCCATCTTGCCATCTGGTCCACATACCGGACCTGGAGAACAAACTTAGTTGCAAAAATCTTAGGTTGACTGGTAGCAACCATCTCCCTATTATTATTTTGTTCAACCTTTGTTTCTGGGGTGCTGGCTTTGTTTTGCAATTCCAAAACCAGTTGCTTTAACTTTTGAACCATGAATGTACTTATTCCAGATTTAATAGTCAATATTCAAAATCAAATCAATGTATATGAAATCAATGAAACATCAGCACCACAGGTGATTGACTTGATTTGTTGACATGAACTGCAGAAGTTGACATATGGCATACACCATGTCATGCACTGAACAATGCTTATAGGTTTAAAATGAAAGGGAAAATTGACGGACTGTTTTTGTGTGTGTCCCTTTAATTGACTTATTTTGTTAGTTTTGTGTGAACATCACCGTACATGGGAAATGCATGTAGACCTATTACCGCAGAAGTTCAGGACTTGCTGGTTGACTTCCTGTAACGCAAAAAGTCCACTGTTGATTGACAGGCTCCCCTGTCTCCCAGAACCAATGATTCAAGACTTGCTCACTTCCAGTTGAGAGGGGTGTCACATTTGTCAGTAAGACAGTATTCTGTGGCGACTGCTATTTTTATAACAAACCCTGGAGTGCACAGCACAGGACTTGAAAAACCTTTTTCAAGAAATCTTCACAGTAAAAGTTATCATAGATATCTGGCGGGTGTCTCATTTTCTGCCCCCAGAGGACATCTTATAACAGCCTTTGGGAACTGTTGCACACCCATCTCCGTTTCTGTATCTATACAAAAAAAATCTGGGATTTTTGGCGTTTTCTCATGTTCTCATGGGCGTTTTCAATACTTCAATTCAAATCCAATGTTGAGAGAGTTTGAAGAGAAAAAGTTCTAGAAATCCAGTCAGCCATTTGGTTAGCTGTTTCTCCATAAGCACTGCAGTCTGTAACAAACCTTGGTCCAGAGAGCAGGACAGAAGTACCCCCTTGTGTTGTTATGGAGTAGATGGGGGCATAAGCCCTTCTGGCTTTAAAGCTGGATTTGCTCAGTGGAGTGAATGCCAGAATGCACGTCCTCGTTAAAGTGGTCCAGATCCCCGCTGGGGAGAGTTTCCCACCTCTCCGAGTGAGGTGATTGTGCAGTCATCAACTCTTCCCAAGTGTGTTGAACGCTGACAGTCTGAGAGTTGGGCTCGTCTCTCCAACAACATCAATGCTGAACTTCCAGTAGTTTGCAGCCGTTTCCCTCGTATTTCTCTGTATAATTATTCTAAGGCAGCCGTGCGTAATCAACGCTGAATTGACTACAGAATTTGTTAACATATTCCTAGCTGCCGTCATCGTCTCGGTGGATTGTAAAAGTGTGGCCATTAATTTTGCATGGGATAATGTATCAAATTAATATTAATTTTCAGCATTTTGGTCTAAGCATTGGAAGTGGAAAAAGCGCATGGTCTAAAGAGCGTCTATAAAGGGCTTACATTTTCTATAATATTAAACCAAATCCGCCTTTGATCTTTTAATCCTGTGCTTATAAGGTTGCGAGATAAGCAGGCATGACTAACCTCTCTTTTTTAGCCAATCTAATAGTCAAGAAAGAGAAGGGCTCTCATAATGAGCTATTTTGCCTTCTTTTGAAGACAAATTGGACTGAAATTCCTTGTTTAATGGATCTTCCTTTCTTCAACAAAACTTTCTGAGGAAAAAGAGGGACAAAGTCATGTTGAAAGTCTGCAAGTCGAGTGGTGGCCCGACCGCTGCTCTCGTCTCAGCCACAGATCTGTATCAAGACTGTCTGCCTCTGCTCTCCGAGGACAATCGAGGCCTTTAATTGGGCCAAGTGTTAGCGTTTCTGTCCAGAACCAGTGCAGTTTGTGTTGCTAATGCTTTTATCTGATATTCCCTTTGCACAGTGTTCTGTGAATTGTTAGGCACTTGGTTCTTGAACACTTTTTTGTTCCTCCACAAAGCGTTTTTGAAATATGTATCACTCAGATCTGTTTGGAATGCTACCATTGGTCCCAAACAAAGAAGAAAGCGAAACAACACAATGGTTTCCAGGCTCTGTCAGAAGAGCTAGAGAAGGCAAACAAGTGCAGTGGAATGTGGATTGTCTATATTTTTGTTTTACACTACTGAAGTATTGGTAGCTGCTTCTCAATTATGTGGCCTGTTCATTTATCCCTTTGAAGCTGGCTGAAGGATAAGGACTCTATTGTGCCCCATGGCCTGTGGTCACATTGCAGGCCTCGTGGAGACAGAGGTTGGAGGGTTGTTGAATGTCACCCAAATGACTATGTTGTCATATTAAAAAGCTATGCAGCACGTAGATCTCCACAGTAGGGTGGCTATGACGCACCTCTCTCTGAAAGCAGACGTAGTGTTTAGCTGGAGGGGATAATCCGAAAAGTACCAGACGGAAGAAAGAGGACTTGGACCAGTATTGACCGAGTCAACTTTTTGTTTCTGTTTGTTAAAAGATGGTTCGTCACAGATTTTAGGATAAAGAAAAGATCTGAAAAATGCAGCCAATACTCATTCCATTCATATGTAGGCTACTCTTACTGGCAAATAATGCGAGTTGGGGTTGTCAATCTTCTTGGAAATTACTATGCCTTTGCGAAAAAAACAGTGTACATACTTATGACTTGGCCTGGAAAGTAATAAATGCCAATAATTTAAATTAACGAGATACTATAATGGGCTCAATAATAAGGCAGTCAATTGTCTAAATAATTTCCAGCTGCAAAGAAGACTGATTATTTCAAAATTCTGTATTACAATATTTTGAATATACATCTATTTAGGCTTTCAAAGCACCCCTGATGTTCATTAGTAGAACTTATTATGATCCCAACATTATCACTTTCTACCAAAAAAAACGAGCAAACCACTTAATCCACTTTTTAAATAAACAATCACCATTTAAAGCATTTGCCAGATTTCTAATAACAAATGAATTATTCCCCGGTGGTGCTGTAATCCTGATTATAAATGTACTGATTTAGTGAGTAAAGAGTGTGGAGAAGGAGAGATGGTGAGCAAACGCTGATTAAACAGAACAATCACAGGTCCTTTTTTATTGCGAGGCAAGTTCTTCAACTGGCCCGTCACTGAGAGAATGTGGAGAGCTGCAGATGGCAGGACAGATTGGGTTTCAGGCAAATAAACATTCTAAGATCACTGGCTATTATACTGCATTCCTAGATGTAATCTCCTAGAAAAATCCCTACATAAATATTTAACAGGACTTTTGAAATCCCTGTTAACTTTTTTGGTATTTTGATCACCGGCATTAAACAATGACATCAATGCAAAATCAAGGTTCTAATTTTTGTGCCTGCAATTCTGCTCTGGCTACACTACACTTTGTAAATGTGTTCAATATGTGCACAGCCTGAGTGGCTGAGACTCGAGGGCCCGTGTTTCATTATCAACTCCCAGAAGGAAATGCTTCAAGACGTTTGATTCATTACACAATGTGGAAAAGGTGGTTTGACGAGGGCTTAATAATTAAGTTTGTTTTTTGTGGACGCGTCTTTTAGCTGATGCCCTGATATTCAAAGTATTTCCTTGTTTGGGAAATTCGGTTTGCTTAAAATAATCTTTTAAGGTCTTTAAATTTTTTTACACTTTTAGCATGATTTTAATGAATGAGTGTAGTCTTCAGTAGGGAAGAGGGTTGCATCATGCATCATAATCGGGATGTAAAGAGTATGTATAAAATAAGTATACATATGTAAAATTACCTAATTATTTAGCAAAAGCAAATCATTAGCAATACAAAAACAAGTTCAAAGAATGAATAGTGGAAATTGTTGTGGAAAAACTGTGTTGTATGGAAAACTTATTTTTGGCTCCTTTTGGTTTAGTACAATATCATCTACTGTATTATTAGTTTGGGACCAAAACTTTGACCAACCGCTCATTGCATTTAATTAAATTGTATCTAACAGCTTTTCCTATGTTTTGCAATTGTTATATTTCTTCTACTCATACAAAGAAAAAGCTGTTGAATTCAAATTTGTAAAGTGATTAAGCGGGTTGCCAAAGTTTTTATTTTGTCCTACCCTCTATTTTATATTAATATTTGGTAGATTCATTTATTTTTATCACAATTGTCTTAGTGTCTGTAGCTTATTCAGCTATACTGTTCTTTTGAGAGCAATAAAGGGGACTGGCTCTGAGAATTACTTAACGCTAAACAGAATGGCAAAGTCGTGGGCCGTTTGTATTGTGATGGGGCCAGCTTTGGGGAGTCAAACGTTTCCACCACCACAACGCACCAAGGTTTTGATTTCACACTAAAGGGATGGAGAAGGATATGATTATCCACACCAAGTTTATTATATACTATGTTTTCTCAAACCACATATCCTTTGTATGATGGAGATCGGGGGGCAGGGGTTAAATATTTCATAAGAGATGTTTTTAATCTCCTCGGAGTACGTAAATTATTTAAACTATTTCTGTAAAGAGATAATTACAATTTAAGTGAACACTAATCTCTGTAACATCCAGATAAATACAGTTTGATTAGATGATCTGTATTGCTGATGAATTCAGTCATGGAAAGACACACGTTTGAGATTATTCATGATTCTTTAACGTTTTGATATCCTTTGAATGTTGCATATTTGAAAGCTTTGTTGAAGGAAAATGTTAATAACATTTAACAGCCAATATATAATTATCTATAAAAAGCCTTCGATGTTCAGTGATGCAAGGTGTTCTCCAGGTGAGATCAACCACATTCAGAAATATGGGGCATGCCTATGAAATCAATCTTCCATTAGATAGGCCCTTACCCATACACTGACAGAAGGAGATATACGGCAACCACCCAGTCGCTTTCGGTAGGAATGTGCTGTCAGTAATTTCACAGAGCTAGCACCTGGTGTCCTGTGGTGGAATTCTTACCCACTAGAAAGACTGTGTAATAGACAACATTTCCTGCTACTGGAAAGTACTTGGATCAGAGTAAAATATCTGCCGTCTGCTGGTTGCACAGTAGATATATTACCAGCAACAGAGAAGGCCTGTGGGAGTATCTCTCAGGGAAGGAGTAAGGGCACCATTCTTAAACCAAACATAGGGACATGTAAAAAAAAAAAATGTTTGATTGAGGATAGTTTGTGCTTTTGCATACTACGTTGTTTCCTCAGCATTTAGGAATCAGACTGATCTTCATACCAAACCATAGCCCAATAATGACTGGAACCTGTTTGGTTATAATAAAAAGTACTGATTACAGGTTTGCTGCTTTCAGCTCCCATGTGCTTTGCCCTCCAGCTAGCCCGCCAAAGCATTTCCAGATGTTTGTGTGTCGTCTGTTCTAACCTCAGTTTGCTATGATTAGTGTGAGCGTTCTGGTGAGAGGTGTTAGAGGACATGCAACACTGCTCCCGGCTTACAAGCACGCGCCCCACAGCCACCCCTGTCTCCCTTCGGGCCGGTGGAGTCAGATGTGGGGTGGGGGGGGGGGGGGCATTGAGGAGCAAATGTAATGCAGAGACATTGTACAGTCGGTGAGTTGCTGTTGATCCACCTTCAAATCAGAACCACTCTGGAACTCTGTCCACTGACTTTCAGTTGTCTTTCTTGGCTGCCTCAGTTCCCAGTCTATTCTATATCCCAATGAGAGTAACCAAATGAAAACATTAATAACAGCCATATTTCTCCTTTGCAGCAGTCCATCACAAAAAGCAGAGAAGCGCACACTGAGTGTGGGGGACGGTTTTACAAAAAGGCGTGGACAGCAGTGGAGCGGTATTTCCTGGACTTTTGAAAGAACAGGAGACAACAGGCCTTTAAAATGTCTACTGATGTTTCAACACAGCAATTAGAGGGGTACTTGATGAATTCAGACTTCAGTTGCAATGTCTTTGATGCAGCTGACAAACTAAACAATCTTGCCTGGTTCTGTTAGTTTCAACTATCTTTTAGTTTTGTTTTGAGAATAGAAGGCACCTGGAGATAACATCAGGAAGAGACATGGGTGCATGGTAAACACACTTTGCTGGGCCCAGTTCTACACATCTACAAAAGAATGTGACGAAAGACATATTAAAACATGTTAATTAGTGCACAAATATACATATATATATATATGTGCTAATATATTAGAGTGGGCTTAATGAAAGGCAGACCTTATCTTCATAATATTTTATTTCCTGTTTTCTAGAAGACCAGAAGAATCCAAGATAGTGCTCTTGGTATAGAAAGCTGGGTAAATGGTAATTATTATCCTCTTACTTTATTGATTATCACAGTAAAGGGGTAAAGTTAAGGGGTATGTCAATAAATTAAAGTGGTTTTGATGATGGTGTTGCTATGAGAAATAATCGCATAATAATTGCATAATCAGGATGCAATATGTTCAGACATAAAGATGACCAGAGGCCCATATGTCAGGCTGTTACATTATACTCTGGTCGTGGCAATTATCCCAATGTATTGCAATTAACAGTAGCAGATTCAAAATGGGTACTAAGTAGATGTTAGTTACAGGGACACTTGTTTGCCGTTTTTAGAAGCATGTTGATTAGTGTTCAAACAAAGCAGAGACTCAAAGCCCCCCCTCCGGCATCTTACAGAGCCCTGCTGAAGAATGCTGTCTCAGTGCACGACTTCACTTCACAGCAAGCCAAAGCAATTAACATTGTACAGATTCTCTCAGCTCGCTTTGCTCTAATGGGGACTTTCAGAAAGCATCCTTGGGATTTTTGAAAACAAACTTTGCCGGGCATTCTCCGGACGTCTGAATCAAAAGAAGCTCCGGCATCCTTAGCAAGCGGCCGATTCCTTCCTTTCATCTCTGGGAAGCAGCGAAGAAATGGACGGCGTCTCGCAATGGCCGTGAACTTGCGCAGCTTAAAAACTGCGAGGGCCACGTTTTCCATAAGGGTGTCCTTTGAATGTTTCTTTTCTAACCTTTTGATCTAAATCTTCTTAACTTTAAACGAAGTGCTTCAGCCTTTTGAAGATTCGTGCTTTCAAGTCAGCATTCATCTTGAGATGCAAAGCCTCTCGGAAAATAAATAATTTGATCCTGTACGGTTGAAAAGATCAGTGTTGAGGTCCAATCTGTTGTGCATCAGCCTATTCAAGAAATATACAACATGCTGTAAACAGGATGAAATGGCTGATGGGGAGTTCTCAGTTTTTTACAGGCACGGCACCACTGAGTGATGAGCCACGATGTAACAAAAGATCCAAGTGAATTTTAGAGACAATATACTGATAAAAAACTACACATGTGTAAGCACAGCGTTACATAAATGCTGGGATATAAATTGCGTTACAGGACGCTGGGACATGAATGCCTTAAGGGGAGTGCTTTTGAGTGCTTTTTGAG
This sequence comes from Hiodon tergisus, assembly GCA_025775045.1. Classification (NCBI taxonomy): domain Eukaryota; kingdom Metazoa; phylum Chordata; class Actinopteri; order Hiodontiformes; family Hiodontidae; genus Hiodon; species Hiodon tergisus. Next base: position 4,700,539 of record JAOVYW010000007.1, on the reverse strand, counting down.
TAAGTAAACACGTCAGTTTGTCCCAGTTGACTCTGGCCTCGACAATTCAGTCCCATTACAATTGGTCCTACTGGAGACAATTCAGCCCTGTGACAATTCACCCTGGCGACATTTCGTCTCATGATAACTTGCCCTCCAGGACAACTGGTTCTGACGACCATCGGCCTCGAGACAATTCGTCCATATCATGGGTTCTCCACATGAGCATTTGACCCGCACTTTTTGTTAAAATTAATCACTTCAGCTATTGGAAAAGTGACACCAGAATTTTTCTTTATTTCCATGAGTTAAACAGCATCAAAGAAGTCAAAGGAACAATTGTATGGCGATAAATAAGGCTTTGACACAGCTTATCTTAATTAGCAGGTTTGGTATAATAATTTCGTTTTTCTGCTTGGCGATTTACATGACTAACCTATTTAATCGAAATGATAGAGGCTGCTAGAACAACATTATACATAGGTAATCGTGTATGATACGTGGCTTACAGTTTACAGAAGGAGAAAAGGTAATGGTAAAGCTTTAATGTGAAACGTGTTGTAAGTACCCTACCGCCAGACGATGGGGACAAAATGTCACAGGGTCGTAATGTCCCCGGGATTGCTGTGAAGCTGTGAATTATCGTGGGGACCAATTGTTGTCATGGGCTCAAAATAGTTTCTGGTTACAGTAACTTTTCTGCTTCCTGTGCGCCTATAATTTCCTGCGCAGAGTAGAGGCTTGCCACTTCAGCCGGTCAGATCAGGGTCATGGCGCTCGCATGGCATGACATCCTCACTGGAGATTCTAAGTCAGTGTTACCCATGGTTACATGTGGCTGCGAACACAGATGGATCCTCTTCTGCACTTTACTTCCATAATCTTCACTTCCCAAGGCAGGAAGGAGTTTCACAGAGGGTGACTTGAATGGCCCTTCATGTGCTGTCGTCTGCATATAGTCTGGAGATTAACTCCAACAGCTGCCAGACTCTAGATTCTCACGCTATGGCAAAATGTTAGATGTTGTATGGTTGGGAATGGTTTTGTTGCAGTGGGTAGTACCTTCTGGTTACTTTTTCTTAACCTGACAGGTGGCATTAAAGACACATGGTAAAATTGCTAATGCAAAATAATATCTAAATAATAATGACTTTTACAATTGCACTGTTGAAATCAACGGGTGTTTCCCCCTGGAATGCTTGTGGTAATGGGTTAAATGGGTTTTTGGTGTGTTTTGGATTGGTTTGCGCAACAGCATGAGACCATCCATTGAATGTCTGCCTACTGTTGTTGCCATGTGACTCTGGCTTGACCCTCGGTGCTCTGGCCGATGGCTACAGAGACCAGGGAAAAGACTAGGACTCATTGCTGAGTGCTTCGAAAGAGGCTTTATGTGCAACGCGGCCTCCATTTTGGCATTCCTGCTTTTGGAACACGAAACCGATGCTCTTTTCATCTGCTAAGCCACTTGGCTCCTGGAGGAAAGTGGGCAGAGAACAGAGAGAGGACGTAGGGGGTTCCTAGGATGGGAGAATGCTGTCCCGCTCCTTTTCTGGGATACGTTTCCTCTGCTTCTCTACACCCCTGGTGTTGATTCGTGGTGATTTTTTTTTTTTTTTTGGAAAGCTTTGGTACTGCTTAATTTGCATGTATGCCAACAGGCTTTAATGTATTTAAAACTTGGAAGATGTTCAAAGGGAACCATAATTCCTCTGAAATAGGCCTTTTGAAGGCTTTATCTTGTTCTTTCTCTTTTAGCTAATCTTAGAGCCCCACAACATGCCAAAGCAATTTTTCTAATGCCAATTAAGCTTGACATTAGCATAAAAACCGCTTTAAAAGTTTTTATTTTTTTCAGTGAAGCATAATGTTGAATGGACACTTATTTTTACTTTAAAGCAAATGCATTGAGGATGTTCCCATTGAAACTTTATGTAAAATACCGCAGTTGTTTTTGTTCATGGTGGTATTTGGTGAATGGTGAAATTCTGGCTGAAATCCTTTTATTTACTTCCTCTGAAAAAACTCCCTTATAAAGATTTTGTGATAATGAACAACCATTATGTGGGAAAAAAGCCTACATTATTCTCTATGCTCAAATGAAGGTGCATTAATACAGTTTATTTTAGCTGCCTCTTTAACCCCTCCCAAGTAAATTTTGTGCTCGTCACCCAGGGTGGGGTAGCTGATAATGGCTGCCCTCTAGAGCAGACTAACATTGTGCTAAATTGTTTAATAGGTTGTAAATGCAGACTCCTACAAGGAACACAATGTAGTTTGCAGATTTGTTTTATGCTTGCCTAGAAGTTGAACATGCTCCCTTCCTCTGCAGTGGAGCTGTGGCCTTTCCCGTTCCTCTGAGATCGAGCTCCATGGGAGGAGACACTGTGGGAAAGTCACACTCTGCCTTCTCAGGCTCCACACAGCCTCTGTGGGGAAGAATTCCACGGTGTCGTGACAGGCCCACTCCGATGTCTGTGCGCTTCCTAGAATCGGTGACTCATCCACCAAGTACGCAAGTATCAATT
>JAOVYW010000007.1:4670479-4689950 GCA_025775045.1 Hiodon tergisus | reverse complement strand
TTTCTTTCTTTCTTTCTTTCTTTCTTTCTTTCTTTCTTTCTTTCTTTCTTTCTTTCTTTCTTTCCAACCCTCAGCTTGCCCATCTGAGTTTAAATCCAGGACCAAATTCTAAATGGGCACAGCTGAGCACATTTCTAAAATATCTATTAACATGAATGTTGTCCTAGTGAAGGGCTTGTCCTTCACGAATGCTGCTTACAGATGGTTCGCAATGACTAAGCGGGTATGTTGGGAATCCCTCGGGGGGCATACTTAACAATATGAACAAGAGCAAAGGTGACGCGTGGAAGTCATAAATAGCTCAAATGCCTGCTTAACTGTTCAGCACTGTTTTCCACCACATAGAACCACATGTCTGCCAGAAACCTTGACTTTGTCTTTGTAGTAACAGCTAATTATATCCTGTGGAGTTAAAGTTCAGCTCATCCGTTGTGAGGGGAGTAAACACGGAGGCAATTCACTCTTTGATGTTGCGGAGCAGGGCAGGGCTGTGTCCACATCTGATCCTGGCTTGCATCACATTCATCGGAGGCACCGTTCCTCAAGGCCTTCAGAACTCGCCACGGAAACGCCGATCTGAGGCCTCTCTAGACGACTAGGAGATAGCCAGCCCTGTCACATTTCGAGGAGCATCGGGGGGGAATTTATAACATGTGACGTGTCAGAGATTGGGGCACGTGAGTGAGAGGAGCAGGTTATGAACTTGACATTCGGCCTAGCGTTTGATCTGTTCATGAGCCTGTCTGGGCACACCTCAGGGGCTGCAGGCCACATCAGCATTTCAGGAAAATAATCAGGACTAAATCTGAATAAAGCGATGTATTGGGGTGTCTTCACCAATGAAATACCTGTGAAAGTCAGGAAGAATAATTAGAAGCACACCTTGTCACTATTATTACTTAAAAACTAAATTTCAGGTTAAACATGATTTAAATACTGTCAACCATCTGAATGACTGATTCTGACAAGCATGAAAAATGTACAAATTTATAGATTAAAACAATCATACCAATTTGACAACGTCTTACCTATTTAGGGAAGTTGTCATTTTTAACTAGGTCATTTTGTTAATTCTTAATTCTTAATTCTTAATCATTAAAAAATGTTAGAGTATTGCAATTAATGACTGTATATATTAAAGTATATTAAGGCCATTAACATTTGATCAATAATACACACCAGAAGATGTCTGATTGTGAGTGGAAGGCAGTCATATACATTAATACGCATATTTAGGATTTACCACTTGAGCGACTTTTCCTATTGATGGAATTTCAGACCAGCGATAAAACCTTGGCACGTACAAAAAAAATAACATACAGATACCGATAGTATAACGTGAGTCTCAGGCTAATGCTTTCATGCTGACTTGGAGAATTTTTGATCCACTCAGGTATTCCGGTAAACAATTATATCCCAACATTAATTGTTCCCTTTTATTCCCCCCCCCCCCCACACACACACCACAACATCAGTTTTTCATAATCTTAATGCTCATGGGGATTCTCTCATGTCTTGTGGGAGAAATGGTTTGCCCCAAAGAAACAGGTGACTTTTTAAAACTAGTTCCATTTAATCACAGTACGGAGGAGTATGAACATTTGAAATGACTGAAGTTTGAAGTCAAAATCATTTTCCCTTCACAACATCACGCTCCTTTAAATACTTTATAGAGGAACAGGAACAGCCTATAAAAAGTGGTCCTTTCTGGTATTTGGGTCAGAAGCCAGTCAAATTCAGTGCCTACAGCTAAGAACCAGCCCTGTAATGTTTTACCACTGGAAAGTTTTTAAAAATGATTTCTATATTTTTCTTTAAAAAGACAACTTTTAAAATCTTTTTTCCGCTGGCAGCAGAACACAAAAAATATATTTTTATAGATTTATTTTGCAACCACATGTAATGATATATTTAAACAAAAAAAAAACACCTTCAGTTTAATGATAGAAAAATATCATGCAACCATTTTAGAAATCTGTCACAAAATACTTTCATACCACTCAGTATTATTCTGGAATGGCATGGAACCATGGGGTATTATTACAGTATTATGTCAGGGTATCCAGAATGTAACGTAAATGTAAGAAGTGGCATTACAATTAATGAGCGCAAACGTCTTAGATTGAGAACGTCTCTTCCTGTCGTGCTCCATCTGCCTGCCTTTATTTCTCCAGCACCAGGCCCTGGGGGCTCCTGGGCGATGTAACGTCCCTTCTCTCTGAGAGCCCTCCGGTCCCTGACCTCTCCCTTCTGAACAGCCATCTGCTCCTGACCTCTACCCTCTTTCCCTTCTGCCCCGCTCCCCTGATTCTTATTGTCTCTTATCTGTCCTTTCTCCATCCCTTTCTCTCATTATCCCTCCTCTTCCTCTTTGTGAGGAGATCCTTTTTATTTTTAGGTTAAGTGTTCTGTGCTTGGTTCAGATATACATACACAGAGTCTGACTGTAACCCAGGCCCTTCCTACAAATCCACAGTAATGTTATTCCAATTGGCCCCTACTCTAGCACTTGGTCCAGTAAATATTTGGGTATTAGACCCCGATTGTTTTTTTACTGTGTGGGCCACAGCAGGGCCGCTTACAGCAAACGTCTCAAAGATGATATAACATAAAACGCGACCGATCGTTTCCTTGTTACTGAACCCCAAGCAGAGGGTGCCGTTTCAAAGCACGCTCAAACTATTCAAAACACAGCGGCCGGTTTCCAGCCTGGATAATGAGTTCCATCGACACCCTGGCCTCTACATGTGGGAGACACAGAGCTTAACTAAATAAACGACGGCCTTGCTCGGTCCCCCCTGCTGGTGACTGGACGGCCCTGTAGTGAAAAGAAAGGCAGGTCATTTGTAGTTTGGAGCGGGCCCCAGACTGTCTCTCCCTATTTATTCCTAGGCAGCCTTGGTCAGTGCAGCTCTGCAGTGATCCCACTCATTTCTGGTCAGGGAATAAAACAATATAATAACACACATGGCATGAGCGGTCAGATCCAATCATCAGAGTGTGCAGTCCTCTAAATTTTAAACTCGCCTTACAATCGGAGCACAAACTAGCAGACCCTGCGGCCCTCGGTGAGTTAACTAGTCTTCCCCTAGTTAACTGTCTTACATGAGACGGGCTATTGTGTAGGTTGTAACATTGTAATGCAATAATAGTAGCAACATCATCAAATAAAAAGTTACTTTGATTTAATATTATTTAATGTAATTTTTTTTTTTAAACAAAATGGAAAAAAACACGTTTTTAAAATTTTTATTCCCAAGCAACAATTACAGTAGCAAATATGATATTTGGTGCAAGACAAAATATAGTTTTTCTTAAAATAACTCTCTTCCTCTGTTTTTTGGGTCATGATAATTTGCTGTTCACATGAGCTCTGTTTTGTACAGATCTACTTCGGTGCACATAACGGAGCCCGAGAGTTGAAAAAGATGTTTGTAAATGTGAGGAAACGGTGGGGGGCGTTGGGCGATTTTGAGCTCCTTTTTTATTATAACATAGTAAAGTTTACTGCACACTCCCACAATACTGTCTCCCTCCATTTGAAGGCCTTGTCTAGGTGGCTCGTCTCATCTCAGGAAATTACTCTTTTTTCCCCCGTTTCCTCCCTCACCTCTCCTTCCACCTTTTTCTCTCGTTTTTTTCAGGTTGTGCCCCCCATTATTAACCCCTTAACTTTCCATCTCCTCCCCTTTGACTCTCACTCTCTTGCCTCCTCCCCAGTTCAGTCTTTCAGCGTCCCCAGCCTCTTCTGCTTCCTCTACCACAGTCTTCCTCTTTCTCTTTATTTCTCTCTCCCATCTTTTGCCTTTTCCTCTTTTGTGTCTTCTCCCCCCCCCCGCCGTTTTTTCTCTCTTTTCTCTCCTCTCAGCACATGACAGGCTGGATAATTAATGAGCATCATAAACCCCTCTTTCTATTAGCTCCCCATTAGTAAACCTGGCAAGCCTGTCATTTTGGGGGAAAAAACACACGACTCCTTCATTTGATCCCCACATCAAAGGGGATCCCTACTGTTTACGGCTGAATACACTAATTGTGAGTTCGTTCTGGAGGAGGCTCCATCCTGAGTGCTTCAAAAAGCCGCCAATGTTGGTCACAGATAGCACGGAAAGGTATGAAAGCAGAAATGATTGATTATAGAGCTAAATTTAGACAGCTTCTTTAGTGTTTTAACAAAGTAAAAATATTTTGACACTGCTCTACTGTGCTCTCAGCATTTCTATAATATCATTTATATCGGTTTTGCATCGAGCAGAAGAATTTGGCAAACCAGCCCAGTGAGCTTAAGGCCCTGTGTAGAGTATTTTACATACAGCCTTTATCAGATAAAACAGAATTTTAAAGTGGAACACAAGAATCTCCCTCTTTTACACTACAAGCCAGTAACATAAAGTACAGGGTCAGCAGCTAATTAAGACACACTTAAAAAAAAAAGGGGGTACACCATCATGAAGATTCTTTCATTTCCAAGGTATTGCATACATTATAGTTTGCTGCGTTATCATTTTAGGCCACATTTTCGTTTGATGTTCTGCTTGGAAAGTTAAAAAGATATAGGAGCTTTATTTTAATGTACCTTTCCAGAAATTGCCTCTACATTTGAGAGTTGGCTGTGAGTTATTTCTAAAAAAGAATTTTTTAGGAAAATGCTATAACAATTATGCTCACTAGGTTAATAAAGTTTAATCTACGGTGTGTTATGTAGAGGATGGTGGCAGATAGTGGGAGATGCCAAAACACACAGACAGGCAAAGTAAACTCCTTGTGTCTGATAAACGACAGTCGCTACTAAAAAACACACTTCCGATACGTGAGGATTAATGCAGTAATGGGCTACTGGGTGCGTCTTTCCCCCAGAGGAATGTCTGATGTTCTGCACGTCCTATTCAAAGACTCCTAACTGAAAAACGTGTGAGGAGTAGCAAAAACAATTTGCTATTCCCAGAATCAGGAGGTTTCCGAAGCTCATCAGTCCACAATCATTTCAGTCATTCAAAAGCCTGAGCAGTGGCACTTATTATCGAACTATACTCCTCTTTCACGTTTGACGCCGTTTGTTTCTGTCTTTAAACCCTTTGTAGTAAACATGACCAGAAAGGATGCGGACACCTGCTGAAAAGAGGGTCCAGGGTGTGGTCATAACTTAAAGAGAATGGCTCTGTGCCTTCAGTGCAGACTGGAATTCAAACTCAACGGATCTCTCATCCGACAAAATCACACACTGTGCACTTACAATGAACTGAGTCGCGGCTGACCCAGGAAGCCACACTGTATTTTGGTTGTGATTGTCATCTGCCCTTTACAACATCCACCTCTTTGTCCACTCAAAAAAAGGCAACAGTCACATGTTTGTGCTTTAAACACTCAGCAGCTGCTCTTTCTTTCTTGATAAGTTTCACCCCCCCCCTCCCCCCAAACCCCACCACACCCCCGCCTTTCCAGCAGTCACCAACAGCCCCCTCTGCATTGTTCCAAGGGAATAAACATGGACAGCCCATTAGGTCCCCTGATTACGGAAGGGGGGGTCTGTGGCCAGATGAATATCCCCATTGTGAGTTTCCAGGGGGAATGGTGATTTCCATTGTGGCAAGAATTTCTGCTCCTAGCTTGGTCACCAAGCAGATGCTTTAATAATTCATTGTGTAAACAGGAAGGTGAACCTTTGAGTTTCAGAACTAGTGAGCTACACTTATGCTGTAGTTCTTCGTAACGTCCAGCTTAATTATTCAGTGATTTATATTTTTGACTGTTTGGAAACAAAATTTCAATATTTTTGAAATAGCACAAAGCAAAGTGCACTGGAGACCCTTTAGATAAATATATGGTCAGCAAATCTGTCTCTCGGTGGACTTCTTCAAAGGACAGGAAGTGTGTCAGAGGGACAGGCTCTGTCTTTCCCGGCAACACAGGCGGATGGCTGCGATAACAAACTCATCTCTGTGTCAGTAGCTGGGAAGTTCAAAAGGAAGCTTGGTTACTCTGATGCGACTTGGGGTGATACATTCCGGATGTGGAAACCACTGTTAACCAGAAATGTGCTGGGAAGGCTTTTACTGGAAGTCCATGGTTGAAGTGAAAAGTGATTTAAAAACTTTTTTAAAAGGCTAAAGTTTCAGGATTACTTTCAATTTATTAGCCCTCCACAGTTCCGGACCTCTTCCGGCTTTCAATGTTTGCATCCCAGTTTTTTAGTATAACCCCGTGATGTTCCATCCATGTGTGTCCAGAAAGCAGTACTGGCAAACTCTGTGGGTTGTTCACTCCCCTGTTGTTCATTGTTTTAGGCAAAGGAAAGTATAGTCCTCAGAGTTTTTAAAGTAATGAAACAGGAACTTAAATCCCCACAGTGGGCACATGTTCGGCCTGCACCTCAATACAGCAAGAAAGCATCCTCACAGCAAACTCTCATGTTTTCGCCAGAAGCTCACTCCTCCACTGGTGTTATCTGCCCAGTTAAAGTGCGCAGAGCTATTGAATACACTTTTCAGAGATAAGCCTAGGTTGATTGGTTGTTCTCTTGGCAGCAGTAATACTTCAGCGCTAGTCATTATATCAGGCCCTGCCAATAGAGCCTTGCTTTCACCCATTGGGAAAACAGTAACCTCTGGTCTGAAAGGTCTAGGGTGACTGCAGGTGGCTTGAGTTAGGGCAACTTTACTATATACCTAAACCATAGCATTCTGAATTTAATATTGCCCATTAGGTCTGAACATAAGCACTTCAGTGGAACAGTCCATATGTGGTTTAATAATACTACTGACCAGAAGAAAAAACTATTTAATCGACCATATTATGAAATAATACAAATCTCCACCAAATCTCCACTCACTCCCTGGGTTTATACACCCAGCGGGGTTGACTTACTGAAACTTTCCTGTCTCGCTAGTCCTGCTAAGAGTTCACCCATCAATAATAATAAATCTTAAATGCGGAGGTTTACAGTGAATATATATATATATATTCTACAAAGTGGAAGATTATGTTTCTTTTATATTTGTACTATTTTGTAAATTTGTAATTTACATTTAAAGCGCATTCATCATTTAATTTAATATTTCCTTAGTATTACACCGCCCTCCTCCGCCGCCTGTCGCTCCGCTGGCTGAGTCTCGCAGGCTGGCTGGCTGGCTGGCTGGGACTGGTCTGTGGGGGCTGCGCTCTTTATATTTGGAGACTAAAAGAATCTCTCTTTCCTTTCATGTGCCGCCTTGGTCCAATAAAACACAGAGGCTGACTGCAAGTGGTCTAATCTCGGCGAGGTGTCAATCATGTTCCTTCATCTGAAGTGTGGGTTTTGGTAACCGCCTTCTCTCGGTTCGGGAGAGAGACAAGAGGAACCGCTTGCGTTGGAGCACAAACCACAGGACTCTAGTCGCTGATAGATATACCGAGTATAGACCGAGTTCACACGGATGGGTTGTAAACAGGGACTTTGACGTTATCTGGATTATAAAAAGCAAATGGGTTTCAATCCCAACCGAATGCAAAGAAATGGGTAAACTTCATTCGAAACATGGTGAGTTATACTACTTTTCCTTTATATGAACCATGTCTCCTTTAAGTATCTAATAGCATAATTCTTACGCCTTTTTTCTTTTCTTTTTCTTCTTTTCTTCACACAATGCGCGATATAAGCTGCTGTTTGTAAACCGAGGGAGAGCCCTGAAGGTGAGTACAATAGTTCTAAATGTATTAATCTAATTTGCCCTAACTTTAAAAAGTAAATTAATAAAGAAAATTTAGGAATCTAGAAACATTTTTTTTCCTTTATTTTAAAGCGAATATCAACATTGCATGTATGTAACGATAAGGATTACCCATATGAAATTCGGAAAATGAACGTAGCATTCTGTATGTATTTGTTTTAGGCGATAGCTTTGTAGTTAATGCCTGTTTGGCAAGAAAAGGAATCGACGACTGGATCGTTAAACAGAAGTACTACTGCACCGGCTCTCGGCTGGAGCAACAGGATTGTCAGCACAAAAGTAACTGCAGACTTTCGTCGCGGGTAAGTAAGACCGATTCAGTCCGAAGTCTGAAGCGCAGTAATTACTTCAATTCAATTTTGCTATATTTCCACGATATCTGATGAACTTATTTTGACTGAACGATTTCCAAAGTTCCACTTATCGCTCTTTGTGGTAAAATGTGGGGGGGCAGTGGAGCGGAATATTGCATTGACTTAAAATGTTTTAACGTCTTTTGTAGGGCTAACTTGAATGTGTCGTACTGCTTTACACATAATGAATATACAATGTCCTGTGATTTTGTGAATTAATAGTTTCCCCTTTTTGTATAATGTAATATATTTAAACGCTGGATAATTAAAGGAAGCTAAAAGTAAATGACAGTTTTGTGCACGTCCCACGCCTTTCAAAATGTTTGGATTAGCCAGAAATGAATATTTTTGTCAAAAAATGTATTTTGTCTCTGTTTAGGGGAAGTTTTCCGCGCCCACGCTTACGGAATTAGTTAATTTGTATTTTAATAATATGTTTAAAGGAAACGGTTTAAAGGAAACGTTTCCTTATAACTTTGAACCCCAAAATAATATAAGTGACATTTTATTGTTTTTGGTTTACACTGCAGTAGTTTGTGATTACACATCAGTGGATTTGCTAGGTAATGCTTTAATCTATGATTTGTTTCTTATGTCAAATTGATAGGCGAGATCGTTTGCAATAAGATGCTGTCGTCTCTTTGGGTGTGTCCTTGGAAACCTTATAGAGATATGAAAGAGAGAGCTGACTACTCAACAAACGTCTTGCTGTTTGAAGCACTGCAATTAAAAAGTTTCACGGAAAAAGTTGCCGAAGCCTTGTACTCTCTGAAGAAATTATCTTGTTTTTCTTAAAATATATTTAGAAATCCAAGGAAAAGCTACCCAGGAATAGAAAAATATAACACTCCTGGTTTACAGGAACCACAAATAACAAATTGGTCAGATGGTTATTTAAAATAAGATTTATTAGTGAAAAAACCCACAGAATTAGGAGACCTATCAGATCATTTTGCTACCTTTACCTCATTTAGAAAGTTGTCTTACAGAAGTCTTACAGATGCATCGGTGGCATATATACTAAATTAAGGTAAACATGCTTATGGGGAATTAATTTTATTTAGGAGTGATTTATATAGAAGTAGTAAAAATACTAAGAATAAAAACTCAGCATTTATATTTGCATTTGTGACAACTGTGTCAAACTCTGAACAGCTGCTCAGTTTTTGCAAGGTAATATATCACATTTGACTTAAAAGCACTGCTTTCAGCCAGCCTAGTGACAGCAGTGTATTGTAAGAATGAACCGGAGGGGCAAGGTCATGTCTGTTTTCTATTTAGTGTCCTGGTAAACATCTTGAATAGTGTTGTCTAGAGAAGTCGTCTTCTGGAACTGCTTTAGAAGAGCCCCAAGCCTATCTGCAAAAGCTTTGAGTTTTGAGGGTTCATCAATCAGTACTTATATCCCTGTTCCCTCTGGAGCAATTTAGTACTGATGTGCACCCAGGTAGGAAGATCTCGCAGACTGTGGATATTAACACGTTTATTTGGTTATGCACTCCAAGAATATCTACAAAATATTAGTTATCTTTTTCTTTTCATATCTGAGCCATTTGACACACAAGTTGCACTGCTAGTTGTGAACTGTAGTCCACAGAAAGTCTTTTATAAATCCAAAAGTCAAGAGCATTGACAAATGCTTGTACAGATAACTCCCAAGTTACGAATCAATGTGTTTTGGGAAGAGGTTGTTCAACCCAAAAAGGGGTGACTCAAAGCTAATAGTGGATTTGAACAGGTAAACTGGCTGATCTGACGTTGAAAGCACTTTCCTTGCTCTGACACATACTTTTTGCTGCTCTTGGCAGGATTTTATCTACTGTCGTCAGCGAACAAATGCACTGATTAATGAATAGAACAAATGAATTGAATAGAATTTTGCAGATATCTCGATATGCATTACCACCTAATGGGGCTGCAAAAACCAAGTGGGAGAAATGCAGTGTGCCTGACTGTGTGATGACCTAGCATCACAGCCAGCAAATGAATTCCATCTGCCACTCTCGATTGTACGGAGTGGTGAAAACATGGAATTAACCCCAGCAACGGGAAGAAGAACCCCGTATATAAAATGTGCGTGACCTTAAGTTGTGATGTTTGGTTGATGTCTGCAATGCCGTCTCAGCAGGCCACACACTGCTGTTTTCCTTATGTTGAAAGGATATAGTTGGGCTTTGAGTCCTGGTACACCCTGGAGAAGTAGCTTGGCCTGGCATGTGGTTCAGCCCTAGTTTGAAGTCCTTAAAACTTCATTGTTATTGCTCATGCATTCATCAACCTGTTTTGAGATGACCCACTTTTTGAATATAGCATTTATAAGGGAATTAACCCATAGCCTCTGTGTAACACATTGTGAATACCGCATAAAGATTCAGGCTTTGGTGCCTTTGTGACATCATCAACGAGCAGGTATTTTTAAGGACTTAAATGTTGCATGCTAAGCAGTCCTGATAACTCAAGTAAACAAAGAGATATTTAAACTTGATTCTGATTTGAATGAATGTTTTGGAAGAATTGTTTTATTTTCCTGTAAATATGACCACTTCTGAAATGTGTTGAAATCTTGGCCTTCCAGGGCCATGCTATATAAATTATAAAATGGTATATATTTAATAACTTTCAATTTCATTCCGCATGATAATGAATGAAATTGGAAATGTGTTGAAATAAATATATATTCATTTGAATCTGTTTGTTTTGAGGAGAATAATTTCAGAGGCCTTAATGTTTTATTGAATATTTAACACGTTCTGGTATATCCTCAGTTCATGCCCCCCTGGAAATTTTGGATCTCAGCAACCAGATGGTGTCGTATGTCTCGTATTTGGGGAGAAATGCTTCAAGGATATGTTGGAGAATGTGACAGTGGGTCCCTGTGAAATGGGGAAACCATGATCTACACTGAACATTAAGGCTCTTATGTGTTTGAAGTTCAGTGGGATCCCATATAAAATGTGTGCGCTTTAATTAAATATCCAGGTAGAATGTGTGATCTCCAAGTGGTCAGGTGAAAAATGAGAGGTAGATAAAGTCTCGCTCTAGTCTCGATGACCATAATTAAAAAAAACATTTTTTTAAATGGGATTTACTGTCATAACTGTCACACAATGTATTCGGCTGCTAAACTTGGTCACTGTGGAATGCTGGTCAGATAGAGATTTTGTAGATGTTGGCTGATTGTAAGCTTCAAAAGGTTATCCCTGAAATGCATTGCTATTGTTGTCGTTAAATTGATTTTAAGGAACTGCTATTGGCTGCGTAGTTGATCGATTTCCTGCCAGTCTCTTCTCATTAGTTCTAATGATGTGTGCTTATGGGCCAAAGACCAAGCACCAGGCAATGTAAAAATAATGCCTAACTGATTGGTTTTCTTGGCAGTAAAGTTGTTTTAATATTACCCCATTGACGGGGGCTGAGTCTGGATTTTGGTCTTGGACCCAATGTTAATTTTATATGGCTCGGTTTTCATTTAGAATTCTTTGGCTTTCCGAAGACAGCGTTTTTAAGATTTTATTCCTTACAGAAAAAAAAAAAACCTGATGCACTCTCTTTCCAGTAATGTTAGGGTTTTAAAGATATTTATTTGGAGGGGGATTATTCTCCACTTTCTCGAAGCTGCGTTTTTTTGTTTTGTTTCCTGTTGTACAAGTGGAGGAACTGCGCAGCGTCCAAGGAGAGATGCTTCTGAATGGCTGGCGGGGGCCTTGCTTTGAGGCTCACTGCAGGTGATCCTGGGCACACTGTGCCTCTGAGTCTGTGCCCTGTCCTGGTGGAATGCCTTGTTGTTTTTTCCCCCCTTCATCTCAAACCCGGGCCTTCATCCCCTAACAACGAAGAATGTTTTTGCACCATGAGGAGGGCTCCAGCACATTGCCTGTGTGTTTTGTGGCCCCTTCAGCCAGGCCAGAGGAGGGGTCCAGTGGGGACTGTGTGTGAGGTTTCGCTGGCCACCATCCCCTCAAAGCTGAATGGCTCGCCGTGGCTTTCACAAGCACAGCAGCCACCTATTAGAAATTCATGTTTTCTTTTTGGGTTCGGCCAACCAAGACTATTCTATTATTGTACCCCCACCCCCACCTCAGTTTTCGGACAATGCTCATTGCACTGTACAGAAAAAGAACAAGGCAGTGGACAAAGTTTGTCCTTTCCTGAAAAACTTTTTAGGCTCTACGGGTAGCACCTGGAAAAATTTCTGGTTTTATTTTTTCACTCTGCTTCCAAATGCTCGGAGTAAATGATTGTATGTTTCCATGTGAAAATAGGGCTTTACCCCTCTAAGCATAAGAAATGAGTTGCCCTCATCCTGCTTGAAAGATTTCAGCTGACAGATCTTTAAATCGCTTCCCCCAATCCTCCCCTCCTCGTTCCCTGATCTCTTTTGTCCCGCCTTCTCTTCCTCCCTCTGTCTCTCTCAGCCCCCATCTGTTTCTTGCGTTTGCCCCGCAGCCTCGCGTGTAATAAGAATACGTCTGAAGCAGGTTGTGCAGCATTCAGATGCTGGGCCACGTCCAGTTCCTCCGCTCTGACTGGACCCACAGGTGCAGAGAGCTCCGCGGCCGAGGCTGAAGAATGGCAGAGGAAGAGTCTCTGGTCCACACGAGGCTGTTGAAGGATTTCCACTCAGCGGGATTTCATTCATTTCATTCTTTCCCTAGTTATAAATTCCCTCCTTTCCTTAGTTATCCTCCTCATCTTTTTCCACAAGGCGTGATGTCTCAAAGCTGAGCGCACATTTGAAGTTGCTTCTTCCCTGTCTCTTGCTTTTCCTGGTAGTCCAGGGAAACTCATGGCAACGCGATGAATCAAAATTTCATCCTCTGTGTTCTACCCCATGTAACCCCCCCATATTAAACGTGGATGTTGCTCTTTGATGTGCCTGGCCTGGGAAGAGTTTGTAGTTGTGTGGTGAAGATGGTTGCCTTGGTGGGAGATGTGTTGGCTCCTGGCCACAGAGGGGAGTTGTCAACTTTGGGGGGAGAATTAGGTTGTGCAGGCATTCCTTACCTATTCGCATTGAAGTTACTACTCCGTAATGCAAATATTGTGTAGATATGACTCTGTACTTCAAAAAAATGTTTTATTGCGTCTGCTCTGTGTACTATTGACATGATCCGCTGCGCGTATGTGTATAATCATTTGTTGGCTTGTTTAATGTATGTGTGGTATGTATGTTCGCTGGTCTGTTACGTGTTTAATGTATGTGTGGTATGTATGTTCACTGGTCTGTTACCAACTTGTAATGTGAAGCGCAGGTGGTTGTGGCCTTTTTTCACCTCCCAGGCTGCCTTTGAGCGTGTCTGAAGTTCAGGAGTATGAAGTGGGGCAGCACTGAGTGCGAGTGCCATGCGTCTGGGCTTGGCTCTCTCAATGCTCTCCCTAGATCAAAGTCGTCCTAGGAAATGGTGCAGAATCCCTAGGGGCTAGTAGAGATTTTGCATCTTAAAGCAGACTCTATATTTTTAAAGGGGTTTTTCTTCTCTCTCTCTCTTTGCACCAGATTTGAAAGGATTTGTTGTTGTTTTTTTGGTGTGAGATTTAGAAGTGACTTAATTTCACTATTACGGCCTTTGAGTGCTAATGAAATTGAAATGAGCCTTCAACATCTGGGATAGATGGACAAATGTATATACACTTAGTTAACGAATATGGTTTTGCGTTTTTGTTAAGTGGGTGCCAAATATTTTTCATAAAAGATGGCTGACTGTAAATGCACACATGTTAAGTAGTTATAAGTACATCAATCACCGAAAGTAATTATGTACGTTGGATGCATTATGAATCTAAATTTGTGTATCACTCCTTTTGTAATATTTATTTTCTATAAAATATAGAATTCCTTGGGAAAGCCAGAGGGTTTTTCAGAGCTGTTCCTTTCTGAGTTCACAAGGACGCTGCTGTGGGGGATTAGCCTTTGGTACTGAGACCTGCTCGGCAAGGCTTCAGCTGGATAGACATTAAACTGCCCTCTTGCTACGCACCCCCAGTCCCATAGATTTGAGCCTTATTTTAATAACAAACACGTAAAGCTCAGCTCATGCGGGTGCGTGAGGCTCTTTAAGCCAGGCATAGATTTATCTCATTTGCTCACGGCCTTTCCCGGATGGCTAAGATTTTAGCGCATGCTATTTGTCGGAGCATTTAGGCAGGATCTGCCTGTAAATTAGCGACTTCACCTTCTGTAGCCACCCAGTTTTCTTTAGTTCATGCGATATCCATTTTACAACCAACAGACTGTTAGCATCTCCTGCATCTATCCGTTTTTGTTGTTGATCTTATCGATTTTCATTTGTAAGTCAATCAATAAATAAATAAATCTCCCAGCGTGGGGGTTAAGAAGTTTAAAAAATGTTTTATGTTGGCGTGACGCGTAACAGACACAATGTCAGAGACTCTGTGGCCACCTGGTATTGAGAAGAGGAAGGGGAGCTGAATAAACTGCGGTCTGGAAACCTTGTGTTTCCCCAGAAATGTTTGCTTGTGCTTTGTCTCTGGTGCCTTAGCAGGCGAGGCCTGGTTATTTCAAAAGGGATATTTTAGTTTGGGTAGCCCAAACATGGGAGCCGTTGGGCTGAAAATAAGAACCGTGTCTCCTAATATTTACACTCCGCTCCACGGCTTGTCAATCTCCCCTGTCGTGAAAACAATGGCCAGGTCAGTTTAATGCCGGACATTCGCTAACACCCTGTGACTGAATATTTTTACTACAAGGGAAGAGATATAGCTGTCCTGGTACTGGAGTCTTGGGATGAATGGCAGAATCTGTGGTGGGATTGAGACTGACTACGCTTGACAAGCATATTTAATGCTGGTGAACGTGAATAAAATAAGGGCGACGGAGTTTAGGCGACGGCGATGTGGGAGAAAGAACAGATGAAGATCAGATTGCTAAATAAGAAATGTATGCCTCGTTACCGTTCTTCTACACTTTTGTTGGTGACTCAACAGTGTATGCATTATATATTATATTTGATTTCTGATCCTGAAAACGTGCAGCCGTCAATCCTGTTTCTGGGAAGTTTGTTCTGTGCAGGGAACGCCAGTCATTGTCCTGCATTAACCAACATGCTTCTGCAGAGGGAGCCAAATTGGTAACTACGCAAAATGACCATTTAAGTGTTTTATTCACTGGACTTCACTCTTTTCCAAGTGCCCAGTGTTCTTGGCCTGGCGCGACAATGACAGCTGTGAATATGCCATAACGTGAATAGGGCTTCCTGTGTTCCTAAAAGGTGGTCAAGTCACTTTGTGGTAATAATGGTTAAAGGAACTTCTGCAATGACTTACGAGCACTGTATATGGATAAAGGGGTAAACAATCGAATCTGCGCGTACGTACTCATCCTTTTAATTAAGAATGCTCGCCTGTATGAATATTCATTGTGGACTGCTTTCATTTTATGGGCTAAAATTAGGCTTACATCATGCAGGGTGGGGATGTAAACAGACTAAGTGTAGCTGGCTGTTTATTGCTTCTAATTACGACCTACTATGAGGGGGGCGGAGGTTAGTGCTCACATGGGAGCCCAAATGAAAACTCTGAAGGCTTAAACACAGCCTCAGAAAGGGTGAGAAGGGCGTCTGATTGAAGGCTGTGTATTCCAAGTCAAGTGTTTAGGGTGAGTGAAGACTAATGCAAGTTGCTCAATGTTCAAAATAATCCATCTTTTCATCATTAAATGGGATTAAAACGATACCTCTATGAGAGAAAAAACTGTTTTCATTAAAGGGGGTTTTCCGAATGGTTATTTATAAATGATCACCATTGAGCATGACCATTGAGGTTCTTTTGGAACTTCTCTGAAGTCTCGCAATGAAGCAGATACAGACAATATGGTTTCTCAGCTACAAAATTTTCGTTGCTGACTATATGTTCTGTGTTTGTCATCAGTCATCTGTGAAAACAGAGTTAGGAGTTTCATGTTTCATGAGTTCCTACGTTTCATGTTTCACGTAGGTTAAGAGCCTGAGCTGCTTGTGTTATTTGGTTCTTTAACGTAAAAAAATAAAAATAATTAAATAAATAAGGGGTAAGAACGAGATCGCTTGAGGTGAGCTGAAATGTTGCGCGTGTTATAGGAGAATAAAATGGTTGTGACAAACTTTAGGTACTGACACGCATTTAGTGTTTTCTGGTACCATTGCTATTATATATTTTAATTTGATTTAATACACTTAATTATTAGTCCTATTTTAAAGACCATACTATAAAGTCGTGGCAATCGTTAAAACTGAAAAAGTAAAAAGGTTCATGGCAGTGGGCCAATTAAACTGGCACTCTGTTGCATATGAAGCGTCCTGCATATATAGCCATCGTTTGTTTCTGTTTAACAGGTGCTCCGCGTTTAGCTCAGGGCAGACCGTCGAGCGACTTCATTCTTACTGTAAGCCCAGTTAAACAGAGGTGTGCTGTGGTCGGTGGTGGGGAATTCATTGGCAGAAGCCTGCATAAATAGATTTTCTGAAGTTCATTACGGTGACCGCCGTTACTGGCCAGCTCTAAATAAAGACCTGCAGTCAGAAAATGACGCGTATGCATGTCTTTACCGAGGGGATTGTGCTGTGAAATAACAAGGAAATAGGACTTGGATAGGTCTGCATTGACAATGGTTACCAGTAACTTATGCATCCCAATTCCTTTTGATACATGCCATCTGAACATTTGTCGTTTTGGGCCTTTTGCAGGAAGTGCCACTAGGGGCGTGAGCTTCCTGCAGAAGTTGGTTAAAGTTGGAACTTTGGAAGTTTCTTGCTGAGTTCCATTTCCTGCTACAAGTCTGCTCTGTGTGATTCCCTGTCTCAATGGCAAGGCGTACACTGGAAGAGGTTGCAGGTCCTCAAAGAGAGCAGTGTTTATTACTGCACTGGTGCAGGAAACCTTTCCCCCGTGAAAAGACTGTGGAGGAATTTTGTGGGTTTGAAAGAAGCACATGGCGTTTATCTTGGCTGTTACACAAAGTATATAGTTTTGGGGTTTTGCTTTAGTTTGGTTTAAATCGATGAATGGTTGACCCCTCCTCTCTAAATATCCCAGTAAGAAATCCCTTCTCTGCCTGTTTGTCAAGCCAGACAGATCTGGAATTAGGCTAGGCTGTCTGGCCAGCTTCTGGAAACTGGTGCAATGGTTTACCTATGTTTAGAAAGTGAATTTTGAAGTTGAATTGAAGGTCTTCTCTGTAAACTGTCTGTCCTTAAACTGGCAAGAGTCTGGTTGTATAGTTGGATAGCACAGTATGGAACTCAAATTCAACACTGCTAAATCTCCTGATTTAGCCTGGATTGAGCATTGTTGGGGTGTCAGACTGCAAATGAATCCAAGCAGAGTACAAACTCACTGGTGGATCCCAAATCACTGATTCTTTGTGAGCTTGCAGCAAGGCTGGGATTTTGAATCCATCTGTCGTGACCTTCAATATAGACAGGGGCAGCGTGGGAAGTCAGTGCTTAAGCGAGCAGCGGTACGAGCAAAGCTTTGGAACGACATTTGCAAATTCCCCGGGATTGGGTTAAGTAGGCGAACCTGTTGCCCTTATCTGTGAGAACTCTTGACACAGGACTTCTCCCACCGTGTTCCTCATTTCCCTTTTTGCGGTAGCCGGATGAACCCATGCGGATCTCTCAAGGACCACTTATCCTCTTAGGATGCTGTGCTGCGGATACAACCTGCTCTCCTCTAATGCCCCCTTGAAACGCTGCTTTCACTTTTTGCTGTAATAGGGGACACATGCCTTAAATCTTCTGGTTTGAGGGGTGCGTTGCTTGATTGCAGCAGTAATGATCCAGTTAGATGTCCCTCTACTTGTGACTCCTTCCTCCATTCTTCTGCAGTGAACTTCACTAGCATTAAAAGGGCAATAATGCTGTGATTTGTTGCACTTGGCAAACTGCGTACCCTGTAAATCATACTTAAATGACAGAAAGGCTCCATTCCTTTCCAGTACCCATATCCTGGAGGGAAAGCGGGCCCTGGACTAAATTTATTGACTGGTGGAGACGCCAAAAAAAAAGCCTGCTTTTTTTTGGCCCTTTCTTTTGTCTGCTAGTGATCAGTTTCAATGACGGGTGAACCTCAGTCATCTAAGAGCATTCATTGTATGTCACCAAATGTGTTTTTAAAGCTTTACTATAAAACCACTGAACCCTTTTTGCGTTGGTTTAACAATGTAAGCATTAAGATGCATTAAGAAACTGAGGTGGAGAGAGAGGATTTTTGAGAAGATTATCCTTTACAAAAAAAAATATACGCACACGTGCAAATGCATGCAGGCAGAACAGCAAGGATTCTGACATTAGTTGTGTCTGGCCATTATCACATATTAGTAGAATATAGACATATATAATATAACATATATAACATATAGACATGTAACTCTTGCCATTTTCATCCAAAGTATTCACATAATACACATAATATACAACTGGGGAAAAAAATAATATAATTTTATAATATTCTTATAATTCTTATGATATGTCACATGGGATGACGCAGACATTTAATGATAGTAAGTCATTATTTATGTATGTGAGTAAGATTTTTAAATTGTGAATTAACCACACAGTTGCCTCAGATCATGAAAACATGAAACGTTTTTTTTCCACCCAAATAAAGTATTTTTTGCTACACGTCAAGTGACTGAATTCTGCATTGCTTTTCTGCATTCTGGAGGGTCGCTGCATGAATGCGAACATTCATGGCTCTGTCGATGTCCTCTGTTCTGAGACAAAGGGGGTAAGCCTATTGTCATGTGTAGGTCCTGTGAGGGGGAAAAAGATGTGCTGACCCAGCAGAGCCTCTGATGTTTGGGTTCCTTAATTATCTGGTGCCTCCTTGGGTTTGACTGCATGGACACCAATTTAGGTTATAATTTAAGGCCACGGAGGACGGCCCGTGGGTGGATTGTGATTGAGGGGCATCTTGGATGGGGCCGACAAGTCTGCTGAGGTCTGCAGAAAGGTGTCCTTTCATCCGCTACCTACAAATTATGTGGTGTCCCTGTTTTCAACTGAACTGCAATAGAGATGTGGAAAACTATTAATCTGTCCTGGGTTGCTGCTATCTGTTTGGCTAAGTAAACCATCCATCATTTCCATGGCTGCTTTCAAACCTCCCACTGAGCACTGCTTGGAGAGCTGGTCTGGTTTCATTTCATTATGTAGAAGTATTAACATTGATGAAAACCTCTTATGAGTTTCTGAACGGCTTGCAATTGCGTTAGGTGTTAAATCTATTGCACTGGTTCTGACAGGGAACATGTGGTTAAAAACACCAACAACAACAAAGAACATCAGGTGTTGGTAGAATTTGGGAATGAGAATTTTCACACATTTGACACCCCAGCAGGAACTTTTGGGGTGAAGGTTGAAGGCCTTCAATATAGAAATGTTGCTCAACTGAAATCCTATCAAATTACTACCC
>JAOVYW010000007.1:4614100-4670379 GCA_025775045.1 Hiodon tergisus | reverse complement strand
AGGAACTTTTGGGGTGAAGGTTGAAGGCCTTCAATATAGAAATGTTGCTCAACTGAAATCCTATCAAATTACTACCCTGATCTAAGATGTACTTTTTGGGAAATAGTTGTCTTAGATATGAATTTCTGGTCTCCTGAATTATCGACTTTTGAAGCCATGCAGGCTTCACTTCAAGACATTTTAAGCTTGAGATAATCCCCGGGAGTCATGCTTCGTAAATAAAGTGCTAAAAATGGTTTATTGTTGGCTGCGATAATTACTGTTGCATTTGATCTATTGAAATGAATAACTAAAGCTGTGCCTGGTCATGCTCGGCCCCCGTTTCATCATCTTGGTACGAAACACTACAGGCAGGCATGGAAACTGATGCAGTGTACTTTTATGGTGCTGGAGACCAGTGAGAGGTCGGGAGGGGGGGGGGAATGCCGACGGAGTGGAAATAAGGCAGGGGTTTAAGGAGTTAGGAGACAGAGACTTTGGCAATGATGTTCAGAGAGGGGGAAATACGAAATGGGACTTTTCACATTAAAGGCTCCTTTGTCTGCACGCTCATCAAGCATTTGATCTTCCTTGGACTTGGCTAATTAAGTGGGATATTCCAACATTGTGCAGTGCCAAGGGCAGATAAAATTTTTTTGGTTTGAAACCTCCAAGCCATTTCATTTATGGATGAATGCACCCAGACCAATCATGCCCCTGTTTTCTGTCAAACGAGTGGATTTCAACAGCCTGATGTCTCTAAAATCACCCCCATCCCCTTGACCTGCTGTGAGCAATCCCACTCAGATTTTGTGGCTATACGAGTGTGGAGCTGATGTGTGCTGACCTCTCCAAGTCCTAATGCGTCTGTTCGTTTGAAGAATAGAAGCCGTCAGCTCTGTGAAGAAGGTCCAGGTGGCAGAGATAAGCAGTGAGCCTGGGAGGGAATGGCTCTTTCTCGCCCACGATGTGCGATCATTTACTTTATTTTGCTCTTTTTGTTTGTCTTCTCTCTCTGGCATGAATTTCCTCATCATCCCAGTTCATGTTCATGCCAGCTCTTTTGCTTAAATCAAACCTGAAGGTGTTTTCCACAGTATTCAGGGAAGGCGCAAGGGACCCGGCACGCCCTCATTTTGTTTTTGTAGTGTTTTAGTGCGCCAGCTGTGTCTCCGCTAAAATAGAGAGAGGTCTGTCTCCAGCGAGCCCTGTTGCAGGATCGGTGCAAACTGTTGTTGGTCGCTTAAATCTTCCATCTGTGTGACATAGCAGGCAGGCTGTGCAGTCTTTGCAGCCTTGTGGGTATCCTCGCACACACACACACACACACACACACACACACGCATATATATTAAACACACACGCTTACACAAACAAACTCAGTCCACTCTGTCTTCTCCGAGACAAGAAGGAGCTTCCTCTCGGGGTCGTTTGCCTGGAACTGTGATTTTTAGCTTCTGGTGCTAATATGTCCATCCTCTGTGTGGTCAGCTGTGTGTCAGCTCCTGGTGCTAATGTGTCCATCCTCTGTGTGGTCAGCTGTGTAATAGCTCCTTGTGCTCACATGTAAATCCCTGAGAGTTGACTCCTTACCCTTGTTTGGGGTTTTATTTGTTTGGTGGAAAGTGTCTTTTCATGCTTTTATTTGTACTTTTCATGTTGTTGACTTTTGATGCCTGGGATCTTCTCCAGAGGTTTCGCTGTGCCGCCATAATGCTGCACACCACACTCCTAAGTAAGCTTTAGAAATAAATCTCTTTGTTTGTGAAGAGTCCTTTATGACTTTAATATACACAAGGGGCTTACAATCCTGGTCCTCCAAGAACTGAAGAGGCTCTGAAGATTCTGGCATCTACTGAAACTGAAATGCTTTCTACTTGGGTTGCCAAAGAACAAAAAAAAAAAATGTCTTGGAAACAAAATAATATATTTTTTTATTTTTTATTTTTTGTTCCCTGTTGTTGAAGTAGGCAACTGTTTATGTGTGAATTGCCTTTCATGACACATTAAAGTCTACAGCTAAAGCCAAGCATTCATACCTTCTCTCACAGAGCAGGCCTAAAAAAAAAGTTCTTCAGAGTAATACATGAGTTGTGAAGGATTTTGACTTTAGAAGGATGTCATTTACTTTGGACTGCATGCGTTCTATATCACCCGCCGGGTGTTTATGTTCAGAGAAAGTCCCAACCAGGCTGCACAAGAAACTGGGACACTGGAAATGCAACATGCTCAGGTGCAAAGGCCTTGGGAAGTCTCTCTGTATCCTGTGCAAAGGAACGTATGTCACCATGGCGTTTTGGTTTTACATTATTGATCTGCTTTCCCCCAGTGCTAATCCTTTGGTGTCTAGTCCAGTTTTGGATGGCTATTCAGTCCATGTGTTTGTTTACCAAGGCTTGGGACCACTGAGAGCTGTGTACCATGACATTTATTTCATTAATTGCCTGTTTCACATGTAAGAAAATATGAGACCCAACGTAGCTGCAATGTCAGTGCCGAATGATGAAAGCAGTGACGATAAGAACACCCATTACAGCAAACAACATCAGCATATTCCTTGTAAAGAAAGCTCAAAAAGTACACTCAGGTGTATGTGATAAAATGTTATAAAAGTCCATCCCACCCCTGATACAAAGTGAAGCCCCAACTATCCTGTGGGAGGGTAGAGGAATTTTAAATAAGGGTTGAGATTTCGTAGGGATCAGCGGGGTCGTTTGAGGCTTTACTGCAGCTAGTCTTTAGATTCATTCTTTTAGTAGACGCTTACTCAGTGATTCACAGGGCCATGGTGACGTTATGCATTTGGTGCAAACAGTGATGAGACTGAAGGTATGGATTGCCTGCAGAGCGGTGGAAACGGACATCAGCTGTCATGCAGTGCCATGGAAACGTGTCATTAATTAGGGTTTATAAATGTCCCCCATAGGCAAAAAGAAGGGGTGTGCTCAGGGCTGTGTCCCTGTGTAGCACTGTGCTTTCCTGTTCTAAAGGTTAGTTACCTTGCCATTTGAGGAATTACAGCTGAATTAATTATCTTGGATACCGCTCAAGGTTCCGAAGTCCAACTTACGTCACGCAGGTGTATGTCCTCCCTTATGGCCACCGCACAGATACTATATCTTTGCTTCTGTCAGCCCATTGAGATCCTTACCTTCTGTTGAGACCAGCCATTGAAAAATTCCAGTGAGAGGAACGAAGGCCCATGTAGTTGGGTATTGTGCTGTGACTTGGACTTTAGATTAATTTAGTCTCCAGATCCAACTCCAAGCCGCCAGCATGGCTCTCCTGTAATTCCATCACTGTGAGCTGGAGGGGTATCCTTTGAGAAGGTCAGGTATAATCGATGCCATGTGGACGTGCTCTGGCCATTGCAACAGAAAAACAACAAACTGCTGTGTGCCCCTATCAGTACAGTATCTGATTTTCATTTCCCCCAGTGCTTTTTTCTGCATGACCATATTGGAAGGGTTCAGGCAAAGTTTAAATAGCCGGCTCATAAGGTTTCAGCTTACCTAGGAGATCCTGCCTAATGTTTTAACGCTGTGTTGTGTGCTTTTCCTGTTGGGGCCACCCACTATGTGGTAGACCTAGCGGAGACTAGCCGGAGCTGTGAGAATCTAATAAGAGCTGACCATGACTTCCCCCGGATTAAAGAGAATTCCTTGATAGACTTTCTAATCTCTGTTTGAGAGGTTTGTTCCTTTTGCTGGAGGGAATGCGATCTGTTCGCTGCGATTGGAGGACTGATGGAACAGGGGTTGTGGATTAGCTTTAGCTAGATTTCTATCTCTTTGTGTACGTAGTTCCCTAAACTTGTGATGCAAGTACAAAACAAAAGTTCATTGTGGTTGGCTGAACCTCATGAAATGCTCGAGTGTTTTCAGTTATTAGGTGGCCCTGGTTATAAATGTTCTCATCCCAAGTTTTATGTTATGGCAACCTCTGATTGTCTTCCTATACTTAACATAACAAGAAACATATTTCTGAATTGATAGTGCTATAATGGTGCAGGCTCTCTAAGGGGTGGATATAAAAACAGGATTGAGGGTTGAGGGTGGAGGGGAATCAGGGGCCTGGACGGCCACTGGTACTTTCATGTACCTATGCCATCTTCTACTGTGTGCAATTTAAATAGACTGGAGCCAAGGCAAGGTTGGTCAAGGAACATGGAGCTGTTTTGTGATGGCCGGTATGCAGGTCTCTTGTGGAGGTACAGAGGGAGAGGGTACTGTGAGCCCTCTGACAAGGAATATTCGTCTCCCCCACATCTTTCATCTCGCTGCCAAACCAAATGGAAAATGTCTCTGCAGGAAACGCAGTTCCTAATTTATGTATTCGTTATGCCGTTTTGGAATGCGAGGAGAGTGTTTGCAATGTGTACTTTACAGAAATTTAATACCTATGTAGATTTCTAGACAGAAAGAAAATCTTTTTCTTGTAGCTCATACTACGTGTTAAAACAAAACGGCAGCATTCGTTTTATGAGCAAAGTGTCCGGACTGTCAGTGAGAAACCATTTTAAGTCAATAGAGTAAAGTGAGATCCCAGTGTCTCTTCTCTAGACCTCCTTTTCAGTTAAGACCATCATGTTGGCTCTTCATTTCTAAGGTTTCAATCACAGACAGAAGGTCTTAATCAAGGTGGACCCTTAGTGATGAAAGTGGAGCTCTTTTTGGTGCCACTTGAAGGAAGCTGACAAAGTTCAGATCTAGCGTTGGGGTGATTGTGGATGGGGGAGGGAGACGCATCAAGAGGCCAGCAGCTTGAATGGAAATATAATTGGTTCTAGTACATCCAGTCAGGGACTTGCAGGTTTCTGTATGAAAGGGGGGGAGGGGTGGTCTGGATATCTGATCCAGGACCTGTCAATGTTTCCCTTGTGTACATGTAGTAGTAAGCCCCCTCGCATGTGTTCATAGGCCACGGCTGATGTATGATGACGGCTTGTGTTTCCAGTCGGCCGTCAAAAGAAAGCCTTCTGTTGATGCTTTCAATAATACCGTTCCAGGACATATAAGAGAAGCTTTTCCTAACCCATTCCATTTTCCCACATGCTTAAAATGAGTGTCCTCACAGGGCTGTTCTTTTCTCAGGTCTGGAACCCAAAGGGTTCCCTTTATTTTTGTACTATTAAGGAATTATTGGATGTCATTTTTGAGTATTAAATTGTGCATTTTTTCCTAATCTCTCGTCAGTGCCTACTACCTGTAAATGTAGAACATTTATTACTTACTAGTTTGGTAAACATGGATACCCTCTGACCCTCTAAACTTTTGACCTCTTGTCTCCTATTTCTCCAGGACTCCTCAAATGAAGTGTGTGGAGAAGGGTTCAGCGATGAACACTACCGCCTAGAAGGTAGGCTGAATGGCCCTAGTCCCTCAAAAATCCCAGTCATTTTCTGCTGAGAGAGCCTGGAAGATTTTTGGGTGGTGAACTCTCCCGTACGTTTTTAAACAGGGGACGTGACTTAAATGAGTCACACTACCCCCTCACTTCCACTGGCCACCTCTCTTCCTTCCTCACCCCCCCATCGCCCCTCCATCTCCCCTTTAAATCCTTGACTGGATGCTGAAGGCTTTAGGAGCCCTCAGCCCTGCACACTGGTGTCCCTGCTCTTCCCAGGGAGCTGTATCAGGCTTCTGTTGGGGATTAAATGCCCTAGACTTAGTTAGCATGAGATGAGTGGAGTAATCAGACCTTATTGCTAGGCTGGAAATACATCCGGTGTTTTTAATAATAAATGATAATAGTAATAGTAAAAATGTAATGCTATTATGTTGAATGGCTGCATTTAGCGCTGCATTTAGTCAAAACACTGCTCTACTGATTTATTCTTTAGAATGCCTTATTTGTGTACTGTGTAGTACCCATCCCACCCTCCTTACAGAGGAGCCGTTTGGGGCAGACGCACAGCTTCTTGACGACTAGGAAACCTCCACAGTGTTTTTTCTAGTTCTTGAGGTAATGGGACAAGGGCCCTTTGTTAAACTGAGCAGGCAGACTTGAACGTCTGTTCTTCATAAAAAAATGAAAAAACCTCTCAGCTGGAGAGGTGGAAATATTGAGTGTGCCTGGTGCAGGGAGACAACTGAGGTGGAGGGTGGCTCAGATTTAGTTTCTGAGGTGTGTGGAAGACTGAGAGTGAGGGTGAGTTGGTGCGTGCCGTTCTTACGGCCCCTGTCACGACTTTAATGCAACAAGCTTACATTTCAGGTACGGCCAAGCAAGGTTATACAGTGAAATAGTATTCAACCCCTTCCAGCAATTTGGAATTATGTTTTTTTTTTGTCTGTTTTTGGGAGAGGTTTATACTGTAAATGTGTCTCTGTACAAAGCATACCTCAGTTTCCATTCTGCATATTCCCATCACAACCGGAATACCATCCTTCCCTGTTACACAAATAATTATTTTTTAATGTAATTAATTTTTATGTAACGTTTAATGTAATTTAATTGAAATTAATGTTGACCCTGTTGTGTGCAACCCCCCGCCCCCAGTCTGTGGACTAATTACTGGGTATTTCTGCATGATTAATTCTATTAGTATGATAATAAGTGTTACTGGTGTAGCTTTGAAATCTGGACCCAAGGCAGCGGCTGTATGTATGTATTCACTTGTTTGGCCCTGGAGAAAAGGGATAGAATGTCTAATGGCCCTCCGGAGTTATTCTTGTTAATGGGGTGGCTGGTGCAGGACATTTGTCGAACTTGTTTAAGACTCAGGTGCGTTGGTGGTTGGGGCGGGGGTTATGTTTGAGATTCCCTCCCTTTCTGGGCTCGACTCTAGGTCAGCCGTAGTCTGTACTGGATTTCCACTGACGAACACAGTGCAGGTCCCGTGATGGCGCTCTTATTAAAAAGGAGCGGTTCATTTCTCCAATAATCGGCAGGTAAAAATCTTCCTTAATTGAGTTTTTCATTTCTTTTGAGATTACCATCTCTGTGATATAAAGCTTGCCTGTGCACAATGCGGCCTTTCTGTGCCTCTGCTGATCAAGGAATAGGACTGATTATGTGCCTCGGTTTGGTGACGTGCCCCTAGATTATTTTTTTAGTCTCTCATTTTCAGCAGTGGGAAGGGACAGATCCTCTTTGATCTATTAGGAACAGGAGGAAGAAAGAGGGCTCTAGTGTTTGGCCTTTTGGCTAACACAACAAAGTGTTTAAATTTTTAACTTTGCTTAATTAATTAGTAATTCTGTTTTAAAGCTGTCTGATCTTCTTCCAAAAGGCATTTCGGAGCTTGAGTATAGAACTTCAAAGTGCAGCAGTGAAAAGGAACACATTTAATCTGCCACCCGCACCAATGGGAGAGCCAATTTTGTAACTCTTCAGAACTGATACTGATCTTTAGCATTTAAACATCTACATTTTCAATCTGACGGACAAATTCACAAACAAACATGGAGCCTTTGAGACAGAAAATAAGTATGACTAATGGTCCAAAGGACTGATGTTTATTTGCATTTATTTTTCTTTCCCTTACGTGGTTTTTTTACCTCCCCATTTTCAGTTGAATTGATCATTACATTTTAATTTTCATTGGACTCAGTCAGTAAAAAGGAATTTAGAATACAGCAGGGTTGTGGTAGTGTTCGATGGTAGTCAAGGAGCGGACCTAACTCTAATCAGGCTCCTCTTTGACAGCTGAAAGGACCCTCACCATCCTAATCCACGTCATTCTGGCCTTGAGCACAGGTTCCATGGTGTCGCCCATCAATGGTGACAGCTCCCTCTTTGGGCCTTTGATGTGCAGTCACAGGCTTAACTTGAGCATTTCTTTTCCATCTCCTTGGAAAACGAGTTGGGGTACAACACTCAATATTATACCAATGAATTGTTCCCTCATTCTCAGTTTGCGTTTTTTATCTGGTATTCTGGGAGACATGGGGTGGGGCATGGGCGGTTTTTTTCACCACCCACCCCCAACACCAACCCTGTCGCTGTTTTCCCTGTGAAACACATGCCTCCACCCCCCCCGCCTTGATTAAAGCAACTGTGTCTCCCTCCCACAGTGGCTCTGCCCCCGGAAAAGACGGACAGCTGCTGTGCCGAGGGCAAGATGCAAGAGCGAGAGAGCCAGGCGCCTGGGGTGGCACAGAAACAGCTCAAGTTTGAAGTGAGTGGAGGGCCAAGGAGGTCTGTTTATTAGCATCCCGCCCGAAAGGGGAAACCGAAGCAGTTAAAGAAACAACAGAGGAGGTTATTGTGATAGGGTACTGGTGTCTTCATCAACACTCCGGCACGCTCGGTTGTTCTGTAACTGTGCATATACTGCGTCGCATTCACGTAGCCTGTACATTGTTGCCGTTCACTCTTGCTCTGTAGCGTTAACAAACCAGTGCTTCCATTTCCAAAATGACATGTGTGTACATGCAGGAAACCGCTAGTTGGTCCAAACACACACAGGAATATTCTGTACACGGCATTATAGGTGTCCACAATGAGTGAGTCCTGTGCGTGTGTACTTTCCTCAGGAGCTGGAGTGTGCTGTCTCTGTGGAGGAAGACAACAGGCAGGAGTGGACCTTCACTCTGTACGACTTTGACAACAACGGCAAGGTCACCCGAGAGGTGAAGTGGCTGCCCTCGGACGCACCCCCAATCACACATGCATAAGCGTGCATGCATGCTCACCAGCTCCGTCACAGCCTTTCCTTGACAAGCATTTGTGCTTAAAATGCCTTGAATCGGTCCCCAAACACTACCTATAAATCCTTTAGATTTCTCTGAAGGGGGGAAGGTAGAGGGGGAAATGTGGATTATTTTATATGACGTAGGTTAATTCCATGCTGGTCCTAAACAGGCTTTTAATTCAGGATTTCTCCAGAGATGTTTTGTGTCCTTCCCTTGTGTACTTGGCTATTCTCCTTTGAGAAGTTAAGCACTGCTTGGTTTTCAGGCCGCCGACCGCGTGGAATGCTAAAGCTCCTATTCCCTGCAGGATATCACCAGCTTGCTGCACACCATCTATGAGGTGGTGGATGCTTCGGTTAACCACTCCCCCAGCACCAGCAAGACCCTGCGAGTCAAGCTCTCGGTGGCTGCAGATTCCAACCACTGGAGGACATCTCTGCAGAGCGCTGCAGGTAGGGGGCGCTCTCGGAGTCATTACAACCAAACGGTCGGTCTGTTCTCAGGCCGCCCTGGGTTCAGGTATGTCCGGGTCCTCTGTCTGGGATTTCTTAGTTACAGACATGTCCGTTTGGGATGATCAGAGCATCAACAGCGCTGAAAGCCAGTGCCCACACCTGCCCTCCGCTCCTGATCATGTGTGCGATAACCGCTAATGTGTCCCTAATGATGACTGCAGAGGTTGTTTCTGATGGCCTGTTACAAAGCCAGTGAGGAAAAGTTATTTGTCTTCGCCCCAGACAAACTTTTTCACTTTAACAATTGCTAAGCCACTACTGGGCATATCCAGAGAAAAATCTTCTTGGTTTCCTACTTCCTGTTATGATGGCTGTTTTTGACCAGTCATGGAATTCACAATAACGGAATGACAGTGTTGTCAGTGGGCCTGTTTTTAACCATGTTAGCCCCTCTTCTTGTTCATTAGCTTGGCACTGTTTTGTTTTTATGCAAGCCGTTTGTGTGAGCACCAAAGTTGAAAATTGAATAAATGAAGTATTGTTTCTGTCCCCCCCTCCCACCCCTCTCTTTTCTAAATCTTCAAAGTAAAAGCCTTTGAACAAAGGTTCCTTTCTTCAGGGGCTGCAGGGACTGCGGCAGTGCGCTGTGCGGCTGTTTAATGTAGGTCTCTTTGATAATGGCCTGTTCTCTTCCAGACACTCCCCACTCCAGACAGAAAGCAGACAAGTGGATCGAAGACCCCAAAAGCTCTGATAAGAAGTCCCGGGCCCTTCTCAGGTAAAGGGAAAGAATGACTCTGTGTATGATTAGGAATTTAAAAAGTCACATTATGGTGCAAAAACCTTTTTTGCCTAGGTAGCGTGTGCTAACGCAGGACAAACGTACACGTGTCATGTTATTGGTTAAGCTAGTTAGAATTTAAATGGAATTGACCTGCAGAAGCTGAGATGGATCACGGAGGCACACCGTAAAAGTCATTCAGCCTGAGCCAAAGTTCAGAGAGGTCTTCCTGCATGCGCAAGAGTCAATACATTCTTTTTCTTTTACACATTGCCACACTGTTCTCATTAAAGCAGAAAACAAATCGAACAACCCTTGCTAGCGTAATAAATAACACCACAGTCACAGACAGGATGCTTGCAAACCGTTCGTTATCTTATTCTGGCCTTGTAGCATCTGAATCTTTCTCTGCCGTTGAGCCTACGGATTGGGCCATTTCTGTTGTGATGCCCTCCACATAAAGACAAAACATTTGTCGTTTCGGAATCCTGTGAATGAGCCTGTTCTTGCAGCTTGCGGCTAAATGTGGTGGTCAGGGCGTGGATGATCCGTTGAACGTTCCCTCTTGCTTCCCAGGCGTCACTACAATGATCACCATACTCAGCAGGGTTGCCAGCGCCACTGTGTGGACGAGAACCTGGAGCGCAGGAACCATTACCTGGACCTGGCAGGCGTGGAGAACTACACCTCGCGTTTCGGATCAGGCATGTCTGAAAAAGAACCTTTCAAAAAAAGTAGCAAGACAGACTCAATCAGTAGTACCGAGCTCAGAATCTTTGATTCAAATTAGGTTTATTAGCGCGGAAGTGTTTCATTTTGGCGTTTTATGTATTTAAAACACTGAATGGCAATAGTGGTCATAGTGGTATAGCTAAGGAAATTGATGTTACTTCCTTAACATGCATTGTTTTTCACTGTAGGGACCACCGCAGAGCCAGTGAAAGCAGAACATCAGATTCGGGCAGTGAACCAAGCCAGATCTCGCTCCCATGAGCCAGAGAATGGCCACACCTACCATCACCGCCGCTCGCAGGCCATTGATATCGTCGGCCACTGTCCCCCGACCCTGGATGCCCTCTGCCCCCGATCTCATGATGAGGCCTGGGGTAAGCATGTCCTGCGCTCCCCCAAGGCCCATGGCCGGACTCTGCCCTCCCACTCTGCCA
The DNA here is from genome assembly GCA_025775045.1 of Hiodon tergisus. Taxonomy (NCBI): domain Eukaryota; kingdom Metazoa; phylum Chordata; class Actinopteri; order Hiodontiformes; family Hiodontidae; genus Hiodon; species Hiodon tergisus. Next base: position 4,659,359 of record JAOVYW010000007.1, on the reverse strand, counting down.
GTCGGGCCATGAGGACCAGGGGAGCCCCTCCCCCTCCAGCGCTGCTCAGCCACAATGCTGCCCATCAGTCCTCTGGGCCCTACAGGAGGCACAAGCAACGACCCAAGGAGGGTCAGGCGGTGCACAGGGCCTCGGCTTCCCACGGCGTGCCAGGAACTGTGCTGGAGAAGGAGCAAGTACAGGACCTGCCCAGCATGTTGCTTCATGAAGGCGGCCTGGCCCACGTAGTGCAGAGGCACCAGCACCACCACCATCACGAGCACCACCACCACTACCACCACTTCTACCAGTCATGAGCCCCCTTTGCACACTCACTTCCCCATCAACCCTGGCACCTCTCCCACTATACCTGCATCTTCAAAGGCTTCGTATTAGCCTAAAAAAAGCTACTCTTAAGGCTACGTTAGTGGAGGGCTTTGAGCCGGACATGTAATGCCTTGGAGGACTTTTGGGAATGGTCAGCTCCAGTTGGAGTGGGGAGTTGGCCAGAGAGATGACAAGTCTGAGAAAGGGCTATGATGCTCAATTCCCATGGGCACCACACTGACTTCTCTCTGGCCCTCTAAAACCCTCCCCGCTCTGAAGTCATGCCCTGACTCAGCCTTCTCTGCTATTCTAGTTGTGAACTTTAAGGGGGGGGGTGACTGACCATAATCCATCATTTAGAGATAGTATATGAAGGAGTTGGAGTGGGTTTAGTCCCACGGTTCCCACTTTTCCCAAGTTTGTTTGTATGAGAGAATCAACTCCCGCCCAGTCCCTCAGGGCCTGGGGATCCCATCCACCATGAAGCCCTTTAAGATAATTTAAAAGCACTTTCAGGTGCAGTTGCTATATGAATGCATTTGCTGTCAGTCGCTAGACATTTGCTATTGAGGTCATATCCAGACTCCTATAAGCAATACTGGACACTTGAAGGAAATGAAGAATCTTTTAAAAAAGACATTTGACTAAGGATTGAAAAACCTGAACAGCTGCTACCTCTTGTATTATGACTGATTGTTATTGATTGTTGTTATTATTCATTCTCGGTTTTAATATGCCACTTGAGTTGTTGGTTTTTATTTTTGAAAATGTTTTCCCCACTTCTCCTTCCGCTCTGCAGTCATGTGGCATAGGCTTTCCTATACATTTTTTTGTGTGAAGATGTAACATTTGACATTTACTGTACTTGTCAACAGTACCAGCTTTCCTGATGTGTTTTATGTCCTCTCCAAACCTCTTTTTTTTTTACATTTCTGTGTATGCTCGCCCCTTAAATCTAGTTATCTCAATAAGTTTATATTGAAAATGACTGTAATGGACTGCAACCAACAGCTAATAGTTATCCTGGTGGTGCCTGTTACATAATGGGGGCTATTGTGGCCAGAGTTGTAGCTCTGAATGTTGCAGAGAATGTTGGCAAGTACACACACTCTCAGGTACATTTATCTTGTTTTTTTTTTCTTTGCTTTTGTTGTAATTATGCTGTATAATTTAGGAATCGTACACAAAGCTGCCTGTGGGGCCAGTACCAGGTACCTGGTGTTCTTTTCTACTGTCTGTGAGACAAGTCTCTGACCAGACAGGACCCTGGATGTCTGGAGATGCTGTGGACCAGAGAGGTCGTTTGCCCTCCTGTGCCTGTGGATACCCTTCCGTCACTGACCGCTCAGTGTGGAAGGAGATTAGGAAGCTACCCCGAGCAGGCCCTGCTTCTCTCTCCTGAAGTTTGGAGAAGCAGGCCATCCTAACCAGGGAAGGGGACCCAAGGTGTTCTGGGAGTTGGTCGCTATGCCCAGTGTCTGGTTTGCATTTCCCTATCCTCTGCACTGCTTCACCGAGTAGGGTCACAGCATCTAACAATGCAACTTATTGTCACCGTTCATCACATGCCAGGATGGGCAAACTCAGCTGTCTGAATTTCACTGGTGTTAGGTGCTACCAGGCTGGGCCTGCAGTCTTCTGCACGGCTCTTTGCAAGGACTGGGTGGCTGTCTGCGCTGAGTTGTTCCTCTCACTTCATTGCAGTGCCAAAATTGCTAGTTGATTGCTACTCATGTGGTCTGCCAGGTATTTGGCCTGGTATGTTTCAGAGCCACAGTGCCATGTGGGTCTATTCTGTTCCACCTTGTTTGTGTCTGTTGAGGACAGCGGAGCAGCCAAACACTGCGCTACCAAACACTTCTAAGAAACCCACTGTGCGTTGCTAGTAGCGGTCGGCAATTCAGTGGTCCTGTGCCCCCCGATCTGATGCCGTTTTTTTTCTGGAGTTGCACCAGTTCCTCATAAGAATAAACTCCTGTAAATGTTTACCCCCATCGTGAGCAGGGGTAAAACCGATCACTTGTCCCATAGACATCACAATATGACAAAGACAACGCAAACTTCAACCACTTCAGCGTCAGTATCTTTAAAGGGATAAAGTGAAGGCTTGTGTTTTAATGTACTAAAGATGTTGTTCTGTACTTTGCTAAGATTTCTAGAATTTTGAGTATTTAAAGTGAGCCTAAACGCCTTTGTGTATGTCGCCACTAAGTTATATTAATAACATGCTTTTCATCTACCTTTTAAATTGTGTGTAAATGTTGTATGGACTGCAGAAAGGTTATACAAGCATCTTTTTTAGAAGGAATGAGCTTATTTATATTAATAAATAAATCTGCACAGTCGTCACATATGCATGTATCACTGTTTAACCTGCATTTGCTGTTCTAGCTGGTATTGGCAGGAAAGAGCAGTCTGGTCTTTAACACGTTTCACTTCCTAATGTACGTTGTGAATTGAAAATGTCCTGCACTTGTTCGTTTTTCGTCATCAAAACAACAGTGCGGGTTCGTGTACTGTTTTTTTTTTTTTTAAACTGTTCATCAATGTTTTGTCTTTCATTATTTAGCATATATAGATGGTTTTGATTAAATGCATTATTTATTTAATAGCAGAGCTGTGCCAAGAGAAATCCCAGTTCATTAAATTTCTAACTAGTTCCTTAAAAGTTGTTTGCTTTCTTGATTTTCTTCCCAGTTTGAGCGCCCAGACTGATCAGCCCTCTCTCTTGAGTCCAGAGCTGTGGGAATAGCGATGTGTCCCACATACATGATACTAAACACAATGTCTTTTCTGGTCCCACTTGCCTTTGCATGAAATGCACATGGTATTGCCTCCCCATAAGGCAATTCTTTAATCTTCCCATTAAACTTTAAATCAGAAGTAGACTACAGTGGTGGCTACTGACCTTATAGTCAAAAGCAGTGTGAATGTTCAGCTGCCAGCGTTTTCGCTTGGCCACCCAATGCCTGTCTCTGCAGAGTGGAGGCATGCTTGTTAACGTGGGGCGTCTTTGGGCTTGTCCACTCCCCTCCTCTTCCTCCTTCATGCATGTCAGTGCTGTGATGGAGGTCTCTGAGGAGTGGCTGCAGGGACCCGGCATGGGAAATACGACAGTGGTTACCATCCCATAGAGTCTTCCCAACCCGGACTCCCTTTAAGCACCATTAAATCCAACATTGCGCTTAAACACTGGTTCATAGCTAAAGACATTGATTCGAATAGATTTTTATTCCCTTGGCACGCTTACCTTTCAGCAACACGTCCTGCTTATTTCAGTGAGTGTTATTAAGAAAATCTTAATAATCTGTGCTTTTCCATTCCTCTGTACTGTGCCACATCATTATCTCACTTCCTATTTAAAGGGGAAAAACTTGTGCTCACTAACGGTGGACGTCCTCTTCTGTCAGCGTAACTAAGTCTAATAATGATGTCTGAAAATCTCTGCATGGGAGACGCGTCAATGTTGATGAGTATCAGAACTGCGCGCTAATTATTGAGGCGCCAGCCTGGTTACTGTGTCGGGCTGTGCGTGAGCGCTGGCGGTGCCAGCGTTAGAGGGAGGGCCTTGTTGAAAGGCTTTCCTGCCAAGGCTCAGCATGCGTCAATCACATGTATCTGTCACAGCGTTGGCTAGAATCCATCAAAGGCCATGATATAAGTGTGGCCCTGGAATTTGTGTGTGTCTGTGTGTGTTTGTGTTTGTGTGTGATGCAGACATTATGCTGAGGACATCCCATGATGCGCAAGGCAGAAGTTGATTCGGTTGTGAGTTACCATCTGCTGTTATGGCGTGGCTGAGATGGAAAGAGAGGTGGGCAGAATGTTGGAGCTGAAAGGTGAACATATGGAAAGTGTTAGCTGGTTCCAGGCTCATCCCAGTACTGCGTGTGCGGATGAGGAGGAGGCTGGTACGGGAATGAAAGGCGGGGCTCCTGGCAGCGTCGTTGTCCTGTGGAGATTTAGGCTTTACCTAAGCTGAGGAATCCCGATTATTTGCAGACGCGTTATGCTGCTGGACGATGTGAGAACTGTTATGCAGACACGATTTAATATGTCTGACTCTTCTTTTATGTAAGTCAATCGAAAATGATTGTGCTATAATAGGCACTGAGCTTTTTAGTGATTGAAAAGGCCATTACTACACCAATTTAATGAAATTATATGTTGAATACAAAACATTGACTGAACCATGTACCGTTAAGACCTGTGAATGTGCGATACCCCAGCCAAGACTACCACCATCATAAATATATGTGTTACTTCAGCTGAGTCCTGGAAAGTTAAAAATGTGCGTGTTAACCTCGACGAGACCTTCATAGTCATGTAAATATGTGTTTCCCAGGATGATGAACTGAGGGTCACTGTAATATGGCCATCAGCCAACTCACAGCGGTTACTCGGAAATCTTGAAAGGAGGTTTGCTTCACACATGTTAGAAGTGAAGACAATTAGCAGGATTAATGTTTCCTTCCGTCTATTTGCTGGTACAAAATAACATTGCCAATGAAAGCATGGAGAGACAATCAATCACTCACGCACACACACACACACTCACCCACTCACTCACGCACGCTCACTCATGCACACACACCCGGACGTACGCACGCTCACTCATGCACACGCACGCTCACTCATGCACACACATGCTCACTCACATGCATGCACGCATACACACAGAGACCTGTTTTTCCTGCCATGTGAAATTTAAGGAGACCAAATTTTACCTTGTTTTGTTTCCAGCCAAAGAGAATTAATGATACTGAATTATATGTGTGGTGAAAAACCACCAGATTTTTTTGCTTTGGTTCTTGCAGCTAGGGAGAGAGCTTTGAAGTATGGACTGGCACAGTGTGGAGCTAGCTTCAGTCTAGGTGCTAAATGCTAAGAATGACTGGGACATGGGGTACTCTATTAACAATAAAGCAAAGAGTCAAAAGCAATATCCAATGATTTTTGTTCCATGGTATGTATAAGCTTTGAACATTCTTTTTCCCATGTGTTGCTAAGTGGACCCTTTTTCTTACACTATCGTAGAACTTCAAAGGGGATTCACTGTAAAATATAAACGATAGAAATAGCCTATCCAGTTCCAGCCGAATCATAGACATCATTGGCGGAGCTAATTGGTGTGGCAGACTTTCTATGCGTGAAAGGATAGGTGAAATTATAATTACGCAAGAACTTTTTAAACATAAAGAAAAAAACAAAAACTTGTGGGATACCAAGAATACATTTTGCAGCCCTGGCCAGTGGTTTTTCATCACTGATATATTTGGGAGTCTGATGATGACTTTGAAGGCAATTGGCTGGAATAACCATCCTTTATGTTAGTGGAAAGCAGGCATGTGTCAGGGCAGCCTCATCTCTGGCTGCGTCTGGCTGCGTCTGGCTGCGCCTGGCTGCGCCTGGCTGCGTCTGGCTGCGCCTGGCTGCGCCTGGCTGCGTCTGGCTGCGTCTGGCTGCGTCTGGCTGCTGGGAGAAGTTAGTGTGGAGATTGGGCTTGGTTGTCAATCACATAGACAGCGGTACACAGCAGTGACTGTGTTACTGAGATGTATGTGCCGTTTCTCTTTGCTTTTAAACACTGTTATGTGCGATGTCATCTTTTTTTGACAGTTACTCACAGAAAGTTAAAGAAATTTGAATTTTGGATGTTTGCAATAGGCTATATAAAATGAAATCCATCCCTTTAAACATTATGAGTTAATATCTGTCATGTGCTTAACCAACTTCAGTCTTGTGAAGTTTATTTGAAGGCAGATATAATGTATTAGTCCAAGTACTACTGTTAGTATCTATTAAATTATGTGATGACGGGATTGTGGATTCCTATCTTTGATACTTGGTCTCCAGCAGACAGCATTAATTGATAAATAAATAAATAAATGTTATTCTTTTGAAGGTCACAATCTTTTTTTATTAAATTTTTATTGGGGGGGGGGGGGTTCTAATCCTTGAAGTTTTCTCTTACATGTTTGTAAGTCCATGAGAAAATGTAGTCCTGTCTATCTAGCATCATGGTTTTATATAAGTAAATGATGATACGTTTGTGTAAACATCAGAGGTCTGCAACTTTGGGATAATATGATAACGGAGACCAATGAATGATCAATGGGTTTCCATCACAGCGCTTGGGAAGCAGACCTGCAGCCTTGCTGCCTGTCTTTGTCCTCCCAGGCAGACGCTCACTGGCCCTGAGCGAACAGTAGCATTCTCCGTGCTCTGCCAGGGAATACAACAGCTTCTCCATTGTTTATAGATTTCAATAAATAAAGGAAGGACTAAGATGTTGCCAAAATCCCGAGAACGGAGGTGGAGGAGGAGGGGCTGAAAGAGAAAGGGGGGAAATCTTTTTCAAAGAGAGGGGATAGAGGGAACTGGAAGCGACCAAAAAGTTCCATTGGTTTTAGTAAATCATTGGGTTCTTTCTGCAAGATCAAAGGCTGCTCTTCCTCTTTGATGTGGCAGCATGCTGTTTAAGGTACAGCATGAATGGAAAGATGTCAAGCTGCAAGGTGCCTGTGTAGTTTACGTTGAGTGCTGCAGAGGACCGAAGATGAAAGGCGAAGACAGAGTTTGATAATGAATGTCCAACAAGTAGGCAGCCCGTATCTAACAGCACACTCTCAGTGGGTGAGGTTTCTGCTAACCTTGAATTCCACTCCCAAACTCGACAAAGTACTGGGTACGAGACTTGCTTGGGTAAGAAAAAAATGCTCATGTTCTTGGAAACATTTAGATATTAACTTTAATCTTCTTGTCAATTAAAACCTGATAGACACAAGTCCAAGTGAGAGCCTGGTGTGCAAAAATGCTCTCTTGCAATTCTCTGATTAAATACATTTTGTCCTTGCCTGGTAAAAATGCTGCCAAATAGGTCGTTCTCATTGGATTGGCATATTACTGTCTTCTTTTTTCCTTGCGATCATTCACTTCCATTCACTAAACTATAAGGTGTGGGTATTCTGGGCTATTTTGATGTTCTGTTTCTTTCCTTGTAGTGAAAATGTGAGATTAATACTTGTTTAGGTTGACCTTTGAACTGAAAGACCCATACATATATCAGAAGGGTGTGAGATTCAGGGCTTCCCACGGATTTTTGGTGTCACAGTTCCCTGTGAACTTCACTGAGGTGTAAAGGTTAACCATCAATTACAATTGCTCTAAAATGGGCAGCAGGTTTTCTAGTGGTTACGATTCTTAACTTGTGACCAGATAGTTGCAGATTCAAACCCCAGGTGGGTCCCTATTGTAGTAGCTCAAGGCTATAATACTCTTGGCCTAGAAACTTGAATTGTTTCACACGTCTGTTTGTATAAATTATTTAAGTGTAAAATTGTTCCATACATATGTTCCTGTGGCTAAGAGCATCAGCTAAATTACAAAATAATAATTATACATATAGCTGTGAGCAGCAATGAAGGGAGTTCAAGACATGTATATCATTTCCTAAGATGTGATTAGTTTAAGTCTTCAGGGTGATGGCCTCAAAGGACATGACAAGGTTTAGGCGATTTCCACAAAGCGACCCAGAGTTACTAGTGTTCCATAACTTCCATTAGCTTTGAACGGAAGAAGATTATAGAAGAAATGGCAGAAGAATAAGAACTCACACAAGAACAACCGGGTCTCAGCCTTTCAGGCTTCCAGCCATAACACTGCAAGAGGGATCGATGAATACTGGTGAGTGTGGAGCCGGATAAATGAACAGATAGCATTAACATCCATGACTGGAGCACCCATAATTTCCAGCAGATTTACAATGAAGCTCCTTTACTCCGTAAACACATGGATCGCTATTGTGACCTCGGTGCAAAGCAAGAATGGCCCAGATATGGTTGCACAATTGAAGGTTTTGAAGGAGGTGAGTAAGAAACGCAGAGATATAAGTTTGCGGAATGGTCATCACGATGACTATGTGAAAAGAAGCAGAGCTCACTCTCTGCGTTTAATGGCAATATCTCTCCCAAGCAGTTATGACCCTGTCATTTTAATCTCAAGTTAAATGATGTATTGGCGAGTCTGACTGTACAGTCTGACCCCCCCGCAACATCAACCTGTATTCCTGAGACCAGATTGCTAATGAAGACAGCAGTGACTGCCGGGAGGTGCTGGACTTGAGAGAGATGGATTGCGATTTTTGACTGTGCTTTGAAATTCATATGTGTCAGTGCATGGCGCTCAGGTTGCTCTACATCTGGTATGAAAATGCTGGGAAGCATGGAGCACGGAAGTGTGACAAGATTGTGTTTGTTCCTAAGGCTTGTTATTGATGCCAAGATCCAGCATGCACCCCAAAACAATGGCAATACTTGATCCTACACTAAACCATCAGCCCTTTTGTATCCTGGGTACCAGGGCTCAGTTTGTCCCCAGGAAGGTCAAGAGGTGAGTGAATTAGGGGCAACTGCTAGTGTAGTGGTTAAGGTGTCCAGCTTATAACTGCAAATCCCACTCTGGCTATTAAACCTGAATTGTTTCAGTCTTAAGTGGATTGACTTAGAAATACAAATTTATAATAACAAATAATAACAAATAATGTTACTCTGCAACTTAATTTAATTTGATTATTCAAATTCACTTTAATCATTCACACATCCGAATCGCAAAATTATCGTGGGAAAGTTCTGATCTGGCATTTCATTAGAAGCCAATTTTAAAGCACCCATTAATATATAAAAAAACGAGTCATTGCAAATTAAAGACCCCAAAGAGATCCCAGCAGCAAGTAACACAAGTGATTGCGTGTTCAAACCAATGTAAGGCAATGCGAAAGTTGCCGATCCATTGGCAGCCCTTCGTTGTCCAGTCTCTGCCAGGCTGCAGCTTATCTTATCAATGCAACCGACCCCTTGTCTCATAGGGACCTGATAACTAATAACTCAACCACAAGGCAATCATAAGGCATTTTCAAAAAAAATGTGGAAAACACTGGAATTTTGGCCCGCGGAGAGTAGAATTGATTAGTCTGCTCTGATAAACCGGGTAGGTTTAGTTCAAACAATTGTTATGAAAGTCATCTCTGTCTGTAGCCCGTCTCTGGCCTGCTGTTCTCGTCAGCCCATTATTTGCTCACAATTTATTTCATGCGGAAGAAGGGTCTCCACAGAGTCATTGTCAAGGCTGGGTGTTTAAATCAGCCCTAAAGACCTCCAAGCAAGGAAGCTTCAACCCCATTCAGGTTTGACATTTTCCCCAAGTGTTCAATGGATGCATGCACTGCTAACCTCTTTAGAATACTTTAGAATATTTCTGCATCACCACTTAAAATACATCATGATCACAGTGCTGACACTTTGGGGGGTGGGGTGGGGGTATGATTTACAGAGTTCCTGTTACGGCACTGCTTTAAGGTTCTATGTAATGTATCTGTAAAAAAACATTATCAAGGGTTCAGAGCGTCAAGACCCCGTTCCACACTGGCGGAGATACAGAGGCCCAGGAATCACTTCAACACAGAGGAAGGAAATTGGTAGAGTCTGCAGAGAGCTGGCTAGCCTCACTGCTCCTGAAATGGTTTGGGTTTCAGCTGCAGGAAGGGGGGGGGGGATAAAGAAAGGCATTCAAACATATTTTTATCATGAGAAAGTCTTCTCAAAGTGTATGAAGTCATTAAGAAGTTATACTATGGCATATGTGCTGAAACTGAAAAAGGGGCCTGTTTGTAGCCGTCTGTCTCAACTAGGCCATGTGTGGATAAGACACCATGGGGCTCTGCTCAATGTGTAGCTGGGTTTTGGTGTGGTACCAAAGGGGGCCTTGAGTAACCAGCTTCTGCTTGGGGTGTATTACTCAGCTGTTCTGTCTCGAGCCTGTTCTTCTATTAAGGTCTTTGTGTTTTCCACTGTGGAAACGACCTGACTATACGGGCTATTTATTAGTACAGCGTAGCTACTCCTAAGGCACAATAAGAAGACAAGACAATGTGCAAACCAAGTGTAGTTACAGAATTATTAGAGACATGATAGTAAGTAGTTAAAGGTGCTGTAAAAACGCTTGCTAACGAGCTACCATCTTGCTACAAAGAGAAATGCATTATGCACCATCACACTCAGAAGTAAGCAGTGAGCTCCAAAATGGCCTGTCACTCACATTTCTCCAAGAACATATGTTGTGTATGGCCTAGGGCATATAGAGACTGCCTTGCATTAGTCCAGAAATAACCATTTAAAAACTGCATTGATGTGTCGAGTGCTATTTTATTAAATAATGATGACATCACATTTTTCAAATTTTTTCAATAAGATAAGTGCATCACTGATTAATGGAGTCTAAACACGTATGCAAATAGAGAACAATGGAACGATATTCTTCCTCAGAGGAGTGAAACCAGAATTCTCAGAATAGCGTCAACCATTTCCCCGCAGATGGTGTGATAAACACGTGGTCTCCGGGACCAGGAATCATTGCGCATATCTTTATGGAACACATTTAACCGAACAAAAAGGATTTTGAAGATGACAAACTTCAAACGCCTGTGCCTCCGGCTTCGTGCCTGTCGTGGTGGGAGATGCAATCAGACAGGAGCTTTGGGGTAAGTCACACCCAGGGATCGTGAAGGACTGGATAATTACGGTATGAGACTGATCGCAGAAAAAAAAAAACCCCAACTGGACAGCAGCACCCACGGAATTTACCAAACCCTAAAGTAGAGACTTACATCCATGTGGTTGTCGTTGTCTCTCAGTCATTGTCAGTAGAGCAAGATAGCTCCGTTTTGTATTTCACTTGAACTCTAAAACAACAGCACTTTTGTACTTTTACGCTGTGGATAAGAGCGTCTGCTAAATGCCAAAAATGTAAAGGTAAAAATGGTTGTTTTAAAATGTTCTTTCAACGCTGTCCTTCTTTTAATCAGCTTGTAATTTTGAACGTCGGAGTGTCTTGAAAAACTCGCATACCATTTTTGATTTGAGACATTATATTGAATTTTATTGGTAAACGAATCAGCATGCCAGGGTGGGTCAACAGCTCTCTGCATTATTTCAGAGAAGTCAAATTACACACAAAAGGCAATTAGCAATTATCTGGAAGGCATGCGAATGCTCACAGCTTTGACAGTTTCAGTGTAAACGCCAGTATAAATACATTGGAGTGAGTCTACCACTTTATACCCCATTAGATTTTACTGACTGGTTTCTGAAGGCTTCGTGTCATGAACAAAGGAATGAAGATATCACAAAACAGGGGCTTATCAATTCTTTTGTGAGATCAAAGGGAAACCGAATAGTAAACGGCAACCACGCTGACCTGCATTTCGAATGATATATTTGAAGAGTTCTCTTGGCATTTATTCAGAAACGATATATGCTGAATACATGCCCCACAAAGACCATTCCTCTCTTCGCAATTCACTTTTGTGTCGTTGTTCAGTCTAGCCACATATTTTAATAGAAATAAAAGGCAAGAGAGTATGAAATAAATCTACTCACTGAACTGAAAAACGGCACACAGAAACAGACATGCAAGTAAACATTCTTTGCATTAAGTTAATAAATAATAATAATAATGATAATAATAATAATACATTTCCCTATCTTAATATTTGCGTTTTAAAAAGAAAACAATTTCAAGCATTATATTTTAAGTTCCAGAAATATATATATTACATATATTTTGTTGAAGATATGAATGATAATTCAAAGATAAATTAATAAGCAAGGACAATAGTTGTTGCTTGCCCTCCTGAACAGCGCGGTAAGAAGCGTCGTATTAAGTAACATACAATAGCTCCCTCAAGTGTTATATTGTGAATATTGCAGCTCTGATATGGTGCAGGATGAGAAGAAGAACCAAACGTTGTCCCCCGTGGATTTGGGTGGCAGTGGGTATCCAGCAAAAGTGACACATCCTATGACAGTGTATAGTCGTGCTACTAACAAAATGAAATTGATGATCCTGAACAAATTCCCAATAGCTCTATGTTTAAAACCGGAGTGGGTTGCTGTAGTGGCAAAATATGGACTGTCTCCCCTCCTCCCCCTCCTAGACGGATCCCCCATTGCTGTTGTATTCTTGGAACTATTTTACTGAGAAAAACACCCCGCTATCCAACCCGCCTGTGTGAATCGTTTCACAAGCCAGAGGAACTAAGTGTTGACAGGGCGTTCCGTCAGAGGAACTAAGTGTTGACAGGGCGTTCCTTCAGAGGAACTGTCTTTACCGAAAGTGGGTGTGCTAAAATCACAGAAGCCACACACAAATGTCAGTTATGTTACATACAGGCTGGGTTGAAAAGGAAAGTTGGTGTGTGATCACACAAAACGTAATACATTTTATATAAATTTTCAACAAACACTGGTGATTTCAGCAAAACGTTTTATTTTGTGCCTTTGTTGTACTGTTGCAGTTTTGGCAAACTCAATCAGAAGAGTCTATCAAATGGGAGATGTACTGCAGCAGAGAAGAGGTTGGGCTTCTTTGGGTAACAGTTGGGCAGTTATTCTGTCATAAATTGATGGCCAGGCAGTCAGTGACCAGCTGTCCTGGGTTGCCAAGACATTCTGCAGGTCTGCTGCCTTCCCCAGTTCATAAAAGCCGGCCGACCAAGCTAGCCAAACCACTCAGCCCCAAGTTCGCCCATCTGTCAAGAACCTACACCCGACATATATTAAGACGTGCCCTCCCAGAGAACAAAACCTGATTCAGAAGGCTCACAGGCATTTGGATCTGCCACTTTTCACTGTGGTGTCCATTAATTAAGGAGTTCAGATATATTTGGGTGATCAGAGAGAAGATACTCAAATCTGTTCAATGTTTGGATTGTTTAAAACTATCACGACAGAATAGAAAATCTGAAGGAACTGAAAACAAATGCCATTTAAATTAATCTATAACAAAATATAGAATGTTGGCACCGGTTAGTAGACTACAATATTTCTACTCCCGAAAAATCATGTTTAATATGCGTTTAATCGAAACCACTTAACCACTCGCCTAGCAGTATTAGCTAAATGCTAAGTATCAAATTAAGAGTTGTTGAATAAACCACTTAGCTTGTTCCAGTGTTCTCTTCCTCGTGCCTGGGAGGAGGAAGTAGGCAGTGATCGTTTAGGGGTGTTGTATACAACGCCTAAAAACAGATTTTAACAACCGGACTCGAACACGTTTTCCATTCATTTGAAGTTACTGGAGCCGTCTCTGAAAATGCACATAACTTTTAACTGACATGTAAGTGAATATTTCTGTACGTCTTGTTACATTTGTGCGTATTTCTGTACGTTGTAAAGTCTAATTAAAAGGAAGTATAAGGTTTGGAAGCACTGCTGTCTTGGTTACACGTTAAGAGTGATTCTGTCCTCGGTGTTCGTCTTGTCTTGGTTTGGCTTATTAATCACACCTTTTACTTGATGTTGTTCACTGCAATGTTTTGAATAATGAACACCAAACAATGCATTTGGAGAAGAAAGTTTGAACTCTGATTTCACAATAAATATCATTAAAAAAAAAAGGGAAAGGTTACTTGTTACAGTTTAACAATTGTCAGATTTTAATGGTAGAGATCTGGATTCGCTGCTGGTCCGGTATGATGTTTATGCATTTGAAATTGTAATAAAATTAATATTAATCTTTTCCCCCAATCGTTTACTAAATTAAGCATTCGAGAGTGAATGGGAAATGCTAAGTGCGGTTATGATAACACAGATCATTTCAAAGATTCCTGTTCCGTTAGAGTAAAATGTGATGGCGAAGTAGTTGAAGGAAAACCAACACTATAAAGCAATTTTAGTAAAATACCAAATCCGCAACAAAAATATTTACGTCTGGATTTTCTAGAATAAATCAAATTATTTATTGTGAGAATTATTAAATGAGCACTATTTCAATCTCCATTGGTTTAATAAAATGTTTGTGTATCAATAGCTTTTATAAAATTACTTAAAACAAATGACAACATTAATTAAGTGATACATGCCTAATGCCTTCTGATAGATGTTTACATGAATGGGGACAATCATTCAAGTTATATTGGAAACAGAACATTCAGTCTGCAACGTTAAATACACTCCTCGTGTCATGTGGGTGTTCTCCCTATTCTCGCTCCAGCCTGGCGCAAGTTGGGTACAGGTGCATCCCAGGGGCAGGGCTCAGAGGACAAGGCATGAGCGCACAGCGGCTGGTTCAGGGGCAGAGAGTTGAGCTGCTGCGTGCGCTGTGCTGTGGAGGAGCTGCCGAGGGCCTGGAGAGCATACTGGACCTGCTTCTGGCCTGGGATGTGCTGATATGGGAGGACTGCCAGAGCTTGCGTCCACCAGGTCGGACTTTGTGTGCCAGTGCCAGGGAGCTGCTAGACTTGGTCTCCAGCAAGGGCGGGGTTGCATGCCAGCTCCTGCTGGCTGCTTTCAACCAGGTCCTCCCAGAGGCTCAGAAGGCAGGTCTATCATTTGGGGATTGTGGTCTTCTCCTGGAGACTGCAGAAATTTACCCGTCAACAGCTATTCAGACTCTGCAGTGTAGTAGGCCTCGTCTGGTGAGGAAGCTCCAGGGCTGTGTTACTGAAGCTCTCAAGGCCCTGGTAGAGTCCGGCAGCTTCACAGCCTACGACTGCGATGAGGTGCAGCTTCCCATATACACACCTTCACAGCAGGCAAGCACACAAGACACAAGTCACGTCGCATTTACACACGTCTGTACTTACATACCTATAATTACATTTCATCTACATCATCCTTCCTCCCTCGTCTGTTTAAGATTATTGCAGGATTTCAAATAAAGTAATATCATAAAACTATTTTCTTGCTCAGGCAAGGCGGTTGCTTGACCTTGTGAGGTCTAAGGGCGAGTCCACGTCAAAGGTTTTACTTCAGCTCATCCAACAGACAGAAGACCCACCCATATTGCATAAAGATGTTACGAAACGCCCTGCAGGTACTGCTGCGCCCTGTAAAAATAAGGTGCTCCATTGTTCACGTTTCCACATGCATTGAAAGCCATCTGTGCATTACACTAGAATATATTAACATTTTCTATATTTAAATGATCATTAAATGCCACCCAAAGCGTTTTAAGATGCACACTCTTATACCACACTCTATACCACCTGCAGTAACATACTTGTGTCTCAGAACCAACATTGTGGGTTGGCTACAAAGTATTATTCTGTGTCAATTTGTAGATGTCCTGCGATACCAGAAGAAGCTCCGCAGCTTAGTATCTGCACAGTCCCACTTCCTCAGTACCTATGGTGGCACGGGAAGGCTGTCTCTAGATGATATCTACACCGAAGGTTTGCTGGAGGTTGTGCAACTACATGGCGAGACCCAGCCGCCCCTACAACTGGAGGACATCCTAGGGCAGGTAGGCACGCTGAACGAGGAGGCCGACACGGTGCTGGTGTCTGGCGAGGCAGGCAGTGGAAAGAGCACTCTGTTGCAGAGACTGCACCTGCTGTGGGCCAGGAAGGCGGCACTGGTGGACTACCTCTTCCTCTACCCATTCAGCTGCCGCAGGCTGAGCGCAGAGGGGCGGGAGATGTCTCTGCGTGATTTGCTTTTTCAGCACTGCTGCTGGCCTGACGGGGAGCAGGACCAGCTCTTTCAGTTCATCCTGGACCACCCGCACATGGTTATATTCACCTTCGATGGGCTGGATGAATTTAGGATGAGCTTCTCGGACGAACTGAGGCACTGCTGCCCCACGCGGCCGGCAGCAGTGCCGACACTGCTCTTCAACCTGCTGCAGGGCTCCCTGATGAAGGGCGTGCGCAAAGTGGTGACAAGTCGGCCTGAAGCCGTGGATGCCTTCCTGAAAAGATATATCCGCAAGGAGGTCTTGCTGAAGGGCTTTTCCCCAGAAGGGATCAGCTGCTTTGTAAGGAAGCACCACCGTGACTCAAGCGTGACCACCAATGTCCTCGACTCCCTGCGGAGCAACACAGCCCTATTTGGCCTGTGTCATAACCCCGTCCTCTGCTGGATTGTTTCAAAGTGCTACAAGGAGTTACTAGGCTCTGGGGGTTTAAGTCCCCAGACTATCACAGATGTCTACCTCATGATCCTGCATCACTTTCTCAAGCGCCACTCCCATCAAAAGCAGCTCCGAGGCTCAGATTGGCTTGGGGGACATGTGGATACAACATTGCACTTGGGCCAGCTGGCTCTTGACGGCTTGGAATCAGCTTGCTATGTGTTTTCTGACACAGAGTTGCATAGATGCAAGGTTACGGAGGAGGATATCAGCACAGGATTTCTTATCCTTAGTAAGGACCTCTCCTATTCAGGAAGCAAACGCTATGAGTTCCTGCATGTTACTATGCAGTGCTTCTTTGCGGCACTCTACATTGTTCTCAGTGACGACAAAGACTGTGGCCCCATTTTAGAGCTCTTTCACCCTCAGTACAAACGGCAGTCTTCCCTGGCTAGTGTGTGGCTGGGCCTGTGCTTATCCTCTCACTCCCAGCAGGACTGGAACCGCCGGGGTCAGAAGCCGGAATCAGAAAGACCCAACCTGCAGATAACAGCCACTTTTGTATCCGGGCTGCTCTCCCAGCGTCACCGAGCCTTGCTCCAGCAGTCCTGTCTCGCCAAGGTGTTGGACCGGAAATGCCAGCAGGTGGTAAAGGCCGTGTCCAGGGGCATGCAGAAGCACTTTCAGTCTATCCCACGCCCGGTAAAAGGTGAGAAAAAGAGCATGCACGCCATGCCAGAGTTTGTATGGCTCATCAAGTGCATCTATGAGATGCAGGATAGCAGAATGGCCCAGGCCACCATGGCCAAGCTTGACGTGGAGCACCTGAAGCTGACCTACTGCAACATTGGCCCAATGGATTGCAGTGCCCTGGCCTACGTGCTGCAGCATTTACGGAGCCCGGTGGGTCTTCAACTGGACTACAACTCTGTGGGCGATGTTGGGGTGGAGCAGCTACTTCCCAGCCTTGGCATATGTCACTCCCTCTAGTAAGAGCAAATATATTTTGGTTCATAAATCACAGGGCTCACTTGATTTTAACTATACACACCTGGGACCCAGATAGCTTTTAAATGTTTGTATGCATTCTTTTAACCAGATTTTAAAAAATTCTCCTTTAGTCTCAGAAACAACAACATATCCGATGAGGGAATCCGTAAACTGATTGAGAAAGCTGTACATTACGAGAACTTTCAGAAGGTTGCGTAAGTATGGTCAACTACAATTTCTATTAAACCGTCAAAAGTTAGCCTTCCCAGTGGCTCAGTCAGTAAAGATGCTCACTAAAGCGGCCTATGACTGAGGCCTATGAGCTGAAACTCGCAGGATCAAAATCCAGTTCATGTCATTTGCTGAGCTTGACCTGGATAGGCAGACAATTGGCAGAGTGCCACCTTGGTTGGGGTTGGGTGGGGCTGGTTGGGACTGGGTGGGGTGGGTTGAGGCCAGGGTTTCTCTTGGCTCATCACCAATGAACGTCTCTCAGTGGCTTCCATGGAGCCTGAATAAAATTTAGAGAGATTTACAAACCTGTCCGACTGCATTTTTTTTCATGCAGGCTCTTCAACAACAGGTTAACGGATGCCTGCATGCAAGACTTTTCCAAGCTTCTAAAAACAAAGCAGAATTTTCTCTCCTTACGGCAAGTATTTACATTAAAAAGTTCCCATTTATTCCTATATGTATGTAATATATTAGGCATTCGTTTATGTTCTTCCTATAATATTTTGTGCCTAGTGTATTGGAAGGTCTAAATGTAAAAATCTATTAAAATTGCAGACTGGGAAACAACTACATCACAGCTGTGGGGGCGGAGCAACTGGCAGAGGGGCTGAGAGAAAACCACTCCTTGCAGTTCCTGGGGTGAGCGGTACCCAGGTTTGAAAAATAAAAAGCATAATTTAAGGACAGTTCTTTTAAAAAAATAAGATTTTGGTGTACATAAATAATACATTATAAATGTATTAGATGATATATAATCTTGACTTTCATCTGAAGTCATATTTTAAAGACTTTAGTGACAATTCCAACCTTATTTTATAAATTATAAAAAATCTCAGAAGTTACTTTGTATACATCATTCTTCTCAAACAATCACAATTTGCTATGTTATTCTCAAATTAATAAAATGAATAAAAATACTTAATTTAATATATTTCACAACACAAAGAACATTTTTCATGATGCAGTCTGCATGACTTTGCAATTTCTAATTAAGAATTCAGCAGATTTGAGCTTCCCCTGTTGGCCCGATTCACTCTTTCTAAACTGAGAGTTAAGGCTTTGGTGAAGAGGAAAGGCTCTCTAAAATAGCTAATTCTGGAAACCCACTGTGGCATGTCACACAGTGGTCAAGCATTCAGAGAGATTTAACTCCCGCTCCCTAACCCCCGTTCGGGCCACCTTAACTTAAATACCTACATGTACAGTATTCATTCATATTTACTTCATTATATAGCTTAAAATGACGTTGAAAACGAATCAAAATACAGATAAAAATCTTAATAAACTCCTCCTGCCAGAAGTTGTCTCTGCTCGTAATTCAGGTACTTCAGCAGTGGTTCAGAAGAATGAATGCCAAAATGAGAAATTATTCAGATTTAAACATCGAACACGTAAAATGGACTATGTACTGAAATAGAATAATGACAAACTTTGTATTGTTTAAATTTGCTGAGCTAGTTGCTTTAGAGAAGCCCTCCTCTTTGCTGAATGGTCCAACTTAATGGCCTCATAGACCTCCTTAGCAGAGATAATAAGAATAAAATAAAGCCTTGCTTCACTCCATTCTCTCCATCTTTGAATAAAACCAATAGTGGTATTGCCGAGTCTTTGAATATTGCCACAGTGTTCGCGGTTATTCTGTTTCCCAGGCTGTGGGGGAACAAAATAGGAGACAGGGGCGCAGAAGCACTGGCTTATGCTCTTCAGGGAAGCTCCTCTCTGGTGTGGCTCAGGTAATAGTCATTCTTGCACTAAATAGGCTGATTTTTCTGAACACCACCACTGGAGGGGTGGAATTATCTGTATGGTGTAGTAGGCTGCCCAGGCCCTGTTGCTCGTGCTGTTGTGCAAAGGGCTTTGCTGTACAGTGGTGCGCTGTATAATTATAATTATATAATCCAAGTACTCTTGGATGCTGTGCTGCTTCTTTGCAGCCTGGTGGACAATGAGGTGGGCAGTGTCGGAGCACAGGCCTTGGCTGAACTCATCAAGAGTAGCAGCACTCTGGAAGAACTGTGGTAAGCGTGCGGAAAGACCGTTGAAATACTTGTGTTTTGGAAAGGCTTGCAGATTGGGGAAATAAAAAACAGGACAGTGAAGCATGGGTAGAAAGATTCTTAGTTAGTAGATCAACTGGATTGTTCGTCCTCTGCATTAATATTTGGAAAGTTAGTGGAAGTCTTTATGTGGGAATACAGTCTTTTAATGTTTTTTTTTTGGTATCAAATACTTAAAAAAAAAAAAATTCAAACCGTTCAGTCACGGCCCTATTCTTTATGGCTCCCCAGCCAGTAACATTAACTGGTTACATTAAAATGACACCATTAAACGTACAGTGTGTCCAAACCCTGCTCTCACAGGTTAAGCAAAAACTGCATCACTATGGAAGGAGTCAAGTATTTGCTGCAGGCAATGGAGATGAACACCAGGATAAAGTCTGTCTGGTGAGGCTGCCTATTGTCGATGTCCTTGCGGCTGTTAAGAAAGGACCTAGGCAAAGACCCCAATGCAGAACTGAGGAACCAATTAATTATTATTAAGTTGCTATACAGTCTATGTGTTTGGTTTGATTATGCTTTTCCAGAGAAAAGGCTTGCCACTGTACACAAATTCAAAACATTTTTTAATTAATTTGATAAATATTCCTCTGTAGAGAGAACTCCCAATAAGAAAATAATTATGTCAAATGCAATACATTTAAAGATGTTTATTATTGTACACCTCCTTACCATTTTATCACTATTACATAATATTGAAAGGATGAATATATAATCCAGACACATCTTATCCTATCTAACATTAATTTTTTTATAAAGGTTGAGGGGGAATGAGCTGAGCCAAGAGGAGGTGGAAGAAGTCACGCAGAGGGACAAACGCCTGATTTTCTGAAGGTGCTTTAGTTTGAAGACTACGGGCTCTATGTTGATGATCATAACCCTCTGCGCTAACGCCAGCACTAGGTGCTAATGCTTGCGAGTTGAGGCGTGGCCAAGCCAATGCTGAAATTTTCATAGCACGTTATGGTGGAGCCAGAGCGAATCCAACTGCTAAAAGGGTTGGCTTAAAGTAATGACTAGCATATCGGTATGGTTACATAATAACCGCTCACTGTTTGTTTTCTTTAAGAAGCAACGTGCTTCACATGACAATCTGCTATTTTCAGTTTAGCAGAGGATGCAACTCCCAAGGCTCTGCCACATGGTTCCTGATTAGAAATGGTGCTGTGAAATACCTGCTAGTTTATAACTGTAAAGTTTGGTGGAGAAGGAACAATGGGCTGGGGCTATATTTCACGGTTCAGGGTAGGCCCCTCGGTTCTCATGAAGGGAAATCTTAACTCTACAACATTCAATGACATTCTAGACAATTCTGTGCTTTCTAGAAAATTCAACTTTGTAGCAAGAGTTTGGGAATGGCCCTTCCCTGTGTACAAAGCAAGGTCTATACAGAAATGAGATCAAGATCGCTGTGGAAGAACTTGACCTGCCTACACAGAGCCCTAACCTCATCCCCACTGAACACCTTTGGGATGAAACGGACGGCTACTGCAAGCCAGGCTTAACTGCTCCAACATCAGTGCCCAATCTCACTTATGCTCCGGTAGCGTTGTTTCAACATCTGGTGGAAAGCTTTCCCAGAAGAGTTGAGGCCATTATAGCAGCAAAAGGGTGATCAATCAATATTAAATCCCATGATTTTTGGAATGAGATGTTTGACTAGTAGGTTTCCACATACTTTTGGTCATGTAGTGTCAATTTTGAAACTTTAAAAAAATCAAATGCAATTTTAAAAGTATAATTTTTTTAAATCAGATAAGATAAATCTTGGTCAAGTTAGTTAAGGCAAATCATTAATTTTATTTTAAGTCAATATGTAGTGTTACTGAACAATTTGTTCGTTTTTGTTCATTTCCAATTTAAGTTCGGTAATTGGATATAGTCCCAAAGTATTAAATAAAAATCAGAGCTGCTATTCAAAATTTAACTTTTAATCTTTATTTTGCAAAACACAATATTTCCAATGAACACTAGTATGAACATTTTCTAAAAACTTAAATACATTATTTATTTTCGTGTAGCTTTTTATTTTTCGTGTACCAGGTAGCTAGTTCGTTTGCTAACGTTGTTAATCTTATAAAATAGCTCATATTGAACGCACAAAAAATTAAGATAACCGCATTTTACAGTGTCTGTAAATCCCGAAAGTTAAATCTAGACTATGTACGTTTATTATTACAGGCTTAAAGCCTATTAAAACTACTCATCAATCTCTGTTTTTACTGTACTCTGCGCAGCGCACACATTACACTTTTGGGTGGTCTTCTGAAAATCTTCAGCCGTCAGACTGAATAGGTTAAGGTATGCGGAGTTCTTCAAAAATGAAAGCGCCCAATGTTTACTTGCTAAGCAGAGGGAAAAGTTGATTTTCATGATGTCGTTTGCCAACCATAAACCCGATACTGTACATTCACTCAGCACCGGGGTTATAACAACGGTCCAGAACTTGTCATAGAACCGCGCAACAACTTTGCGTTTTGATTGGTCTATATATGACGTTTGGAGCGTGTTTGTTTATTCATCCCCCTTCTGCGGGGATCTTTAAAGAGCTCTGAGACGCGGATGGAGGAGAGACTCATCGAGTGTCTTATTTAGTGGTCTGTTATTTTTGCATTTAGACCACAGGAAACACAATATTGTATTTTTAAAGTAATTTTTTAAAATTTAATTTTTTAGTTTGAATTGCTAGAGTAAACATTTAAAGTCAAATAAAACCTTTTAACATAGTTACAATACCTTAAGCCCTGTGTTATTGTCTCGTAACAGCGGTCCGTGTCAAGTGAGGCCTTGACAGTGAGCACATCCTTTGGGAGAAGTTATGTCCCATGTGAACTGATAGGGCATGAGCTAAACACTGCTTCATGGGTCCCAACAAAAATG
Organism: Hiodon tergisus; assembly: GCA_025775045.1. NCBI lineage: Eukaryota > Metazoa > Chordata > Actinopteri > Hiodontiformes > Hiodontidae > Hiodon > Hiodon tergisus. The sequence goes on along the minus strand of JAOVYW010000007.1, from coordinate 4,636,983 downwards.
GGGTGTACAAAGGTTATGTTAAATCCTTCTGAGATGATATACAATGGGGCTTATGATGACCATCTTTATCTTATTGGTGTGGTTTTCTCTGAGTGTACACTTGCACAGGCACACCCGGAATAAATTCTGTGGACTGCATCTTTGTCTCTGTGCCTGATTTCCATCACATCTTGCTTACTCCTGAGTAGTAGTAGCAGTGGAAGTAGGAGTAGTAGGAGTTTGGGATTTTGACTTGTTTTTAAAGGAGAACCTGATTGCACTTTGACCCTGTTTTTGGAAAACAGCTGTTCCGGCTACTGACTTTTTATACTGTTTGTGCTTTGTGTTTGGGATAATTAATGAAAACATTTTCTGTTTTAAAACATGGTAATAACAAAACATTCTTAAAACATATTGTACATATTGTAGCAGTATCTGAGTAATTTATCCTGCAAAACATATCCACAAAACATGTTATATTATATTGGGGGGGGGCCTGCAAAATCTTCCCACAAGTGAATTGTCTTAACCCTTGCCAATCCTTTCATCTGCTTTATTTAGTGCAGTGCTTTGCCGATCTGATCTAAAGGACCCATTGATTTTGCTACAACTTAATTTTTCCCATCAGTTGAAGTAATGATTCACTAAATTGTGATTACTGTGCCTTGAGTCACTGCTTTGTCCATGTTTTAACAACAGTGTCTCGAGACATTCTTTCCACGTGACATACAGTGCACCTACCACATACAGCAAGAAACCCATTTTTCTAAATAAATATACTTTTTTTCTTGACATTGTTTTAAAATATTATAACCGCAACCCTAAGCATGATTATCCGGACAAATGGCAAAAGGATGAAACTGCTATTTTAGTGCGCATGTTTACTAAACACACTGAATTTAAAATTCAAACTAAAAATAAATGTTTACATACATTTACAAACACAGGGGTTCAGATCAGAATTGGTAAGCACAGAATTTTGGCCATTTCAGAAAAGATATCCAAGAACTTGGGTTAATCAAAATAAGTCGGCCCAGATTTAGGGGGATTTCAGAAAAATTGACTCAGAATTCAAGCCATTCCAACATGAAAAATCATCAGCACGTTCACAATATAACCAGTGGATAATAAAGTAATAACTAATAGCATATGTGGTTATGTTGTGCTATTATTACACTAATGGTGTAACTTTAGCACAGTTTGTAATTTGTTGGGTTATATTTCTATAAATAAAACTGATTAATTAATCTTGAAATAAAATGGCCTATGTATATCCATGAAAACCATTAATAGAATAATGTACATGAACTTTAGATTGTCTACAATAACAAAACTTTGATGTGAATCACCACTTTCTGCATGATAAGTTTGTGCTGCACCGTTATTTTGGGCCTGAACCGTCACATGCTCTTCATTCAGGTAATATCCATTTTGCATTGTATCATCTCGATTTCTGACATTTGAGTTGCCATCAGCGGTCTTGTCAATCTCAACTTGCTTCCGCCTCTTGCGCGGCAACCAAACTTTCGGAAAGCCCCTGGGGGTGGGACAGAATTACAGACGGGTAGTATATCCAATAATCTACTCTCGTGCTTGTACATTTGCCAATTGGATTTAGAGTCTGCTCATATAACTTACCTGTTATGTCGGTTCCTGTTGTAAATATTCTTAATTTAACTGAAGTCGGGTATGTTGTTTGCGTTTCATGTTCTTTCGTGGGTTTTAATGTTTCGTTTGCACCGCTTAACTGCATACTTCCGGTAGAACAAGGAAGCTGGCAAAAGCTTAGCTAGCTTTTGGCTAATTTGTATAGATATTCTCTGCTCTTGCAAAATAAATGCGTTCCACGAAATTCAGACGAACAGTTCGCTAGATATGCAATATAGTCAAGGTAAGGAAACAAGTGTATTCACATCGTTCAACCAAGTTGCGTGTAATTGTGAATACGTTATATACCATGCTTATTGTAGGCTGTTTTTCAGTTTTTTAAGCTTAAGATAAACGGACATCTTGTACATAGCTGCTGGGCATTATTTATTATACGGTACTTTGGTTGTATAGAACAAGTGCCCGTTCGCTGTTATTAGTAAAATTCAGAATCCAGTCAATGCTTGAGACTGTTTTCCTCTTCATGCATCATTAGAGAGCCAGGATAGTGATGTCATCGCTTAATCGAACATGTAGCTACCGACGCGTTATGGCGAGATGGAATACGCGGTTGACAGGTTGCCTCCTTCTTTTCAGCGTGAGATTTAGACTGCATGTGTGTTCACGTCAGGGTAGCTCCTTTTTAACTTTACGTAGCATTTAAGCCACTGACTGTAAGTGACATTGAAGTGGGTGGCAAATAACATGGCTGAATTTGTGTCGTACATTCTGAGTGTGAAACGCTCTACATCACACCGTTCTTCATAAATTACATTATACTGTGCTGATGTAATTACATTGCATCTTACTCTTGTTACTAACTACCACGCTTAAAAAAAAAAAAAGTACACCCCCACTCTCGAATAGATGCTTTCTTACATAAATTGCTTAATTTGCTATAGGAAGATTTTGATTATCAGAATTTCTCGTAGGGCTGGTCATTCAAACCTGTATAGGATTTCAGAACAGTATTTTCCCCGTTCTTCTCTTATGGGACAGTCGCCGGGGCATGTGATTGGATTTGCCAATACTCACACAAGGTAATCTAAAACGTACCCATGATATTGCCAGGGCTCATTGGAGTGCCTTTCCAATGGCTGGAACTCATCGGGGTTAGGTGATAAATGAGAACCTGTCTATGCAACACTGTGAACGATTTGGATGGGGGCACAGTACGAGCTCCATTCCGTATCATGATGTGGTGCTGTAGGATATGCCGTCTTATATTTAACAGGTGGACAAAAAAAAAAACGGGTTCCGGTTGAATGTTTAAGTGAGCTTACAAGAAGGGTCAAGACTGCTTAAGAATTTAACTAAAATAAATACTTTGTTGTACACATTAGTTCTCCTGTTGGACAAGGGCGGTTATATAAAACTGTTGCCGACAGCATTTTGGTTAACGCAACTCAGTTTCCTCGTTCTTAGGACAAACCGTGGCCCTATTCTAGTCTATTAATGGTTACTTCATGGTGTGAAAATGTGTTGGCAATATTAAGGTCTTTTGGATTGTTGTGGAATGGACTGTTATTGCCAATTACTAGCTTACAGTCTTACCCTGTGTATATTTGGATTTGAAGTTTCTCAACAGCGTTTCTCAAAGCTGTTGGTGTTATTTTGTCTAGTAAAAGGCTTTGGGGATGTGATTAGCCAAGTCTTAATTTCAGTTTGGTTTTCGCTGGGTTCACATGTGTTGTTTGCAGGTCGTCGTTCTTAGTTTTTTGTGTGAAAAGTTGGCTTGGGAGGTTGGTAGTTTTGCCAAAAACTTGCATACAGACAGATCCTGTAAAATCTGGAATTTTACACCAACCGTGTGACTGTCTAACCCAACATTTAGGGGTTTTGTAGTCTTATGAATAAAAATAAATCCCATACTGAACGTATTGTTAACATTGACCCTGCCAAGCAGATTCTTACCAAATAAGCCTTTAATGCAAATCTAAGTAGAATGGTATGAATGAATTAATTAATTATTAATGAGTTTAGTCAAGTACCTTGGGTTATTTGGCATATTACAGATTTTGTTTATAGACTGTGTAAATTTATAAATACTAGGGTCATCATTTTAAATATGGTTTTATCTTAAGAAAACTCTTTAGTTTTAAACCCTGAAAGTATCTGTGCAGCGCCTCAATTTCTACTAGAAAATCTATCCATAGGATATGTTAAAAATAGTGACAAATTTTTCCCCCTTGCTAGTGACCAGGGGGTGTGGCCATGTAGTCATTAATAATTAAATACAATCACTCTAGAATGAGTGTCACCTTCCCAGCCTTGACCTTGTAAATAACAATGCGTTGGAGTGCACTCGTAGTTTTCCGAGATCATTCACTGACGCCGTACAGGCGGCTTTATGTCTGTTAGAGCTCAGTCTAACTGGGCTGCATACTAAAATTTCATTTCTGCCATGTAGATAGAATTGGGTAAAGCTGTTTACACGCTCATCCTCCCTGAACTCGGTGATTGTTGGCACTGCATTTTTAGCTGTAAATGCCATCGCAAATCAAGTCTTCTGCAGATATTTTTTGAAGGAATCTTGGGTGAAATGTTTGCTACACATAACACCCACCAGAGAGACAGAATGACTTGCCTTGATTTGACCCGTTAATACATTTATCCATTCATTTTTAACACAAAGAATACACGCAATGGGTACGATCCGGTCAGCTGACGTGGTTAAACTAAAGGGAGGGAGAAGACGAGTTATACATGACTGGGGTATCCAACAAATCAGATGTTTTTTTAAAAAATTAGTTATAAATTAGTTTCGGGTAAAAGTTTAATGTTATGTGTCTACGTCTGCTGTTCAAATTATGCTGCACCAACAAATACGACAGGGGGGGCGAGTCGACTACATTTTCAAAGTATGATTTGACAAAATACGAGATTCTAAAACTATGATTTTTTCAGTGCACAAAACCTGAAACTTTTTCTCTGTTCTGTATGCGCAGGTCCTAATGGGTATGGAGTCTGAATAGTGTGAAAAATGCAACCAGCTGATACAGAGGCTTTGTGGGAACAACAGGCCAGGACCCCATGAACTGCTTTTAGTCGTCTTGTCCTGCTAGCTTAAACCCACATTCAAAACAGGCTTTTGCCAGACTTGCCACGAGGATGCCGCAGCCATGAGTTCTACCCTGTGGAGCCAGGAGAAGCCGAGTGGCGGCTTCAGGGAGGACTCTCGCTACTACGTGGTGGTGAAGGAGTGCGTGGTGGAGAAAACCCCTCAGAAGACTCTGAAGGTCCCCCGTGGCAGCCTCGGTCAGGCCTGCCTGGAGCGCAACAGCCTCGGACGCACGCTGCCCCCCGGCAAGGGCAAGAAGAGCCTCCGCATCGTGGACCAGACCAACGTGGTGGTGAGCCTGGATGAGAAGGACGTGCTGGAGCTGGACGAGAAGCTCGCCGAGCTGCTCTTCCCCATCACCAACTGCGAGGAGCGCTACGGACTGCTGTGCAACAAGCCTCGCCTGGAGCGCGCCCGCACCATCGACTGCGGCTCCAAGGTGCAGGTGCAGCTGCGCTCCGGGGATCATCCGCTGCCGGGGGTGGTGCGCTTCAAAGGCCCGCTCCTTCCCGAGCGGCCCCTCTCTGGGATATGGTTCGGAGTGGAACTGCTGGTGAGGCTCCATGTGCTGTGGACGTTGTACTGTGGACCTTATGGTCTTGTATTTAGATCGGTGTTGTGTCAGAAACCACACCTGCCTCAACTGAGAATGGGTTAAAAAAAAAAAAAATGTTGAAAGTTTGTAGCAATTCCTTTTGGGGGGTGGAAACGACACAGGAAAGGAAATTAAATCTATGACAGAGTTTTTTGGACAGAGCACTCTTATGTTTGTCTGCCAAGTATTCCGTAAGAAGCACAGTGAAAGTAATCTAATCTGTGAAGGCGTTTATTTGACAAAACACATTGTGATTCCCAGTGCACACTCCAGTGGGCTGCATGAACTTTCCGTAAGAGTGGGTGAAGGAATACGGGCATTCTTATTTTGCTCTGAACTGAGTATTTTGTGTTTGGTTGATCCATGAATCAGCCGGCATAGACGTGGCATTTTGTCATCAATGCTCTACATTGATTAAATGTGTTATGCTTAATGAGATAAAGGCTTCCAAAGCTTTTCACTCCACCCCTATAGAAATGTAGCCAATCCGTATTTTGTGAAATACGCAGGACTGAAATAATTCACTGGTTCCTTAATCTCTGCATATGAATTAAATTGATAAAAAAATGGAATACCGTGTACTATTACTGTGTAAGTGTGCTCAGTTAATTTTACACAGTTAAAATTGTATCCTGTCGTGTTATCCTTGGTGCCATTTAGCATCAGCGCTTCTTCGTTTGCGTAGGAGTGGGCTTCTGATGGAATGGAAACGAATAGCTGTTTGGTGTTGACTTAGGTTCACGCTCGGATAACCTGTCTCCACAGGAGGAGGGGCGGGGCCAGGGTTTCACGGAGGGCTCCTACCAGGGCCAGCAGCTCTTTCGCTGTGAGGACGAGTGTGGCGTCTTTGTGGCCCTGGACAAGCTGGAACTGTGGGATGAGGAGGAGGAGGAGCTGGAGGAGCTGGAGGTAGACCACCTGAACCTGTGTGATCCCAGGGATCCCGACTTCCCCTCACTGGAGATCAACTCGCGTGTTGTGGTGCAAACCAGAGATGGCCCCCCAGAGCGCGGCACCATCATATTCTGTGACCTGCTGCCTGGCAATGAGAGCCTGGGCTACTACGTAGGAGTGGACATGGTGAGCAGATGTGTATCTGCAGTACAAAATCAGTTTGGCTGAAGGGACTTAATTTTGGATGCATAAGCCTTATTTAATTATTTAAAGATGACGCCTTATAATATTTGATGGCGCCTTGTAAGAACTTGGCAGTACGATGAGAATTTGTCCCAGAAATGTATTCTATCTCTGAATCTGTAAAGAAATAGGTAACGGTATGCCTAAGTACATCCAATGAAGTTTAGTCACAGATTAACATAGTTAACAATGTGCAGCTTGTTTTGTGTTCAGGGTACCTGGCATGTGAATGTATACTTATCTTCTACACATATACCGAAAAGCTGCACAAAAGTACTGTATACTTGTTGCATTGCCCTGCACGCCACTTCTCTTTATGCATGAGAGTTTTCACAAATTTCACAAATGTGTGTGTGCTTTCCTTCCAAAATGGTAAAAAGTTTGGGTGGGATCTTACACTGGAAAAGTTATGGATGTTTGAACACATGAAAGGAGTACAAACACTGAAATGTATATTTTCAACATGAATACAGGAAGAATGTGGGTACATGTTTTGCTGGAACGGTTCGCTATTTGATAATGACCTAGAGGCAAATCAAAAATCCTTTTTTACTTGGCGTTTTCCATCTGTGCTTTTTAAATTGAGTGATTTTGTAATGCGAGTAACTTGAGTGGAATCAAAGGCCTTTGACACGTGGGTTGGAGATCTAGCCATTCAGGAGCAGGAACAATGGGCACTCACAGGGGTGTGAGGGTCCGAAGCCGTGTGACCAGCGGATGGGGGAAAAAAACCCCCCCACAAATCCGCCAGACTCGCTCGTTGCAATCCCGCATCGCTTTCATCGTATCGACCGGCACCACCCTCAATGTAGAACCGGGGCGGACGTACCCCTCGCTCCGGAGACGGCAATGGAGTAAAAAATGGAATCCGACATCACCGGGTGGAGTGGGCAGAGGTCGGCTCTGAAAATGACACAGCTGGGATATAAATGCAGGTTTTGGAGATGAGTAATAAGGTTGTGTCTCCTACTCTTTCAGGACAATCCTATCGGGGACTGGGATGGCGTTTTTGACGGGAAACTGCTGTGTAACTTTGCCAGCATGGAACACACTCGTCTGGTCTCCATCTATGATGTAATGCCAGGTATGTGCTTTTGTTTCTGTGTTTGTTTTTTGTTTTGTTATTCCCCACACATTTATCCTAACCGTTTTCTGTTTTTTCGGGGAGTTGCACAAAGCCGGGTTTGTTGTGGGTTTACTGGCAGCTGTAACAGAAGCTCTTTTGTCAGATGGCTTTGTTTTTGAAAGTGAGAAGCGACAAACTCTGCCCCTTTGTTCATTCCGTTATTGTATCGATTTATTTATGCGTTGTTTTTGTGGTCGCCGTGACGGATGTACCAAGACTACAATTGCAACAACAAAATGCATTTCTTATAAGTTGTACAGTGGGCTTCCGCTTTTTCATCTTTGAAAGGTAACAGGCTGAAAATGCATGAGATTAGTGATAGCTGAGAGCCATCTCAATAAAACTGCTGACGCCAGGTCCGGTACAATTAAAGAGAAACCATTCTGCTAATAATAATTAGTCGTGTAGATGCACAAGTTTTAGTAACACAAGCAACAGTTTGTTTCTCCGTGGCTTTATTCGCATTTTAATGTCTGCAGAGTTGTCTGTCTGTGGGTGTTTTTTTTGTTTTGTGTGTAGAGTATTCAATGCAGGACCAGAGGCTGCAGAAACCCAACTTTGCGCCCCGCGGCGGCAATGACAAGCCCTTGTCCAGTCAGAACAAGCCAAAGATAAAAGGTACTGCGACCACTGTCGGCACGGTACTCTCATCAAATAAATTCCCTTCATGTTTACTCTCTCTGTATACAAGTATGGTTAACTATGGCCAAGTGAACACCCCACACTAAAGGTGAAGAGAATTGATCTGCACACATTCTTCCTCAAGGTATTCGATTAAGGTTCACACTATACAGCGTGATGCAGTTTGTAGTTTTTGTTTCACATTTTCAGTTTAGAGTGTACTTCTTTCTATGTACATAAAAAAAGAAAATGCATACAGACTTGAATTCAGTATATTATTTAGTTACTATAAAAGAACAAATAATTCTGTTAGCAGTCATTTACGTTCCTTTTTTGCGTCGGATGATTTGTATTGTTTTCACTGTAAGACTATGTAATTCTGAGAGAGAGAGAGAGAGAGAGAGAGAGAGCCTCCACTGATATTTTTCTGTTTTGGTTAAGTTCTGACATAATGCAGTTTTACATGAACCTGGAAATGAAACTTAAGAATTTTAGCTATGCTATATTTTCTCAGTAGTACCCTGTTGGTTGCATAGACATTTGAATCACTCTGCTCCAAAAAGCTCATGATTACTTCTGTTTCACAATTACATATTATTTTTGCTCCCAACCCTCACCAGCTCTTTAGGAAAATTTTTAGAATTAAATTTCATTTTTTTTTACTGAATATAACATTTAAATAATCATTTTAGCGTAACATTAATCTTGAATATATTTAATTGATGTACATTACTGTTCAAAAGTTTTGGGGTTGCTTCGAAATGTTCTTGTTTTCTAAATAAATGTTACATTTTTGTCCATTAAAATAACATCAAATTGATCGGAAATACAGTGTAGACACTGTTAATGTTGTAAATGACTATTGTGACTGGAAACGGTTGATAAAAAAAATAATAATAATTATGGAATATCTTAGGCGTACAGAGGCCCATTATCAGCAACCATCAGTCCTGTGTTCCAATGGCACGTTGTTTGCTAATCCAAGTTTATTTTCTAATGATCAATTAGCCTTTTAAAATGATAATTTTGCAATTATATTAGCACAGCTGAAAACTGTTGTGCTGATTAAAGAAGCATTAAAACTGGCCTTTTTTTAGACTAGTGGAGTATCTGGAGCATCAGCAATTGTGGGTTCAATTAAAGACTCAGTCTGAGAAATTAAGGCTATTCCATGCGAAAAATTGCTGAGAAACTGAAGATGTACAACGCTGTGTAGTACACCCTTCACAGAACAGCACAAACTAACCAGAATAGAAAGAGGAGTGGGAGGCCCCGGTGCACAACTGAGCAGGAGGACAAATATATTAGAGTGTCTAGTTTGAGAAACAGACGCCTCACAGGTCCTCAACTGGCAGCTTCATTAAATGGTACCCACAAAACCAGTCTCAACGTCAACAGTAAAGGGGCGACTCCGGGATGCTGGCCTTCTAGGCAGTTGCAAAGAAAAAGCCATATCTCAGACTGGCCAATAAAAAAAAAAAGATTAAGATGGGGCAAAAGAACAGACACTGGACAGAGGAAGATTGGAAAAAGTTTGAGGTGTCTGGATCCCAACGAAGAAAATGCGTGAGATGCCGACCAAATGAGAAGATGCTGGAGGAGTGCCTAACGCCATCTGTCAAACATGGTGGAGGCAATGGTCTGGGGGTGCTTTGGTGGTGTTAAAGTTGGAGATTTGTACAGGATAAAAAGGAAATTGAAGAAGGAATGCTATCACTCCATTTTGCAACGCCATGCTATAAGGCGCCTGATTGGAGCCAATCCTTCTACAACAGGACAATGACCCAAAGCATAGCTGTAAACTATGCTAGAACCATTTAGGAAAGAAGCAGTCGGCTGGTATTCTGTCTATAATGGAGTAGCCAGCACAGTCACCGGTTCTTAACCCTATTGAGCTGTTGTGGGAGCAGCTTGACTGTATGGTACATAAGAAGTGGCCATCAAGCCAGTCCAACTTATGGGAGGTGCTTCAGGAAGCTTGGGGTGAAATCTCTTCAGATTAGAATGCCAAAGATCTGCAAGGCTATAATTACTGCAAATGGAGGATTCTTTGACGAAAGCAAAGTTTGAAGGACTAAATTGAAATTATTTCAATTAAAAATAGTTATTTCTAACCTTGTCAATGACTATATTTCCTATTCAAACTCATTTTATGTACTTTTTCATGGTAAACAAGGACATTTCTTAGTGACCCCAAACTTTTGAACTGTAGTGTGTGTGTGTATGTATGTATATATTAACATTTCATTCAATAATGCTACACAATGTCCTTGATGATAGATGAATAAAAGGGGAAAAAACAAAAAACAAGGGGTGCGAAACAACGCATAATTGTAACGATGACGATTTGCCAAACGATCAGGGCGGAGGTTGTGTAGAGGCCAGCGCTTGATAAACCAAAACCTCGATTGTAAAAGGAGTAAAACGAATAAACGTATTGAATGGTCATTGGACGCATCCGAACACAGATAGAAAACCTAGCCATGGCTTGAAGACAAAAATCACTAAAGGCAAAATCTTGGTAAACTAGTCCAAAAAACAACAACCTTCCTATAGATTACCTTCTCTGTAGCTTAGCAAATGCCTTTATCCAAAGCGAATTACAGAGCTTACATTTCTATATTCATCCATTTATACAGCTGGATATTTTACTGAAGTAATTCAGGTTAAGTACCTTGCTCAACGGTATGACAGCTGGGGTAGAACTTGAACCGGCAACCTCTCGGTTTCTAGCCTACCACCTTAACCACTACACCACCAGCTGCCACAGAGCTAGGGGTTAAAAAGAATGAAATGCATCAGTCAAAATGTAAATGGATGCTGATGAACAACATGCCCTCTCCTGCCCAATCAAAGCCACCGCTCCTCTCAGCGGAAGTGCATCCAACTGCAGAAATTAATTAATCGTACTCGCTCTACTGTGTTTTATTCACCACCATGTGCAGAGAACTGTGCAGGGAATTCAGCCTTTTTCCATAGTGGGTGTGTATATGGGCTTGATTGCATTTATATCTTCCTTAACTGCTGCCAGCATGGAGTGATTTGGTGTGAATTTCCTGGCTCTTGACGCTCCTTCAGGACACAGGCCGACTCCTTTTCCTCTGCAGCTCTGCTCTTTCTGTTGCTCTTTCCTGCCCTGCCCTGGCCTGGTGTCATTGTTGCTCAGTAGGTTTTGCTTGCCTGCATGGCTCCAGAGTACCAGCTTCAGTGGACTTCAGTGTCCACCGTAGTGCTCCATGGCCGGTGCCGGTACCCCGTAATCATCCACATTGGTACACGGATGCACTATGCGTGACCCCCCTTTTAGTCATCGTTATTCTCAACAGTATATACTGACTAAAATCTAATCATCATAATTAGGGTTCAGTAAGCAATTCTGTTTGTGTGAAAATGCTGTTCAGTCAAAAAAAACTTACAGATGTATATGGTTGCTGCTCTGCTGAGCTTGTTTAAAACTAAAAACTTAATGATGAGTTTAGACTCTTTCATACCAGGCAGCCTTTTCCTGTTCGTGTTTAACCAACAGCACATGCAATTTCAATAAAAATGACTTGACTGCATATGCTAGGTTTGATGTTTGTTTGTTTAGTTTGCCAGGGCCCACTGGCATATCTGTCATGCTTCTGATCAATTGAGAAGGCGGTCCACACCTTCTGTAAAGCTGCAGACAAAGGCCCGTGTTCCATTCCCTCTCATACTCACTCTCTCTCTATTGAACTTTGTTATTTACAGGATTAGGTCTGCAGTGTGGAAATAGAAGCAAGTCTGAATTTTATTACACTTTAAATGGCAGCTCTGTTGATCACCCACCACAGTCCAAATCCAAAAGCACATGGTACATTGATGAAGGTAATGCCCATGACGGAAATAGGGACTCGATTTAAAGAAAAAAAAGAAGCCATCTTGATGGCAGGGCCTCTCTTGTATGCTACTGTAAATTTTAATTCTCCTGTCTAAGCTCTCTACTTCTTTTTGTCTCTGAAAAGAAACGTTGGCCTTTCTGGACGTGAAAACCAGTTTTCACTAATTTTATTTTCTGATTCTTCTTAATGTCTCTGCCAGTAACCGAGATCCAGTAACCTGCCAACAAGATCCTTTGTTTGGAGACCTATTCCATTCCCATTAAACTGAGCCCCCCTCCCCCTATGCATGACTGCATGGCATGAATCTGCATGGCATGATCTCTATCAGATGACACAAGGCTTTTAATAATGCGTTCCTCAACGAAATGCAATTTGTGTGGTTCTGTTCTCGTCTCTCAAATCACCAGGAGCATAGGTGTAGTTTGCACGGAATATAGGAGGGTAATTTGACTTGGGCAATAAGTCCTGTTTCCTTTGTTGGGACAGAAGAAAATCTTATTAAAAGTTTGCCTCAAGAATCTTTGTACGGACTAAGTAAAAGTAACCAGTCAAAGTTCACAATTTGGAATATTTAATGATATTTCACTAATATTTTCACTATAAATCCATGATCCTGAACTAGTTTTTCATACGCTGCTGAAGACCTGAAATGAAACATCTACCGTAGTGGCCCAAGTATATGCGAACATTTTCATGCATTTATAAAATATAAAAATATAGGGACTATCGCACTGGTCTATCACAGCTTTAAAGCAACATACGGACCAGCCAGTCAACATTATTGTGATGGGTACTTTTCCCATTACCACTAGACATAACAATAACAATTCTACCCTTTTTATGTCACTGTTAAACACTAGCTACTGGTCGACGTGCCAATCTGATCTGTACTCTGTAATTTTAGCATTTTGCACAAAGAGTGCGTAACATTTCGACTTCCCAGTTGTCCATTTATTCAAAACGACCACTTTTAGAGCATCGATTTAAATCACAAATTTCTTCAGGCGTCATTTCCCTGACATAAATGGTTTTCTTAGTGGGACAATTATCAGATACTTAAGCCTCTCTCTGATTTTTAATTTATAACGATGGCTTTTATAACTACTATAAGTCACTGTTGGTTTATCCATATTTTTGTTTTTTAACCGCTCATGAATATACTGTGCTTCCTGCTACTTTGTCTGCCCTCTATTGGTTGATTCTGGGTGTTGCATGTTTTAATGTAGTACGCAAACAGAGTGAATTATAATTATTAATTATTTATTTTAAAAAAAATTTGACCGCTTGCCTTATATTTTGCCCACTACGGTACTCATTATTACCACGCGCAGCAAACCAGGTTATAGAAGTGGATTTACAAAACTATATATCTGGACGTGCTTCTGTTGCATCAGTAAATGCATCAGCGTTTTGAGAATGAAAACAGGATTCTGTAAACAACTACTATCATTGTAGGTTCTGAATTTCTTCATTCACTCAGCACCCAATTCATAATGTATGACAGATGTCCCTCTTGGATTTTTGGTAGAAGTGGCTAGAGTATGTGTTTTTGCAACTTTAAATGTGTTACTCTAAAAGCATTAAACTATCTCAAAACTATGATGAGATTCAGGCATAATTTCAAATAACATTTGTGATTATGTGTTTAATGAATTTTTTCTCCTTGAATTTAATAATATTTAAAAATTCAAAAATCTGTGCGAGAGAAAAATATATTTTCCTGAATTGTCCCTAATAAAAACTAGACTGCCTGTATATGGGGTTCGCATTATTAAATGACCTTTGTGTATGGTATAAGTGGAGTAATGTATCCTCTGTCCTTGCTGACAGCAGGAATGCTCTGGGGAACTGTCCATCATTTCTTAGTAAGGACTGCTGCTTTGTAGAGACAGCTGGTTGCTCTTGGAGGCTGTAATGGTGAATGGTAACGCAGGTACACCTTCCGCTGTCTACGCCATCTTTGTGTTTGAGACGGGTGCCTCGCTGGTGCATTTGGTTTTAAGAGGGTTGGAGGGGTTTTAACAAAAGTCTAAACAATTTTGCATCCATTGTTCTAATGGTTACTGATGTGCGAGTACTTGGTTGGAACCGGATGAGATGCATGGCGTAGTCTGTTTAAAGCAAAGACTATGAGAACTCCGGTTGCTCACTGAGTCTGTGAAACGGTCTGGTTTTAGACATTGTACATGTTACGGCAGATTCAAATTGTGTTAAAATCGTGTGGGTAAATGTTTGTAATAAAATCGTTTAAATCATTTGTTATTGCTCGCTTCCGTTCTGCAGTTGGGGAAGACCCCGCCAAGTCCCTCACAGACATGCCCTCCGATTTCAACCAGACGTCTCCGCCCTCGCGGGCCACACCCACGGCCTCGCTGTCCAGTGACAACAAGTTCCATTCGCTGCCCTTCAGTCTGAGCAGCAGGAAGAGCATCTCCAATGGCAGCATGAGCCACAGCCCGCTGTCCCTGTCTGTCCAGTCAGTCATTGCGGACCAGCACGAGCCAAACCCTCAACCCACGCCCCCCACACCGCCCCGCAACCAGTACAGCCTGGAGGTGGGCTCCCTGGTGGAGGTGAAGGAAAGCCCACCGCTGTGCGGCGTGATCCGCTGGGTGGGCCAGCCCTTAGGCCTGACAGAGCCTCTAGCTGGGCTGGAGCTGGTGAGTGTCTCTGTCTGTCTGACCTACACCTAGTGTACACCTAGTGCCTCGTCTTTCTCTTTGTGACTATGACAAGAGGTGTGGTGTAAACCCTGTCAATGCCATTTAACCAGGAGGAAGAGTGTGTGGGCTGCACCGATGGTACCTTCAAAGGCACCCGCTACTTCAGCTGCGCTCCAAAGAAGGCGCTGTTCGTCAAGCTGAAGTGCTGCCGGCCAGACTCGCGCTTCCCCTCGCTGCACCACGCCCCCAACCCCATAGAGCGCTGCAATTCCATCGGTGAGTTTGGATCCGGAAAGTGGGGACCACGAGAGGCATGAGAGGGGTCCTGGTCCTGGTCCTAGTCCTGGTCCACAAAAGAGCATAACCACTAGAAACGTGAAAGAAGGGTTGGGAGCAGTATATGTTCTAGCACAAGCTAGTTTTTATTTATCGTAAATTATCGTAGTAAAATTTAGTGAAGACCGTTCATGGCTGCAGCAGGTTAGGCTCTGAAGTGGTATTCAAATGTGGGCATGTTGTCACAGCCTTGTGTGTCATACGTGTGGTAGGAGCGCTGTGTTTGGTGCATGTATGTGCTTTCCCGTTGTGTACTTTTCTGCTGCGGTGTGTGGGCCTGACGACTCTTTCGCTGTGCAGCGTTTGGCGGCTACCTGAGCGAGGTGGTTCACGAGAACACGCCTCCCCGTACGGAGAACGATGGATTCGAAGTCATGGTGGGCAAGAAGAAGGGCATCCAGGGCCACTACAATTCCTGCTACTTGGACTCCACGCTCTTCTGGTGAGAATGCTCAGGAAAGCGTACCCAGACTCTTCCTTTCTACATCTGTGGAGGTTTTGGTGTACAGTGTTTGTGTTTCACATGTACAATGTGCCAGAAAGCCACATACACGATTCGTTGGACGGTGCCGATCTGTGCAAGTGGTCCTCCCGAGTTGACCCGAGTTCTTTTCCCCGCCCCCCTCCCTTCAGTCTCTTCTCCTTCAGCTCAGTCCTGGACACTGTGCTGCTGAGGCCCCGTGCCAAGACGGACGTGGAGTATTACAAGGAGACCCAGGAGCTGCTGCGCACGGAGATCGTTAACCCGCTGCGCATGTGAGCACCGTGTCACGCTTCCGTACCTCTCAGGTTACGCGCAAAAGGACGGCCCTTACTGTCTTCATTCGCAGTTGATTGGTTTGGCGAGATGCGATTCTACAGGTTCAGCCGTCCAAGTTGCACCCTCTCTCTGTCTCCCCCCACTCTCTCAGACACGGCTATGTGTGTGCTACTAAAGTGATGAAACTAAGGAGAATCCTGGAGAAGGTAGAAGCTGCGTCCGGGTTTACCTCTGAGGAGAAAGGTGGGTTGGACCACGAGGTACGTGAATGGACAGTATGAGACCTGTCCTTTTTTTGGTTTTCCCTGTAACCCGTTATTTGTGTTGTCTGCCTACAGACCCGGAGGAGTTTCTCAACATCCTGTTTCATCATATATTGAGAGTAGACCCCCTGCTGAAACTCAGGTAAGCTTTTTTTTATTTTCTTTCTTAATGCCAGGGACTTGTTGAAGTCTGCTTTGGGAAACGCTTTCTGTAGTCACTAAGTGATAAGCACTGAAAGTTCTCAGATTTGGTTGGAGGACTTTTATGTTACCTTTCATATATTTAAGCTATTTTTGTTAACTTAATTTTGTGAATTTTTTTAATGGTATACACAGTATGTACAACAGAATAGGCTCTGAGCATTATGAAACAAAGATTAAAAACAAGAGTTTGCTACAGGAATAATCTTTAATTCAGGTTATTGAAGTCTGCAGAATATTTAACGATTCTCTAAGTTTGAGAAAGTAATCTGGGTCTGTGTATTACTTGCAGATCAGCAGGACAGAAGGTTCAGGACTGCTATTTCCACCAGATCTTCATGGACAAGAGAGACAAGGTGGGAGTACCCACAAGCCAACAGCTCCTGGAGTGGTCCTTCATCAACAGCGACCTCAAGTTTGCAGAGGTAAAGTCCTCCTGAACGACAGGGGTTTCCTAACGAAAGGTCAAGTTCAGAAAGCTGAACTTGTCAGGGGACATATTTTTGACAAGACTGTGATGTCATGAGAAAATTCACTTTACGACTGAACAATTGCACGAACAAAGAAAAAGAGTTAACGGTCAGCTAGTTCTTGTTACTGCAAGTATGGTAAATAATATCAGGCTAGCTTTGAACTATAGTGTGGAACCATGGAATCTGCTCTTGTCCCCAGGCTCCGTCTTGCCTTATAATCCAGATGCCTCGTTTCGGTAAAGATTTCAAGATGTTCAACAAGATCTTCCCGTCACTGGAGTTGGACATCACTGATTTACTTGAAGATAGTGAGTGTCGTGTTGGTAGCAGTGGTCACAAGGTCGGATGCCTGCAAATTTTTTTCATATGTTTGTTTATAATGTATGTCTGCTTGTTGTTTTGTGTGGAGTACTGAAATTGTGGTTTAGCGGGTTTGAGGCTTTGGTATTTGGGTCAATGGAATTGCAGTACGTGGACAATGGTCACATTCAGAATATTACTGGGTTTGGTGATGAGTGTCCTGTGAGTGGGACACGTCATTCCTCGTGGCGTTCTTCAGTGCTCCCGCTCTGTTGCAGCTCCTCGGGAATGCCGCATCTGTGGCGGCTTGGCCCTTTACGAGTGCCGGGAATGCTATGAAGACCCTGACATCACCCCTGGGAAGATCAAGCAGTTCTGTGAAAAGTGCAATACGCAGGTGAGAGCGGGGCGTTATGTTGTTACTCGAATAGGTTCAGGGTGGACACGGTTAACTGAATTCAGTAGGAGTTTTTGTTGTTGTAATACCTTCCATATCCACTTGGTGGAGACTTGTTATAAGAAATGTAGTTGGAGGAGAAGTCAATGGAGTCTCTAGGTCTGTACATTGTGCTATTGTTGAATTTTTTCCTCCAGACTAATAGATTAAGTGGTTTAATTAATCTTGAGAAATTAGAATACGTATGGTTGGGAAGCTCCAGTTTGAGTGTCCTGTGTGTTTCTGCTGTGTAATGTGCAGAAAAAAACAAGCTGTTTTTATGTAAATATTAAATGTGTTGTTGCAGTGCCTATATGGCATGCAGTTGTTCAGAGGAGTGAGAAGGAGGTTTGTGTGCACAGGTTCACCTCCACCCTCGCCGAAAGGCCCACCGGCACGGCAAGCTGTCCGTGCCGAAGGAGTTGCAAGAGGGCGTGTGGTGGCAGGGAAGTTTCCCCCGCCAGCGGATGCAGCTCTTCGCCGTGCTGTGCATCGAGACCAGTCACTATGTGGCCTTCGTTAAGTACGGCGCCGCCGAGTCAGCCTGGCTCTTCTTCGACAGCATGGCAGACCGCGACGGTAAGTGGGCGTTTCGGTTCAGAGGGGGTGGGACGCCCTATGTAAATCCACAGCAGGAGAGCATGGGTTCCGTTTTTTTTTTTCTTCTTCTCCGCAGGAGGGCAGAATGGCTTTAACATCCCCCAGGTGTCCCCCTGTCCGGAGGTGGGGGCATACTTGAAGATGACCCCCGAGGAGCTGCATGCTCTTGACCCCAAGAGCATCCAGGGATTTGCCCGCCGGCTGCTGTGCGACGCGTACATGTGCATGTACCAGAGTCCCACCATGAGCCTGTACAAGTAGGCATCCCGGCTCTGGCACTCTGACAGACGGAGAGAGCGCGGCCCAGGGGAGACCAGCACCTTCTAGTATCTCCATTTGTGACTCCAGACAAAAGGGAGAAAACAAGCCTGTTGCACTGTGCATTTGTTCATGTGTTGTTTGTCCATGTTTTTCTTCAGTGGTTAACAGAAGTGTGTTGCCTAGATCCACTTCACTCCATGCAGCCCCCCCAACCCCACATACACACAGCAGCCTCGTAAATAATTGCCACCAGGATGGAGAATAGCGGATGTTTTGGATGACCAGCTTCTGCAGCTTGAAAATTCCCACCTAATGGATGGGAAGACATGTTCTCTCAGGAGGTATTTGATTAATCAGAAGGAAAAAAAAAAAAAACTGGGAGTGGTGGGTGGGGCTTCTATTCTTTTTTAAAACTGTGCAAATGTAAAAATACATCTTTGGGGAACTCTTGTTTGTCAAAGGTCACATACAAAGGCTTAGTATCAGCATCCACTGTTACAAATGTTTCCAGCAATTGTATGCCAAAATGTATAACAAGTATATTATTTATTGCTTGGGAAGAAAACAGTGCTCCATATGGATTTCTTAACCAAAGCTACGATAGTTGCTGTATTTTAAAACCCCTGTTACATTCATGGTCATGTTGCAAGGGCAAGTGCCCTACACTGAAAGGTCAAAGGTCAAGAGACTTCTCCACACCATCTTGTCTTCCCTTTTAGTAAAGTTTGGGAATTCACTGAAAAAAAAGTAAGAATGCACAGCAGAGAGCCCCCAAGAAGTGGTGTGAGTTAAAAAGGTTAAAGGTTAAAAATCATCTGATGAGTGCCTCTCCCAGAGGAAAACCAGGGCCTATCAACTCAGTTTTTCAGGGGAAAACCCAAGCCATACTCATCCTGTAAAATCAGTATCTTCTTTTTTGCTCAGGTTTGGTATAAGTTTATATTTTGAACTAACCGAAACAAAGTAGTTAATCTCACTATTTAACGTACCTTTTACTCCAAGCTAAATTCCTTGCTAAATGGCAGTAGTGCTACAGAGTTTGCTAGCAATGTCCTCAACATAAGTACGACAAGCTATAACCAAAGCTGCGTCCAGGTACGGCGATGATCTATGGGGAACAGCAGGCGTAGGCTAACCACGTCGTAGAGGGCTGCAGAGGAAATGCCTGAAAGGAGACTTTAGCGAAGACTTTACTTTCCCCAGTGGAGACCACTGATGAGCCCTGGTGCTCCTCGTCCTCTTGATCAGACACCACTGCCATAGAAAACACACCACAGGGTCACCACACAAACAACGGTGTGAGGAGGCTTTGGCTCTGGGCAGCAGAGTAAATGTGGGCCAAGTGGTTGTGATGATAGGGTGGGAGTGACTTTTTCCACCAGTATTGGACATTTTCTGCCAGTATTGCTGCGTCACTATAAAGAAGCCCGCAGTTTATGTTCTGTTCCCGGTGAACAGGATGACCCCCCCGCCCCCCATGTTCTGCATTGCGAAAACTGTCCCCTTTAAAGAGAGATTATTGTCTATACTAATTGCTGTAGCATCACATTCATTCATTGTGAACCCAGAAGAGGCTAAGGTAGACATATTGTACAGTAGCCTTAAAGCTTCTTAAATGGATCCAGGGAAAGTCTTGTACAGCTGTAAAAACAAACAAAGCAGAAAGAAAAGAAAATCTAATGCTGATTGTTAATACCTACGTCTCTCAGTGCTGTTCTTGTAAGTGTTAACTAAATTAAACCCTATTTTGAAAGAGTGTGCGTTTTGTGTGTGTTGGCGTGCCTGGGAGGTGACTTGTGTGAGGTGCTGACAGGCCTGACGCTAAGGTAAGGCCTGCTATGTTCCACTGTAGGCGAGTGAGGGCCTACCTGTCAGGAAAGAGAACGTCTCATTAGCATTGGGACCCAGCTGTGACTCAGCAAGCGCTCGGCTGCTCAGTCCGGCAGGATGGGGACCACTTGGGACAGATGGAATCCCCCCGCGGGCAGAACCAGGGCTGGAATATAATGGACACAGTACCCAGATTTATCAAGGCTAGGCCCCATGCCGCTGTAAATTTATAGTCCATATTACAGCATTGGACTAAAAAAATCATGCGGTTCAATCTGAATTACCCATCGTGGGGCAAATCCGATTATTTGTGCACATAAAAAATGTGCAATTATCAGCTCATTACAGCTCATTTTTTTGTTCAAGAAGCTCAAGAAATGCACAGCAGCACGTAAATTATTTGTCGCGTTTTGAAGATTGAAAGTTTTTTATTTTATTTTTTATTTGTGTGTATTTTTAAGTAAAGTTTTCAGCTTTTCTATTCTGTGAAGAAACCCCTTCTCATTCCACATAGTTTGATTAAAACTTAAAACAAGCTTAGCTAGGTAACTTCATAACTGCCAGATAAGTATTTGTCAACACAACAGCTGGTGCACAATGCCCTCTTGTAGCTTTATGTCACAACATATGCCAGCCGCTCGCCGCATGTGATAATTTAGCTGGGTCTGGTACTACAGGAGCAGATGGGCTTAAGTATAGTTATTCTCACTCCAGCTCAGAGCCCCTGGGGAATCGCTAAATAAAATCAAAGCAGATGGACCTCCGGGCCCGGCTGTATTTTAATAAACAGCCAGGGTATGTACACCGATGGCTGCTACTTGGGCCGGGTGCAGGGGTTAACCAGCGGGGGGACAGGGTTCACAAGGCTAGGGAGCTGTGTCCCTCCGGTGTGGGAGCTGGAAGGGGTCACCAGGGAGTGGCCAAGTGCACCTCAACAGAGGCGGAGTTTGTCAGTGCCCAGGGAAACACCGGGATGAGTGACGCCTTTGGGTGTGGCAGGGGGTCTGAGCAGGTACAGACAAACACAGCCTTTATTTAGTCTTTATTAATTGACGGAGCGAGTAGAAATATCAACCCGGTTTTAACAACCATTACCCATTAGTTGGAATTTAGTAAAAAATAATAATTTAAAAGTCCTTGAAGGAATGTCATAGCTACACAGAGCAATGTAGTTCACTTACGGATACAGATGTGGAGCAGCAGACTTAAAAATCAGAAAAGGAAAAAAAAGAGCAAAGTAAGTGTAGCATGCCAGTAAATTTCCAACACACAAAAAAAAGTCTTAATGATTAATATGGATTTTGTCCGTATTACACAATTTAAAAAAAACCTATTTAACAATGGGGGAACCCTGTTGTAAGGAGCTTGGCTTTTCGTACGCTGGAGCGAGACTACACAATGAGGATTAGTATTCTCTGATCAAAAGCTGGCATATTGATGCCCAGCAGATGCCCTACTGCACTGCTAATCCCCTTTGATCTGGTATGTTCACATCGTAACAGCTCAAGTGCAATCTCACCATCACTCCACGTTTCACATTTCTGTGCCGGTGCCTGTTAAATCCGTTAAAACGGGGGGCACTGACATTTTCACTTCCTGCCTTGTAATTGGAAAATGACGGAAGCAAACGAAAACGCGCAAAGTTTTAGTCATTTTACCTCTCCAGTGTTTCCTGGAGCTACTTTCACCCCTTTGGAAAAATAATTCAGTGTTTATTCCATCAACAGTTTGCGTCCTTTCTTTACCTCTGTGAGGAGGAATGTAGCTATAATATACATTAAATTCACCCTACAAAGATGAGTGGCGAACTGACTTTCACTTATAAGACTTAAATATATGTGTATGTCTAGCACAACAAAACAGGCATCCCCATGGAGATAATGTTACGTAAAAAAAATACTGATATCTATTACCAGAACCTCAATTGTTTATTTATCTCATTGAACTATTTTCACCATATACAACATTGTCTAGTTTTCATTGAATGACATTCAATGTCGTCCCAGTGTTGTCACGACCGGACAGTATGTTAAGGCCAGTGTTTAAATAGCCCCCTGACACCAAGGCCATCTCACCAAAACAATCTACGGCCCTCCTTTGACACCCAGCCATGGTGGCCGGTCACGTGGGTGACGAGGAGTAGGCTGCAGCCCAGAACAAACAGCCTCTTTTTGCTCTGCTGTGTATTGTCACCGCTCCGTGTATTTCACTGGCTCCTATCACAGGAGGGGAACTGTGTCTGGCAGGCCTGCGAAAAATGTACCACTCTATCGACAGTGAGGGCTGTGACAAACAGCAGGCCCGACCCCTCGCTCTCTCTCTCGTGCTACGCCGCGGTGACAGCTGATTTCTACCCCCTGTCATCCCACAGAACAAAAACATTGTTGTTTATTGCATAACAGATCGTATATACATACTACTTTTCCATTGTGCCTACTTCCAGGCAAGAGCATTTTAAAATAAATTTGAATAAAATTGAATCCACCCCCGCGTTAAATGTACACGGCTTGATTTGTAGACAGAAGACTGATAGGTCCCACCTATACTCACAGTGACACATACACATGCATCAGATGTAACGTATTTTACTCACAGTGACACATACACATGCATCAGATGTAACGTATTTTACTCACAGTGACACATACACATGAATCAGATGTAACGTATTTTACTCACAGTGACACATACACATGCATCAGATGTAACGTATTTTACTCACAGTGACACA
>JAOVYW010000007.1:4602533-4614000 GCA_025775045.1 Hiodon tergisus | reverse complement strand
CATACACATGCATCAGATGTAACGTATTTTACTCACAGTGACACATACACATGCATCAGATGTAACGTATTTTACTCTCAGATCCCATGACTTTACTCTCCCTTACCGAGCCAGTTGCATCCATTGGCATGTAACCTGCTGCGAATGATATTCAATAGTGGGACACAAGTCACAATGATGGAGAATTAATTGCCTCAGAATCAACTGCAGGCAGATGTTTCACCTCTTAAGAGCCAGGTGTTGCCAGATTTTATATGCAAGTTGTGTGTGCAATATTTAAAGGCGTATCTCTCACTTAGGGCGCAAAGTATTTTTATTGCTCATCACAGAAGCAGGGCTCCAATGCCAAGCTGCACAGACTTACGGCACAGAGTGCAGGAGTGTGACGTGTGAAAGCAGAGTTTCTGCGTGGCTGGTGGGACTGGTGTGTAGACTACACACCTGTGTTCCTCCACCACCACCACCACCACCACCCTTCCTCCCCCGTTCATCTCCGGCTGTCACATTTAACACTGCATTATTTACAGGTGTTTACTAGGTTAGTACACAAGCTGGCTGACAAATATCAGGATTCCCCCCCATTCTGCTGCAGCGGTACTGTGACTGAATGGCCTCGATTCAATTAACAAACACTGGTCATGTTGGAACTATAGTCAGTGTCAAACCCACACAGAACAGCATCACATCCGTGTGCATTGTAGCCATTGGCCATCAGACTATATCATTACCAATAGCTGGCAATGATGCTCATTACCTAATTTGTCTCATTAACAACAACGTACTGTTGCCAAACGACCCCTTCACCAACTGCAGGGCTTTTTGTCATTGGGGGAAAGGGGATAAATGAGTGGAAATGCTAGAGTAAAGTTACTCATCCTACAACCAATGCTCTGTCCTGAGCACTGGTCTAGCCGCAGCACATGGCCAAGAGAAGCGTAATCAAGAGGCGTAATAAAGCGCGAAATGTCACCAAGCCTGTAAAACACATTTCTGGTCACACCGACAGGAGGTCAGTAAAGGAAGGCTTAAAACAACCATAGAAATATCTTGATGAGCACGCCCATATACAAAACTACATGCAGAAACCATCTGAATGTTGCCAACAATATTCCAGGGACATCTCGGGTGGAATTCAGAAGGAGAATGGGCCAAATGGCGCTCCTGTGGTCAGAGATGGCTTGTTGGAGAAAGAAACTGGCAAAAGCTGATACACCAGGGTGACGTTCGGTCAAATACATCAATCGATTTATAGTACACAAAAACAGTGTAATGGAGAAAGTTTGGGACAGTAGTGAATCTTCCCAAGAGTGGCCTTCCTGCCAAAATCTCTCAAAAACCAAGGCACCAAATGATATGGCGGGAACTGAACCGAGCATTTCATCCTCAAAAACCCACAAATGTCATCGAGTTGATGCAATTCTGTATGAAAGACAGGGCCAGAATTCCTAAAGGTCGTGTAACCAGTTATAGGGGCTATTATGTTTTCACACAGGGGCATAGGGTGTTGCACAACTACCTTAAATAAATAAATAAATGATAAGAATAAAAATGTTGTTATTTGTTCACTCTGGGTCTCTTTTATGTAATATTAGATCTTGGTCAAAGGTCTGATAACATTCAGTGTCAAAAAATAAGGCATCACTGTTGTACTCAAAGAGAACGTTGCATATTTTGAAATGGGACACCAATTTTTCTCAAGGAAGACGAGGCCATTCCAAACTTTGATATATACACACAAGCACGCACGCACGCACGCACGCACACACACTGAAGCATAAGAGGAACGACTTCTATAGCCAGTCACTGTTATTTACAAATAAAATGTTAGTTTTCATATAATGTGAATCATTTTGTCAATTCAGATCGTACAAAAATAAATCATTAGATATTGTGCATCTGTTGATACTCAAGAATATATCAAAAGACATATTTAAAGATTTTAAAGATCTAGGCAATGAAGTTTAGTTGAAGTTCCAGACTTTTCCTGCTCAGCCAGGAGTATAAACAGGAGAACAGAACTTCCTTGGCACATGTCGCTGTTTTACACTGACCAGATGAAAGGTGCATTTTTACAAATGAGCCACTTGAGGGAAATGCATGATTAAATACTACACACTTTGAAGTTTAAGCGATGGACAGCTGGCCTGTTTAGCAGCTCTGAGTATAAATGTAGATACCCATTTAAAACGGTTGCAAACAATAATAGGTTATTCTCACTACCTTTTCATTTAAAGCGAATTACAGGAAGCGCATGTTAAAATTTCATAACGCATTTTTACTCTGACTAGTAACTGTAAAAAGAACATAATTAATAACAATGCTTATTAATAATAATAATATATCCTTATATTCAACCAATATTGGCTATTGGCTAAATTAATAATAACTTTTGTACGGTCCTCCCCCAAGTACCTAGGTATGGCTGATATTCCGATGGGTGACATTTAAATTTTAACAAGTGAATTAACCAGATTATTGTGCCGTTTGTGTTAACGCAACACCCATTAAAGGATAAACTCGAGCTATGAGCTGAACTAATTAGGGTAGAACCAATCCTATTACTTCATTCTTGGTAATACACATCACAACAATGGATCCCATGATCGTGATTAAGACAGAAGTGTGAGATCCAATCACACTGACAAACAGGACAATAGGCATTGTGCTGTCACCACGGTGTTATTCGCAGATATTCGCACGTACTCCAAGCAAAATTACCGGCACATGCCACCAGTCTTCAGGTCTGCTTGAAACATTGGGATTTCAGTATCACAGCATCTTTCTCTCACTTGCTACAAATTCATAATTTCTTTATTTCTATTCGACCCCAAATAGCCCACATATTCGAACCTCTTATTTAATTTTTTTCAAATGAGCCTGTTTTAGCAAGCAGGTGAAGCATATTTGCGCTAGGTCTACTGCAGTGATAAAAGAGTATTTAGACATCATTATACAGTGTTGAGAGTGGTTGTGTTTTTTTAAAGAGATTACAAAGTGTTAGAAGTTAAGTGTTACTGTTAAAACTGAACATTCCATTAATAATTGATTACCTTTGATCAGGGAATGGGTTTGAGGTTAGTACGTACTCGAGGCCTGTTGATGGTACTCCCAGGAACCCAGGTGTGTGAATGTGAATTAGAACACAGTGGAAGTAGGGTGGAAAGAGAGAAGATTCATGGTTAAAAATCGCCATACATACTGTTAAGTGCCTGGTTAATACAGACGTAAGGAAGCTGCTTAAAAAGCACTGTTTGTACATTTATCAAATGGAAAAAAATCAAATAATAATTTCATCAACCCATTGTTTGAGATGACAGGCCAGTGCTGTGAATAGCTGTATGAGTTTGTGATACATAAATTTCCTGTTGTTCCTGAGAAGTGGACAATGTGGGTTTTGTTCTGCGTCCATTGTGTGCGGCACTCTGGGTGCCAGCTGTCTCATTGTTATTCCCAGTCTACCAGCTGAATTGCTAATTAGATTTGCCATTTTAAATCTGCAAATTGCTATAAAGAATGGGACCGCGGAGCTGACAGTGTGTAGCACTGAGGTGTAACTGTAACAATTAATAAAGGGCTTAATTAACATGGATGTTTGGCACCATTGATTATGACACTTCCTGCCTAACTGATGACCTGCCGTGGCCATTTCATTAGGAATGACACCGAGCACAGATATAGATTGTTATTAATACACTGTTCCTCCTGTGAAAAGGAGGTTATTAATTACGCAAATTAGCGGGTGTTAAGTAATCAAATTAAACCTGTATAATTTACTATAATTGATCTAATTTTTACTGACCATTCCTGTAAGCGGCGTTCACACACTCCCGCGGAAGAACGAACGGCTCGTTAAGAAAAGTTTAATCCCAATCATAGCTCATGAATCGTCTCACTTTAAGGTCATATCTGAATGTCAGAACCATTTGAAATTGATCGGAGTTCAACCAAATCGATGTAATGTTTGAGAAAACAATATCGCTCAAGGATGAGGCCGTGCTGACCTAATAGGAACCCCGTTTATCGGGGGGGCTGGGGTTCCGGGGCTGAGAGGTCAGAGGAATCTTCACAGGTGGGGGTACGCTCAGGTCATATGGGAAATGTCAAGATGTGGGCAATTAGTTAAGTTTATAGAAAGACCAGTTGCCACAGACTGAGCTATGAGCCTTGGCTGGGAGCAGGGAACGCAGGGTACAGTGACTGTTGCAACGTTGCAAAGTTCTGATTTCAGCTATATATCAAAAATAAACATTTTTAGGTGTTTAGCTTATAGGTGTGTGCTCTGCATCTTCCTTTTTTCAGATGACTGGAAGGATGCCAGTTGGAGCAAATCGCCTCCATCCTGCCACAAGGGAGAATCTGCTGGGTTTCAAGGCCAGAGCGCTACGATGTTGGCACCATCCAGAGAGCAAATGACTCAGGTAAGGTTCATTAGGTTCCTGGCACCCCTCTGCTCGACACGTTCACCCTAAGCATGAAATTTCACAAAATATTTTCACAATGCATTGCTCAATAAGCTGATGTCTTTAAAAAAATGATTCCATTCATCACTGCTATCATTAAGAGTCTTCCAGTCATTTTTACCAAAGGAAATCTATGGGAGGCAGTAAAAATTCTCCATGAACAATTTGTTCCTTTAAGAGGAAATTGCTTTCAATATAACCCTTCTTTGAGAGACAACAACAATAAAAAAAACCACACCTGTAATACCCTTCCCTCCATCTCAAGTTGGCCAAGACAGGCTTTACAAGAATTTATTACTGGGGATGAAGCATTTCTTTAACAGAGTAATATCACCCCCTGTGTTGGAAGACCGACAAATAAATTCTACTTTGAACATAACGGGCCACATTGTTTGAAAATGACTGCTATGAACAGCAGTTGTCAGATATTTTCTTGCCGTCTTGATCTTTGATTGTCACTCATTATACGCTGTGCTTCTATCTGTCAGCTGGTGCCGACTGAGTGTATTGATTTGTGAGTGCGGGGAAACGGAGGTCACTTTCAACAGCTCACGACAAGCCAGCGCAGCAGAGAGCTGACATTCCATTACCTGAGAAAGGGGCCTCAAAATAATGAAGAATATGTTAGGGGACACAGGACCTCAACACAGCGATATGACTATAATTAACAAAAAGAAATGCTTGGCTGAGGCTGAAAGGAATGAAGGTTTTCTTCTCCCGGGTGCTATTGTTTGCTGTAACCAAATGTGATGTTTCTCTGATATTACAAGCTTGATCTTTTGCCCTGTCCCCTTGCTGCATTTTCTGTTTGCTTCTTCAAAAATAAATACAGTACTTCTCAGCACTCAAAAGCACCAGCTACCACAGAAACTGATTGGGTGCACAGCAGCTCGGACAGCGTCAAAACCGAATGCACCTTTTGTAAAATTTATTATATAAGCGTCTTCACAATCACTTGTCCCCCTCGTCCACTTTCCTAACCTTGCTGGCGGTTTGCCTTCCCGTTTAAACATACATCTCCTGCAGCTCTATTATGGAGATCTCTGAATAAAAGACAGAAGCAAGGGATGAAACCTACATTTTGGGCTGATGGGGAATTGTCTGAATCTGCAGTGTTTTCAAGGTGCTCTGTGTTGTAAGGTTTGCATGCCGTTGAGTCCGAGGGAACCATGAATACGGCATGAATGCCTGATACGTGAAACAGTAAAAAACAAAAAAACTAAATCATAGCTTACATGCTTCTGAATAGTGTTTCCTGTCGAGCATTTCAAATAAAGCTCACAGTAATAATGTCAAAAACACCCATTTCCCATCGGTTATAACCGTCCGTGCCATCGTCCGTGCCGTTACCAGTGAGCAATAGAGAAAGGGACTTCCGTTTGTTGATCTGTTTAGATTGTCCTGTCAGATTTAAGTGCACGTCTCTGGGATGCTGGGAGTCATGAGAGACGGCTGCAGTTTATTAGTGGTGCCCGCCTCTCTGCCCGTCATGTTTGTCAGCGCTATGAGTGGATCACTTTATCATCGTTTGTCTGCAGGGCCAGCACTGAGGCACAGGCCTGATTTCTCCAGGGCTCCACCTGTCATATTTCTATCAGCTTCAGGCAGCCGAGCCAGCCCCACTTCTTCCACGGGCCTACTGTGGAAGAACCAGCACTGAAAGATGTGGAATAAGCCAGGTCCGCTCGCTGACACCCAGCACGACTACGCTGATTAAGTGGTTTTAATCATCCTGCACGTGTCGCCAGTGGCTGCTTTTCCTCAGCGCAACCACTGACTTGCAGTAAAGTAAAGGTCTAATTTAATCTTCTGCAGGGTCTTTGAATGTAGACATGAAGTTTGGGTATCAGCTTGGGATTGGTTGTTTGGTTTGTCTGCAACTTGTTACCAGAAGCTACGTCAATACAGTATCTCAACTTTATACAACAATACTTATTGTATATTGTAGTTGAAAAATAAATAATAATAATTATTATTATTTTTTAACCATAGAAGCTATACTTCGTATCATTTTAAAATATTTACACATTTTTTATGAGGCCTCAATGGAGTTATTTTACATGTAAGGGAATGAAATAATCATTAATGAGGGTGTACTATTAATATATTAATGAGCCAATATTTATCTCAAGCAGTCATCTCCTGCAGTTCTACGACTGAAAGCTTTAACTAAGAAGCACTTCATCGGTGCCTTAGGGTACGGGTAATTTGCTTAGCCGGGGCCTACAAAATGACCCAAGCAGTTATGAATGTGTAGTGGGCCCACACCATGGAAGTCCAGCTCAGTGCCTAGGTGAGTCATTGTGAAGACTAGCATATGCAGCAAACTCACACAATGACCCATCAGTGACCACGCGTCACCATGTCATCCAGATGCTCAGGAGATAACAAGGGAACAATGGTGTGCCAGGGAGCATTCCACGGATAACTCTTAGTCATCACCCTCTCTCCCCCGGTTCTTCTGCCTTATTAGACCACAGTTATGTTGGTATTGGAGTGAACGAGATATTCCTATTGTGAGGCCAAGGCATGATTTAAAAACAGGTCTGGGCTGACGTTCCTAACATTGGTCATTCATTAATCATGGTGATTCAACAAAGGCCCATGCAGACTGCAAGTCTGGCAGCTTTTCAGTATAAAATATACAAGTCACACTGTGGTTTGCTGTGTGGTGTTCCAGGTGTGCTAGAAAATTTTAAAAAGTAAATAAAGATCTGTAGCTAAAAAGATTACAATTAAATTTCTATACAGAATCTTGAATCTTGCAATTGACGCCTTTTCAACACATTCAGCCAGCGGACAGTTTCAGCGGGACTTGGGTCACAACTCCTCAAGGTTATACGGATATAAGCGCATGATTTCCACATGATCCCCAGACCAGATACATGGATGTTGCCACTGTGCTTTTAAGTGATAAGGCTCACAGCGGAGCATTGATAAATTCTTACGCTCTACCTGAATTATCATGTGATGTCTTCACAGGGGTGAATATGCAGATCGGGTGCGGCTGAGTAACTGCACAATACAACACATTACAGCCAGCTTAGGGGCAGTTCACGTCGCAAAATTGATTAATATTTGGTTTGGAAATGACATGCGATGATGTATGGGTCCTCAGTTGATGCAAATTAACGCTTTAAAGAGATGAATAGCCCTGACTGAAGACTGCAAAGTTCAAACAGGATATTTGCATATTTATTTCACAAGTTACTGATAATAAGCGTAGCGGCAAGGAGTAAATGCAGTCCGTTTGTCACTGTAAGTGGCCCCCACTTCAGAAATGGACCCTATTAACTCTCACGAACTCACGTTGTTCGATTATTCACACGGCGTCAGCTCCAGAGACATATTGCTCCATGGCTTTAGACCACAGTTCAGAGAAAGAAGAAGAAAAAAAACATTCAAATGAAGGTTTACCTGCACACCACATGAAACAGTGATCTCGTACACTGACAAGCGGAGATTCGAGAGGCTAAATCAGGAAGAGCAAACAGTATGTTCTCGCGGTTATGATGTCACAATAAACCTGCTTAGACAACCGGCTTGAAATAGTGCGAGGCCCTGAATGATATGTTCAATTAATTCCAAAAAAAAAGGTCAAATCAAAAATAAGAGCCCAAGGCTGCTCAACTCAATCATTTCCCCTCAACATTCGATGCTCAATCCCAACACTCCCGATCCCCCCAACACACACACGCATGCACACACACACACACAGA
Organism: Hiodon tergisus; assembly: GCA_025775045.1. NCBI lineage: Eukaryota > Metazoa > Chordata > Actinopteri > Hiodontiformes > Hiodontidae > Hiodon > Hiodon tergisus. The sequence goes on along the minus strand of JAOVYW010000007.1, from coordinate 4,605,821 downwards.
CACATACACCCACACGCACACACACACCCACACGCATGCACACACGCACGCATGCATGCACACACGCACGCACGCACACACACGCATGCACACACGCATGCACACACGCACGCACACACACGCATGCACACACACACCCACACGCACACGCATGCACACACACACGCACACACACGCGCACACACGCACGCACGCATGCATGCACACACGCACGCACACACACGCATGCACACACACACCCACACACACGCGCACACGCGCACACGCGCACGCACGCACGCACGCACGCACACACACACACACACTGCCTTCTCATCTACAACATGGGAGGAAAAGAGCATGAAAAAGCTGCATCTGGGAATGTAAAAGTCACAGAAAACGTCACCACAGTTAGACCTTGTGTTACATTTCCTGACCACAGATAATCACCCTGTCCCAAAGTGCTACACAGAACGTGCTCCAGAGAGAGGTAAGGACTGAACTCTGAACACTGTAACCAAGACTTTTCTCTCTGTTGGAGCAGATGGGACAGGGAGCCGTGGTAATGCTGCAGATCCAGTGTCAGGGACCTCTCTGTCCTTCCCACTGTAGCAATCTTCAGTGAAAAGTGAAAAGTGAAGAGTAATGGGAAGGGAGATGGAGCCATTTCCCTTCCCAACAGCAGGCCCCTAACCCAGGCCGTCGGGCACGCTCTCTGGGCTGTTTTTGTGGAGCACTGCTGGAGCTTCCTTCATCGCTAGGCTTCACTGGGTGTCAATGGCCGACCCTGACCAGACAACAACAACACAAGCCTAAATACCAGATTTGCCTGAACCCACTAAATAGCAAAGACACCTAATGGCAGGAAGGTGGGAAAACGCTCAGAAAAACCTTGTATTATGCGAATGCCAAGCTTTAAAGAGACTGAAACAATACAGCGTTCCACGGCACTGCATATGAAGGGGTTTGCTTTCTATTACTGCTCAATGGGGAAAAAAAGAGGAATGGAAAAAAAGTCCTCACTTTACCCCAGAAAAGTAAGACCCTAGAAAGTAAGACTATCTGGCCCCATGTGAATAGGCCAACCATGTTCTTCAGACGATCTTGCCCTATTTTCACCATCACGCATCTACCAAGAGCCATTAGACTCATCGTAACAAAAACTTACAATCGACTGCACTGGGTGTCTGTCCCACTGAAATGTGCTCAAATGTGCTGGGCAGTTGGGACCAGAACCTGGGACAGGGCGAGCCAGCATTGAGACTGTAACAACCCACCCAGACAGGCAGGAGTGAGGCAAACCGCTGCAACTTCCTGCAGAGGGCAATGGGTCCTCACTTAACGGCATGGGAGTTTGGAGAGGAACGCAAGCCTTCTATAGGACACACTAATCAATACATCAAACACACACCTGGGTTTGCCTTTCCATCCAGTTTGTGTGTGGTCAGACCCCAATATCAAATTTATTTTTGTGGAAGAAGCTGTCAAATGATTAAAGAACCCAAAAGTAAAGAAAAAAAAGAGTCTTATCAGACGAAGTGTAAAACACACGGTTTTTCATTACTTATACACTGTATTTTTTTCCTGAAATGTGAGTAAACACTGCATGGATCTGTGCAGCATGGATCATAGGGCTAAATCTAATCATAAGAGCAGAACATTCATTTGAAAAGGCTTGTCGTTATAATTTAAAGCTTACAGGAAGCTGTTCCTTCCACTGAATTAAGTGAATTCCCCGCAGACCTGGTGCCCTGAGAATGCTGAAACTCTAGTTCTTACATAAAGAAAGCCTTTAAAGGCAAAATGGCATTTTTAACCTCTGCAGTTTGACGGGGGAATTATGCCCTGGGAGACTATAATAAACAATGCATAAATTGCATTATGGTTTCCCAGAATAATTGGATTATAGGAAGGAGGCACGCCACATCATAATAAAACATAAAGAAATGGATTGAGAGCGGTATGTGAGTCATTGGCTGAGCACAGACAACTCTGTGAGGACCTGCATTATTGTGGAACACTGACAATGTCACAGACTGCCTCAACCAACTGCCTCACTTATGCCCAAATACACGCACCCACGCACACACACACATTATTAAATTTTAATTTACTACAGACCCAGTGGACCGGGTTACTGCCACACATTTTTAAAAACTCTTTCCTGAAGCAAGAACAAAAGCATATTTGGATATTTGCGACTTTACGTGTTTTAGAAACCTGAAATATGTAATTTATGTTTTGTGACAAAAGGGCTAATCTGAAAAGAGAGAAAATGGAAGATCTTGGGTAAAAGCACAGTATTTGTCAAGTGAAAAACACAGAATGCTCAATTTGACAATCAGATGTATTTTGGGGAAATAAATAAATATAACAAGAAAACCCTTACACAGCAATTGAAACAGATGCTATTAAATTACTCAGCAGGATATTAGGCCAGGCAGTGTCAGCTGCCAATAGAGTTTACACCTCATGGGTAGCTTGTGATTTGAACTGAAGCTGATCACTTGAACATGTACATATATTGAAATACAGAATGTAGCTGCCCGCTGTAAAAGGATTAATACTCTTGGGCAACTACGCTCTTCCTTGGAAATTCTTCCGCATTAACTTTCATCAGCAGAGAGTGTAAACAACAAGACCAGATTGATTCAGGTTTTAATTATATTTGACTACACTCGTACACCCTCCCATCAGACAGTCAGCGGGTTGTGTAGACGCCGTTACATTGGCTCTGCTTTAAAAGACACCTTTCCCCCACGGGCGGACACGTGTACACCATGCACACACAACCTAACCACAGCAGTACCCACAAAGGCACACAAACACACACACACACACACACACACAAAAAAAAAGCTGAAAGGCGGCCGCCGTTGATGGACTTGCATGGACAACGCGATCATCCGTGTCGTGCGGGGTGTAATCTGATAATATCAATCATAATTGTGTTAGATGTAATCCATCTGACTCTCCCGGCGCTTGGGTCAGGGATGCGAGTGCTGGCTCACTCACCATCAATTACAGGACATAAGAGAGAGTGGGCGGAGCTTCCTCTCTGAAAGCGGGCCTGTATAAATGATATTAAGACAGGCGGCGCTGCTGATCGATGCGGTACAGTTTGACTGTCACTGCTTTAATGGCAGCTGGCTCTCTCAGCAGGCGGATCAATACCACGTCTCCTCGGCTTCAGACTCAGACCGGCTCGGCCGGGTCCACGCGCCGTAAAAGACACCTCTGTTGTGATCGGGGGGAAACTGCTGGCCTTACCCACTCCCACTCTCATACTGCCCATCACGGCAGCTCTGA
>JAOVYW010000007.1:4584969-4602257 GCA_025775045.1 Hiodon tergisus | reverse complement strand
CACGGAACATTCGAAAGCAAATTCATTCTATTTGTAGAAAGATACTAAAAATTTTCAGAAAGCACTATATAACAATCAACGTTGAATTTCACATACCAAACTGATAATATAAGGTGAAGAAAAGTAAAAACAGTCAATTCTATCAGAACACACCACGAACCAAAATGGTGAACAAATATAGAAAGCGTCGCAATATGAAACCTGTTCTTACCCGTTTAATCACCCATTGTTTAAAAAAACAACATACTTTTATTCCTACGACTGTTAACGTCGACGCTACTAGTTGGTTTCAGTGAAATTATTTTGTTTGTATTGGCTAACATAGCCACAAGACAACTTGTGAAGCAAACAACATCTTGTATTTACAACGCCGCTTCAATATGCATCTAACGCAATGCTAAATATCAGCTAAATTCGCGGCAAACAAACACAAAATTTTACGGAACTAGCTTATCTATCGAGATAAAACTAACTGGTGAAGATATTTGCAAATAAAAGTCGAAAGTTGAAGTAACCTTGCGTACATATTTACCTTCAAAGGATAAACCAACTGCATCGTCGGCTCTAACACCGTTAAGTACGAGTGTATGAGATCAAAAGCAGCCCAATTGGCGGTGAATGGCGGGAAATTTTTTCTTCTTCATTTTTTTGCAACGTTGCTTTCTTGATTATTCCCCCCCCCCATTTACGTGAATATTTTAAGACGTGGATACACAAACAAAATTATATTTATACCATATAACTGAAATTAAACTGTACGCCAACCCTTACATTTCTGATCGTTTGCCTTACTTAGTAACCTGCTAGTCACCGAATCTCACGGCATTCCCTCGGTTGTTTAATAAACTAGAAAACATTCTATCGTCCAAACGGTGAGATCATCAAAACATTAAACTCCTTCACGGGGTTCTATTTCTTGTTTGGTTAGGCCATTGGCTTATAGAAGTAACGTTATAGCGCATTAACGGCCTGATGAATCTCTCCGACATTTCAGACTCCCCTGAATTAGGCTATTCGTTTTTATCTTTCTTTTTGTGCTAAGGAGTTTTCTGGCAGATAAATGCTCATAGTCATATGCTCATAGTTGGCAATGGGGTCGGATATATGTAAATAACAAATTGGAAAATGGGTCACTGGCAGATCCTGGCCCACCTGGAGAGGTGCTCTGAGAGGTTCCCAGACATGGTCCTCAAATCACTGCGATGACTATGGTCTTTTTGTTCCATTCATACCTGCTGGACCAAGGTCTCCATTCTATCTGGAGGAAAAATAAAGACATGGCATATTCACCCTTTCATAGATGGGGAACTTTTTTGGCCTCTCAAAAGAATAAGGACTCCAGAAAAGTACATTAAAAGTAGTGGGCCTCTCGAGTGCCTCCATTAGTAAATGCACGCTCCCAAAATCAGGTTGAGCTGGAGTTCGCTGGTTTGAATCAATAGGCGAGTGACAAGGAGAGCACAGTGGCGGCTCACAATTGCCGTAGCGCTGCCCAGGCTGGGTAATGGCGCCTCACTCATCTCGCATTTCCCCTCCAATGGTCTCCGTCGGGGAACTTCTGCCGCCCAGTGTCGAGCTCCAATCCTGGTGCCACCACATGTCTCCTCCACCACGATCAGCCACCAAGCATCCCCTTCACCCATTCCATTCCCTCTCCCCCTCCCTACCATCCCTTTCCCTGGCCCCTGCAGACACCCGGCACCCGGGGGGGGGCTGGAGGCCTGTTATTTAGCCTGAACAGCAGAGTTCCAGTTAAGTGTGGACCACCCCAGCGAACACTACCAAGTGCAGATTCCCGGCAGTTCAAAGAGGCGGGGAAGGGGGTCTTTACAAGCGTTTCCTACCGAAATACCTGATTTAAGTGTGGTGTGCCCCCATGGGGCTGAAAGCGGTGGATACTCTTTAATAACTCTGATGTCTAACTAGGCTAGTAAAGGGTGCTCTGTCACTTGGAGCTGAGAGAGTCGGCCCTTTCTTATCTCCTTGTTCTAGCGGCGCTGTACGCTAAAAAAAAAAAAAAAAGTTAAGCAATGAAACCTGTCCTCCGCGTTCTGCTTTTTTATGGAACTCTTCATAAAAGTGTCAAGAAGGTGCCGCGAAGTACCATGTGGTGTTTGTTATATTCCACGTCTTAAGCCAGGCCGGCAGATTGATCCACTTGTCCTACAACTCACCGGCTTTCTTATATCCCTGTTGGCGGGAATTTATTTACCAGGCAGCCTGGCATGGTCTACGTAAGCATCGTATGGGGAAACATGTCTCTGCAAATTATCATTATGAGTTAGAGATTTAATAGAGATCTAAATACAAAATGCATTTTTGTAACCTTATAAGTGTTCTGCGATAAGATCCTCTTGATAATGATTTGCTTGTTTGAAAAAAAATTGAACTATGTGCAGAGAATGAGAGCCAGCTGAAATATAGTTAAAGGCGGCTGAAGGACTAGCATCCTTTAACTCCTAAAGGAGGTGCACGACCAGTTTAAAAAGCAGCTTTCCCCCTAATTCAGAAGGCATTTTAAATGCTTCCACTTTAGGGCCATTCTGTAGCAATGCCTCAAACATTCTGAAGGAACTCAACAAAGGCCCACTCTTTTCATTCCAACTTTATTCCAGGGTTCCACTACCAGCGAATGGAGTCATGGCGATCGTCAGTGACATCACAAGTGCTGTATTCCGTCGTCCCGCTTCCAAGCGGCATGCATTTCTAATTTGATTCAAAGACCTTGGTTCACCCGGTAATCTCTGTTTCTAGGAGAGAGAAAAAATGAGTTTGGACGTCAACAAACACCATCGGAAAATCGGGTGCTAAAACAGCGCTGGGTGTCAGCGCACAAACATGGCGTTTCCAGCTCAAGTTTCACAGCCTGTCACATAAATAGCGTTGCTGAGTTCTCCCCCTCTTACCGTTTGTGCATGATGGATCGTGCGTGTGTGAATGGGGTTAAGAAAGAAAGAAAAAAAATGCATGTCCCCACGGTGAAACCAATAAAGCAGGGCTATACTTACTGCAGTCAAACACCAGTTATGAATTAAGAGACTCATCTACATCTGAATTCTAGCACTACAAAGCGCTGGCTCTTTTGCCCAACAAGGGCTTGACAAATGTTACTGAACCTTTTCCACTGCAATGTCAAGACTCTAAGCTTAAGTTGTTTTAGCAATGCATCATCACATTCGTCATGTTTGACCAAACTGTAAACACATGACTTCATGGCTCTGTTTGAAATAGCGATGGATGGCAGAGAACTGATCGGAGAGACACACAAGCCCAAACCCCCCCCCCCCCCACCCCATTGGTCAAGAAGACTCCTAATAGGCCACTGTGGGGCGCTGGGCTCCAGACTAACCGACCTCTCCGTCTCTGCCTCTCTCTCTCTCGCTCGCTCGCTCTCTCCTCCTTATCTCAGCACTCCTCTGATACGCAACACAGCGAGGTTCATTAAAAAAAAAAATAATAATAATAAAAGGTGAAGTGAACTAGCCCATCTTAACAGTGTGTCAACTCAAATGCTTGCCTAGTTGCTCAATTAAATGCAATTTTAACTCATGCTAGCAGGCCCTGAACTGGGATGCATATTGCTAAGAAAATGGAAAACAAAACCACTTCGTGCGACACCTCTGTTATTGATGTCTCTGTTATTAGTGGACAGCATTGCTCAAGGACTAGCTGTGGGTTCACCCCTGTGCCCAAACTCACTGCTGGCACCTGTGAAAAATGGAAAAATCCACTGGAATATGTGAATGTCAAGGACACTGAATGGTAAATAATTGTTTCACTGATTAGAAGAAATCACCTCCTTTACCTTGATGCGCTAGCTGCGCTAGCTGCGCTTTAAGCCACCCTGCGTTTCATTATTGTTTAATATGATGGCTCAAATAATGGGAATACACTGCTAGAAACCCATCGACAATTTAAAGTATTTAGTATTAAACAGAAGGACGTTTAGACACCTCAGTTCATAATATGCTGTTAAATCATATGTAGAAACAAGTATAGCGCAAACGATGTACACACTCTCCAAATGTGTGTTGGTGAACATTAACATTAACATTAACTTTCATAAGGCAATAATATTTAGTTGCCTAAATGCTCATGATTTTACAAAACAATGATTTCCATTTACAAAAGATAGTCTAGGCAAAACTGATCATTAAAATAAATTACTGTGTGCCTAACGGCATTGAAGGGAAGCCATCTTGTGCACAGAATACAGCCAGCCATAAAGAAGAGTGGCAAGTGCTCTCTATTACTGGAGAGGATAGCTAGATTAAGGCAGTCAAACAGCATTGATTGCTAGCCCTTCCTACCTCCACACAGTTGACCTTGTTAAATGACTTCTGTGGCTTTGATGTTTTACAATAGTATATATATTTCCTGTTGTGTGACACAACGGGGAAATAATAGGTGGAGTTCGAACTGTGGTTTTAAAGAAAAAAAATGAAAGACGAAAATTACAGCAAATTGTTGATTTGATAATATCAGTTAAATTGTCACAACCGAATGCTAATTCACCTTTCATTAAAGAAGGATGTATCATGCAACATTATACCTTGACGTCTAGCACCCTAAATGTTTCAGATTCTTTCAATAGAACCCCCCAATTAAGCCACTGTATGGAGAGGGGTTGGGAAACAGAAAAAGGTATTCCGTTTTCAGCCAGTTAAACTTTGGGTATTTTTCAGAGTGCATTAACTTAATTGCAAACCACAGTTTGTTAAATATGTTAAATAGCAAATAAATTTTTTGTTTTGTTAAATGTCAATAAGTGGCAATGTTATTATAACCAAAACATACAGAAAGATGCTGAAGTAGGCCCAAAGGTGAATCCCAAATTACTCTGATGTCACCCCCTCGATTCCCCCCTGGCGCTCCACACTGCTGTCACCACAACAGGATACGGCACGACCTTCCGCGACAGCGATCCGATCAAGCCAACACGCCCCTAAAGCGCCCCTCCATCACCGATGGCCCCCCACCGAGCAGGGGGAATGCCAATTAGGCCTCTGAGGCAATGAGATGCAAGCTGGCTCCGGATCTGCAGCGTCGAAAAACCGGGAGATAGTAAAAGGGAATGGTCGGCCCGGACACCGCTGAACAGAGGCCTGGTGGTAGATCCATAGGTGGGTCAGGGCGAGCGTGATTACAATGCTGACGGTGCTTAGTGAGCTATTTGCAGAAGAGGTACGGCCAAGCCCTCCCTGCTCCCAACAGTCACGAAGAAAAGCGAGGGCGGGCGTGCTCTGTTCGACAGACCTGAGCGGCGGGGCCGCAATGCCCGTCCGGGGGGAACAGAAGTCCTCTGAATTGAGCGACTGTTACAATGCTCGGGGACCGGCAGCTGACAGACATGAACACTGCTGGCCACCTGACACCTGTCAATACTCTGGAGGGGCGAAGGGGGAGGAGGGGGAGGGCCCTATCTAATAATCATTGAATTATAGACTGTGCACCTCTTTCACTAACCTCTGCTCTCACAGGACTCGACAGTTCACAAAATACTCCCAGAATAAGACAGAGGAGAGAGCAAGGAAAACAGGAAAATGGCATGCCTCACTGGCTTCCAATACCGTGTGCATTCTTGAGCGAGCCAAAGTGAAAAGATACAATTTCATCCAATAACCCGAGTGGCAGGGATGGGGACAATAGAGACAAGATGTTTGCCATCCAGAGGTCACTGACACAGTCCCTGCTATAATTACTGCTCTTTCTTTTACCCCCGTCTCTAAAGAAGGCCGGCTATCCCTAGCCCCCACCCCATACCTACCAGTTATAACAAAACAACTGCGTATCGCGGTGCTGCTCCTGTGTGAGTTGGGGTTTTTTTGTTGTTGGGAAAACCAAACTTTTTTAATGAAAGTTCCGAGGCAGACTCTGGACCGCCCAACACCAGGAGTGATTATTCCCGTTGCTCCTCTTAATTTTGACGATCCTTAGTGGAAGTGTGAGGTGAGTAAATCAAACAACCCTGATCCCCGTTCTCCCACTGGACAGTCACATGGAAGGAAAGATGCAAATTGTCCTGGGTTGTAACGTAGCTCACTGAGTCAAAGATCGAAGAAGGACCTAATCACACACGTGATTACACTTTACGTGACTCCGCAATGCCACGTAATGTCAGATAAACACTAGGCACTGAATTCACGTACTCTCCCACCCTCCCAACTGGTCAGCTTCTAGGCATTTTATTTCTTTTCGTGAGTCTTTTCCTCCCTCTCTCCCTCTCTGGCACGGGAGAGATAATCTGTGGCCAATCCGAAGAGGGGTATCATCTTCCGCGTAGTCCTGGCAGCAAAAACCAACCTACCTGTGGTGCAGGGTTGGCGATCGCTCAACCTTCCAAAGCGCTGAAACTGCTGAGGGATCAGCTCAGCTCCTCACTGATAACTTAATTATTCTGTTTTATTCTACTATCATTCTATTTTCCAGGAGTTCTCTCGACTGCCTCTGGGGTCAGTGAACAATTTCCCTGTTTGGCACGGGCTTTTCTGGTTTCTTGATTTAGAAAATGCAGTCTGTGCAGCGCTTTGTGACAAACCCTATTTGTAAAAATGTGCTATAACTCACAGTCACAGTTTGAGTGACTGATAGCCTGATTCTCAAATCTTAATAAAAGTCAAACACGCAGACAACACCGCCGCGCACAAAGACAGCACCTTCATCACAAAGTTCTGTTTAATGCCTTAATGATCATTTTCTGGCAGTTTGGAGAGGGCCCATTTGAAAGGTTTACGCATCGGAAGACGAATGAAACAAATCAAGCCGGACCCGTCCACAGGTAGTTCTCTCTTAACTGAAGTTCAGATATTCTGTATGTTGTTGGTTTGTCGATTTAGGGAAGCAGTTTTGATCGACGGCAACAATAATAAAATTGTGGTAAATGCACAAGCCACTTAAGATTTCTTTGAAGACCAATCAATGTGCTATATTATAGCGAGAGCCCACAGGGCCGCTGGTTGACGAGGGCCAGCACTTCACAGCATGCATTGATGCAGTGATCGATCGCTGAATGGGAGTGACTGGTAAGAAGAAAACGGATTACAGTTGTCACGCCTGGTCAATAAGGATGGGCAGGGCGTCAAAACGTTTGCGATACGTCTCCCCACAAAGGTAAAGCAGCAAGTGGAGGACGAAGAAGGAGAGAGATGGTGCCGGAAACAGCGTTCTAAGGGACGGGTCGGCCCACCTGGCCTGACTCGAGCCCAAATCTACAGCTCTGAAACAGCAAACAGTCTGTGTGGTTTCTCTCCCCCCCGCGGGCGTCAGTATTACACATGCTCAAAGGAGGAGTACATAATACGCAAACTCTTAATGTTATACTGAGGAAGTAAAGGCACTGGAGTCTGCGGCTTCAAATCCAGTTAGCATCGTTAGCCGTTTGTGACCGGGAGAGCATAGCGGCAGTGCACAGTTAGCATAAAGCTAATCAGGCAGGGGTGGGTTAAATCGGCAGGGCTTCTCTCGACTCGTTGCTAACGAGCACCAGCAGGCTTGCAGTACTGTTGAGGGTGATGCACCTCTCCCTCCAATAAGTTCTGAACCTCTCGTGTAGAGTTGTGTGAAATTTAACAATCGGATACACTCAAATACTAAAACTGAGAACATGGAGTTACATTTTAGTGCACCCATTGGCACGAATGGTTTCTTCCTTGGATATTGGCAAGTTCAGTTCCTTTCTCGTGAAACAATTGGCTCATTACTTCCTGAGCACCACATTACCTCAGTGCTCTGTCCCTGTGTTAACAGAGTGCATTTGAGGCAAACAAGGTGAAGTGACTCCCCATGAAGCAGAAAGCGGATCACAGTTAGTGTAGATAATACAGTCTTAGTGATATAGTACCAAGCTCAGGGTTTAACGTTATTCACAACCGGATCACAGTTAGCGGAGATGACAAACTATTAGTGATGTAGTACAAGCCTACAGGGTGTCGCGAGCCGACAGGGTGTAGCTAGATTTTTCAAGTATGGAAGATGAAGAGGCGACTGACCCAGGTTGACATGTGACGATAAATTCACAAAATGTTAATAAATAACACTCAGTGTGTGGTCGGGGTGATTCATCACAGTTATTCCACCGGCTCCGACAGATGTTTAAGCCACGCCAATCATCAAGAGCGTCATGGGAACCGGCACTCCACGCCTTGCAATACCGTAGCTGGTAGTGGCCGTTGACGGGGCAGGCACTTTGCATTAGTATCACTGACCGTTAAGTAAATTCTGCGGAGCAAAGAAATGCGATAAAACAAAGAGGGTTTCAGACTCAACAGTTCCCACATGTATTCCTCTCTCATGGCTGGACCGTCGACTCCGGCACACTGGTGAGATTATAATGTTTGCTTTTATCTGTCAGTAATCAATATTTCAAATGTCCGATAAAAGAGGAAAATTGAACTGGGAATAGACTGAAGTGCTGTAAAAGTACAAAGCACAATTATCAAAAGGCACTTATGGAGCTAAATAGGGTACACATATAAAAAATGCTCAAATTAGTGTCTCTGAGCCTGAATGAGAACTTCCCACCCCTAACCTCTATCTGGACCCGTTTGATCACAAAGCCTCTCCCTCCCTCGTGCTTGCCCCTTGGTCAATACACTTTGCAAAATATATGAACCCTCAGAGGCACGAAGCTTTGCGTTTTAAGGCACAAATGGTCAATTTTTCTGTTTATGGGAAATACATCATGGCTGTAAACTCAGCCTCTGACCCAAACTGTTTATTTATTTTTTTCCACTGTAGCTTTCAAGGATGAAAGAAAAGTGCCTCAAAATCAAAGGGAAGACCAACGTCTCTTCATTCTCCAACGATCGTTTTAGCTCACCCCCCCCCCCGTCTCCTTGCTCACCGAGCGGTGTAAAGTCCCTGCGGAAACGCTGACCGCAGAGGTGGACCTGCACCTAGACGTCCACCGATCATAAAACCTGAGAACGGCAGGGTTACACCTCTCCCATCACCTCTACTCTCCGCCCTGAAGCCCGCATTGGATCCAACCTCCCTGCTGGGGCGTTCCTTTTAGGGATGCCTCAGCGAAACATTGGGAAACATTTATCACTATATGTTAGCAGGATTATCTTTAGGAGCAACTTATTCCGAGGTTAGAAGGCTTCAACACACTTGCCACTGCAAACGTTTTGCTTACGTTAGAGCTTCATTACCTTTTCATGCACGATTTTCTTGAGATTCTTGCGAAGAAATGTGATCAGATATGTGTCGCTCGGCTTACTGAAGGGGGATGAATAAAATGAGGAAACCAATTACCTGCATAAAGATGAGACCGAAAGGTTTCAGGTCTGGCTGAATGGACTGGTGGTAAGAAAAGAGGCCTTCTGGAAAGAGTGGCGCACACTGGTCCACTGAAGCCCCAAGGCTGTGCGCTCCCCTGGGAAGGCACTAGAGTCCAGAACTCCCCTTCCACCTGTGAGAGAGGGGAAGACAGACAGCTGGCTGTCACAAGCAAACCCACGCTGATCATTAATTTATGGATTGGGCTCATCTTGCGTTTGGGCGGAAAAGGTGGGCGGTTTAAAGCAAAGCCCCCAGGGGCGAGCGGAGTGGGGGTGGCTTAACCAATTCTGGCTTAGAAAAGGAAGATTGGGGGATTTTACCGGCAAGAAAAGGTTTGTTTTGTTTTTGATTTTTGACCAAAATATATTTTTTTAAACTAAGCCTCCTTAAAAAAAAGGCCACCATATGCGTATGGCAGTGGTTCTCAATCTTTTTTGTCCCAAGGCACACCTTTGTAAATATGAAATTTCCAAGGCACACCACTTTTTTTCTCAAAACACAATGATGTGTACGTCCTCATAAAAGTGAATTAAATTGTATTAAACCCTATGCTGCCTCTGAAACACAAATATAAAATAAAAAATTAACTCGAAACCATGGTTTAGCAAAACAAAACCAGATTTTATTGTTAATTATATACGAACTCATTTAAGTGCTTTTAAATGATGAATTGATGCTTTACCAACAATACAGCATGTTTCATTAAGTTTCATTAAGAGCACTAACCTAAGGCCAACAAGGCAACTTCCCCCACACACACACACACACACACACACACACACAAACACGCTTTCTAATTAGGAACTGAGGCTTCAGTGACAGTGGCGTAAGAAAGTAGTTCTACACACGAGAACATTTTAGGGACAAAACTCTGAAAAATGTCTTGAGAATAAACCTAAAACAAAGTCTTGAGACATGGTTACCCCGGTATCAGCGTGGTATCCGCTTCGCGTCGTGGCCGCATTACCGCCTCAGGGTGTGCATTAATTTACAAGAATTCAACAGTCCGTCGTCAATTATCGCCAATTCCTTACGCAAGGACACATTCCACGGTACACCAGAGTGCCGCGGCTCACCGTTTGAGAACCACTGGTGTACGGCCTATAGACCACACCACGAATTATCATCAGTCCCGCATCAGACCCGTCTAGCGTGCCTCCATATAGACAGCTCCTTGGTGATGACATGAAGAATGGAGGAGTTAATTACCCCTGCAGAGTGGAGTTCAGAGTGGAGTCGCTTGTTCTGGTTCAGGCCATGAGGCAACCATGTGGTCCTCTCTCCCCCATGTTTATTTTCAGCCACATTGATTATTGTCCAGCCCGCATGGGGTCCATCTACTCAAAGCACTCTAGAGGTCATCTGTAGACGTTCCGGAACACACTGCTCTACTCAGGCAGTTTGTTGCCGTGGAGCCCGATTCTGGCCTGGAAAAGGAGGGGGGCAGGGGATTATCTAAGTTCGTCGGTAAAAAAAAGGCTTCCTTTCTGTTTGCACAAGCTTTTGTTTTTGTGAAAGCAGGGTTGAGCACTTCACCATGCCTTAGCAGTAAAAGCCCTCATCTCGAGAGCTCCCCATCATTGCTTCTGAAGAAAAACCATCACCACATACCTAGGGCTGCTCTTGAAACCTCGGCTGCCATTCGGCGTTGAAAAAGACCCCTGCGTGCGTCTTACATTTTTTACATTTTTACATTTTTGGCATTGGCAGATGCACTTACCCAGAGCGACGAACAAAAGCGCTGTAGTTTTAGGGTTAAAGTGCAAAACAAAACTTGCTCTCGTGTGTCCACAGCAACACGACTACTTGTGACCCTACGTCTCGAGGAGCCGAAACTAGAGCTGCCGTAATGGTGCGCTGAGAAGCGTTAAGGCCGGAGGTGGTGGCACGGACAGCGGTGTACAGCAAAGCCCTCAGCCGTACCCCGAGCGTATACGACAGAGTCATGCGCCATCACGTGGAGAGTGACAGCTTCTGCTCATGAGGTCTGTTCTTCCTGGCGTTGCTTTTGTTTTTATTCACCACTCTAAATCTGTAGCTCAAGACTCAGGAGTCCGGCATTGTTAACGAGTTCATATGACTTGATAAAGTCTTCTCTCAAGGACACCACAGCAATAAAAAAAAATCGCTGCAAGAGGATACAACATTTTTCCATTAGTGTGCTAAAAATCAAACATTTATAGGTCTCTCTGTTAAACATGGAGCACTGCAGACCACCAAGACTTTAATTAACCTTTAGGGGTGTTTGTTTCTAGCTGTGGAGCAGAAGGCTTTCTTCTGTGTCTTGGGGAAGAAGTTAAGAGACTGAATCAATTCATGTAAAAGATGCATTAATAAGGCACCCGCCCTTCCTATACACCTTCTAATGTCCTTCAGGGATAATTTTCCCCTTGATTCAAATCACATTTTTATATTTGTTCCTTTCTGCCCTGATGGGGGCTTTCCAGAACTCCAGGCCAATTTAGAAAGGGTGGAAAATAATGGTCCTCCCGTGTTTTCAAAATGTGTGCTGGTGCATTTTTACGCAGCGCGCCCGGCGTGCTTGAACAAACAGCTGCCTCTCTTCACGGGTCACCACCGCTGGTGGTTCTGCCCCACTCAACACTACTCCTCCAGCTCCAGAACCCCTTTGACCCGCTTTCCGGTCAAAGCCCTTCCCGCCAGACCACAGAGCTCGCACACTCGCTCGCACACTCGGACACTTGTGCGTCTGCCGGCTGCACTGAAACACGCTGCTCTGTCAGTGAAGGGCATTGATGACGTACGGGGTAAAAAGATACAAGAGGAAATGAGCTCATAGACACATGGGTAAATTCTCTGAGTCATTTCTGAAGCCTTATACAAAAAGAAAATTTCCACGAGGGCAATTTTACAGATGTGAAGGTTCAAAGATAACTGTAAATGTTCAACGGCCACAGGAAGCTTCCCAAAGGTGATAGGAACGGAGTGACCCCAGGCGTCGCTGTGAAGTATGTGTTGATTACAGCTCAGCCATAGATGTATAAGAAATGGGCTTATTGATGTGGTCCTGTGTCTGTCGATGGAGTAATGAAGGACAGGTCAAGTACCGCAAGCCTGATTTCACTCAAACCCCAGGACCCGCTCTGAAGTTATGGAGCAGGTTAACGATTCTGGTCAAGCAAATGATTTTAACAGCGGGGGCCACGGGATGGATAGTAAAATAAGAGGCCATTTGTGTTGGGTGGCCCCCTGCCCCAGGAAAGCATGAATCAGATTTG
This sequence comes from Hiodon tergisus, assembly GCA_025775045.1. Lineage (NCBI taxonomy): Eukaryota > Metazoa > Chordata > Actinopteri > Hiodontiformes > Hiodontidae > Hiodon > Hiodon tergisus. The sequence goes on along the minus strand of JAOVYW010000007.1, from coordinate 4,589,736 downwards.
CAAGCATCAGGTCGCAGTCAGGATCATCAGTCTAGCCGTTCCATTAGGCAGGACACCCAGATACTCCAGTGGTCAAGACACTATCGGCTGGACAGAAGTGACCCCCCCCCCCCAACCAGCCTCCACAAAGGGAGAGTGAAAGGACACTCATTGATCCCCTCTTTTACCTTTCAGGACCCCCCCCCAAAATCTTACACCCAGCCGTATTTGGGGTAGCACCCTGCACAGCACAGAAACCACCTGACACCTGACCACATAAGACAAAACCTCAAATCAATATCACTACAATAGAAGAAACAGATGAACTAGAAAAAAAGAGACAGAAGGAAGATCATTCAACATGCAAGAGAAATAGGAAAAAAGAAAAGAAAAGTTGTAGTTTTCCCTGGTGTCGCCAGCTATGGCGTCTGAACCACGGGGTCTCAAAACTGTATAAAACAGAGGTCAGGCGCTTCGTGTTAAACGAAGACACAGGACCCAGTCGCTTAAAAAGTAAAAGCCGCCAGGAAGAACACATGGCAGCATTCGAGACGTCAGAGGATGACGTCCCGGGCTGAAGATACAGGCCGGAGCAGGGGCCCATAACTCGTCAGGGCAGCAATCTACCCTTCACTTTCCTTAATTCATTTACCATGGTTTGTCCTGTCATTGCCTGCTGCTTTACTGCTAACTAACTTGCTTAATTTACGGAGAGAGACGAGCGGCAGCAAATCACAGAATATTTCCATTGATTACGACAAAACGGCCTGATCTGCCCCTATGTTCCTGGCCCTTGATTGGGTCGGAAATTACTGATGGATCTTAAATTAGAGAAAGGCAATCAGTGCGGCTGGATAAATGTGGACTAACGCCAGCAGGTTCTGTCCACAGGAAAATCTGCGGTACGTTTTTTAAACACATAAACCATTGAATCAATTTGAAGCGTATGAAGCGCACACAGGCCCTTTTACAGCCCGTTGGATAGAGACTTTTACAGCGTCCGGGCCACACAGGCACATCAAACTTCAGACCGTTTGTGGAGTGGGGGGGAGATTTTTGCATATTTTTAGGTAAATTAGGTTGATTTATATGGATGCTTCAAACTGCAAACCATCAGATGCTGGGCTTTTAGAAGTCACTGAGGGGAGAACAGAACAGCCCTCTGATGTTTACAGGCACCGTTCACAACACATTCAGTGACCGTTACAGATTTTTTTTGCCCAATCCTTGGCGGGAAAATTAATTAGAAGTAATCGGTAATTTCCCCACCACATGAACAGCAGCGCAGGAGGCTAAAGAGTGCGGTTTGACTTCTGCAAACCCTTCCGCGACATGATCAAGACAAGTTCCACTGCTGTCCAAATGTTTCTGAAGTCTTATCTGCACACCTGCTCTGACTCTCTGACCCAGCTCTGTGGCTGTGGCTCACTATAGCACTCACTCAGGATGCCAGAGGTCTGCTACGTTTCGGGCAAAATAAAAGACAGTCACGTCCGTTTAACATCAATCCCCGTGGAAATGTACAGGTCTATGGGGCGATTAAAACAAACAAAACAAAACACACCGCTGTCTCGGTCAGGCTGAGATATTTCTCTAGGCAAAAGACACCTCTGACGATTAATTGAAACCTCCATGTGAGGGTGGCTTGGGTTATTTTTTCGGGGAGGACCAGGTGTTGTGTGTGCGATATGAGGCCGAGATGACAGGCGGTGATTTTTATTCGGGGGGACAGCGTCTCCACCAACCCCAAGGACAGTGCACCTATGCACAGATCACCGTCACTGTCAGGGACGGAGGGAGCCAGCTTGTCCGTCGCACAGCGCGCCAGGTGACAGGACCCCTCCCCACGTCACACGTCTCAGGGTGCCCGACAGCTACAGGCGCCATCTTTGAGCCTCACAGGCAGTCACGTTTCCTGTCTAAGCCTTATAATGATCACCCTGTTTTCACACATGCCCTAGACTCTAAACAGGACCTCAGGTCGGGTTAATTCATGTTGTCAGGTTGAAACTAATATCAAAATTTCAAGTTGTTAGGGAAACATTCCAAGCATGGCGGTCATTTAAGGTGGACCAAAACTGATTTGGTTAGTATAAACATTCGTGTTCCAGTGTGCGTATGTGTGCGAGAGACAAGAAACGGAAACGGATCCGTTGGACATGTACGTTTGTACAGAATATCCGAATATACTCAAAATGCTGCCCAGCTTCTCAGTCTCCCTTCAAACGCACCTCAGAAACTTTTCCAGGTGTGTAGTCTTAAATATGATTTAAGATGGCATCATTTTCCTTCCCAAGTTTTCAGCCTGTAATTTCCCTGCAGGAAAATTGTATTTTAAGATAATTACAAGACTACTTGAACACAGCATGAGAATTATTGTAAGCAGGGTAATATCCCAGTGCGAAAACCTTCCCATAAATCATAAATTAAGGGCGCTGCCGCGGCACTCGTCCCAGGATTAGCGTCGCTCAGCTTCCTAAACACAAGGCCTGACTCTTCACTGGCAAACGAGAAGTCCCAATTGTGGCTTCCTCCTGCCACTAATCATCTTACGAATACAGGAAAACGATTGGGACCGTTTTCATCCATGTGCTACTGGGCAAGAAAGGTCATTATTGGCCTAGAAAATGGCCTGCTGATCAATGCTGTCAATCAAGTCATTGCCGTACCCGTGGTATGAGGTGGTGGGGGCCTCCAGTCCTAATGTTGCTGCTGATAATCAGTCATGCTACAGGCCAGTTCTCATATACGGGTGAATTCTCACACTCCGCTCACACACACACGCGACACGCTCACTCACACGCACGCGCACACACACACACACACACACACACACACACACACACACACACACACACGCAAGCTCACACACACGCTTGTGAAACAGACCTCCTGAATGGGTAGTGACATCTCCAACGCCGCTCAGTGGAATGGAATAGATTAAGGCAATCATTCCTGCAGTCCTCCTGTCGGTACTGAGCAGGGGCAGGGGGGCGTCCGCCAAGCAGGTGACGGAAGCTCTCTCCAGTGAGGGAAGGGGATGAGGACATGCGGAATGAATCCAGAGGGCATTCTGCGCACGGCGGTGATTGCCTATCGATCCTCCTCACCACATCCAGGCCGGCCTGGGGATTTTCTAAGCGAGTTAATAGCCCAGCAGCTCAACTGTCTTGTCCAATTCAGCGGAGGGAGAGCCTTAACCAGGGCCCAATTTTTATTTATTTTTTCTGTCTGAGGATGTGGGGCTTTCCTCCCTCCGAGGTTAGCCCATCTCCCTCTCTTCCACTCCACTGGAGCTCCGAGAGTGATTGAAATGACAGCCTATGGAAAGTGGCTAATCAAACAGTTTAGAAATTGGCTCAGATCAATATGTATGGAGGCCCCAAACATCAGAGTCGACCCGCTGCTTTTCAGCTTCCACCACCAGGCCCCAGAGCCTTCATCTCACGTGACTTTCAGTTTTACTTAAGTGGTGATGGCCCATGGGAAAGGTGGGGGTCGGGTGAGGTCAGCTGACCAGTGGGAGATGATTAACAGCTGAAGTGAATTAACCCCCTAAACTCCGGTTCTCTCGGCGACAACGTGCATCTGTCCCGGCTGAATGAAAAACTGGCCATCCATCAAGTGACTGAGAGCAGCCACGTTTGATAAGACCTGCAATTCTTCAGCAGCGTGTGGGGGGCGCGCAGACGTCTTGCGCAGAGGCTGGGCTGGTCCTCGCTGAGAACGTCAGTCTGTCCCACGATGCGGACAGAAACCCCTCCCTCTGCAGGTCTGAAAGGCTGGACCGAAAGCAGAAGCAAAAGTTATTACCGCTGGCATTACTGAACCTTGAGGTTGACTCGGGGCCTACACAGCGTTCACAAAGTTTGATTGACAATGGCTCAGGTGTCAAAGTTTGGACGGACACTGACAGTACCGTGACAACCTGCATGCCCCTCCTGTGGACGATCATGGAGGCCACCCTGTGTCGTTCCCCCTCGCCGAATACAGGTAACACCCATTCATAATACAAAAGCCAAGGGCATCTGTACAGCCCTCGGCGTGAATCATTGATACCCTTCCCCGGAACACACAAATCGCACCCCGGACCCCTCCTTTCACCCGTATCAAAGAGCCCCTAATTAACCTGATGTGGAAGCAACAGAAACTCAACACCCCGGTGCCAAGCCCCGCGTTTCAATGTCGGTCTCATGCCAGCAGTGGTGTCCTCCGCGACAGGCAGGGAGCTACATTATAAATGGACCGGGACGCTCGATTTCGGCTGGTTACACAGCCACCCCAGACCGGGACGGTCGATTTCAGCTCGTTACACAACCACCCCGGACTGCAACGCGTGTCTCGTGTCATTTAACAGCAATTAAACCATGTCAAAACATGCCAGTCGGACGAGAGCCCTAACCAGCAGGGCTTGCGAACAGCCAGATTCAGGATCAAATAAGAGCTGTGCCCGGTGGACCCTGGATGAAGGGGGTGGGCTCAGAAAGTCGACGTTTGGCTCAATAGCCACCTGTGTGTAAATGAATGGCCACCTGTGTGTAAATGAATAGCCAAGTGTGTGTAAACGTGATGCCCAAGTGTGTGTAAACGTGATGCCCAAGTGTGAGTTACAGCGATGGCCAAGTGTGTGTAAACGTGATGCCCAAGTGTGTGTAAACGTGATGCCCAAGTGTGAGTTACAGCGATGGCCAAGTGTGTGTAAACGTGATGCCCAAGTGTGTGTAAACGTGATGCCCAAGTGTGTGTAAACGTGATGCCCAAGTGTGAGTTACAGCGATGGCCAAGTGT
>JAOVYW010000007.1:4567924-4580225 GCA_025775045.1 Hiodon tergisus | reverse complement strand
GCTCATTCCCGGGGTTATTCCAGCAGTCAGTCAGTCAGTCAGTCAGTCAGTCAGTCAGTCAGTCAGTCAGTCAGTCACTCTTGTGCAAAATGCTTGCTTTTGATATGCAAACAAAGAGAACATTTTTAATTATTAATATTTAACTGTTAAAAGTTGTTTTCTGAGGAATTCTCAGCAGCCTGCAGAACCGAACCCTTTTCATCTGTGTGCATTCATCAGCAGCACCAAGAGCTACCGGGGGTGGACTGTTTATAGCAGGTACTAAATAAATATTTTTCATCACAAAATTACTGGGGTTTTGGGGGGGGCTCAGCCTTTTTCAGGGGGTGCTTAAGCCCTCCGCTAGCCCCGCCCTCCCGCCGCCGTTGTGTGCATTGTCCAAATCTGAGGTTAAAATCCACAGTCGAAGCACTGCTCTGTCTTCCCCTCCGATAGCCACCGGTTGTTCTATTACAGCAGTCAGGGCTGAAGAAATCTCATGAGTTAAGAAAATAATTATTTAATTATAGTATAGGCACACACCCTAACGAGCATCATTCCACTTCATACTTCCAATACAGACTACACTGTGTTGGAAGTATCATTCAGACTCCAGAGAGAGAGAAAAATTATAAATTATATATAAAGGCAAACACATTTATCATTTGAAGCAAGCGGAGGAGAATCCAGATTCGAGACGGAGCACAATCTTTCACAAGAGATGTTTTGGATGGGATTAGTGTTCTCTTAGTTCATTCCTCCTTGGTTTCTTTAGAAGTTCTGAGTTCTAACCATCTAACAACATGACTTATAATTACTTAAAATACACCTCCACGCACCCAATTCAATTAAATTTAATTAAAAGCAAGCAATTATCGGGTTAAAATTAGCAGCATACGAATGAATCCATTTACTTGATTAAAGGTGGCTGATGAGCGGTGAGGTAAGCTAAAACCAAAGGCTTCCAAAGGTTTCAGCGTTACGCGCTGGGTAAGCCATACGGAGGGCCTGAACTTCGCTAAAGCCACCGGATGAATAAATAAAGTGCGTTTGCCGTGTCACGTCCCCTTTCCGTCCGCGTCGTGTAAGGCTTGCAGTGTCCAACGACATGCCAGGCCGTTTGGCTTCTTTCTCTCTCGGGCAGCAGCGTCGCCGTACTGAGCGAGTTCCAGTCCGGTGGGGCTTATTTGTTTTTAGTAGTGTGGGTAAAAAAATCACGTTGGGTGGCACTTCTGGTATAGTTTTAGCCTGTTGGGTGGGTAGAGCAAATTGTCTGCAGTTGCGATGAGAAAATCTGACAAGTATGCGTCACTGATTCAGGAAATGTCTCACTTAAACACTAAAAGGTGTGATGGTAAGCCCTCTCACTGCTCCACAGTGGTGGAGTTCGAACCTCGGACTGCCAAGTCCACCCGCTCTGCTCCCACCCACCAATTTCTGATGATGTAGCTCTCCATACTGTATTCATCTCCCCAAATTTCAAGGGCATGGACTAGATACTGTTGTGCCCATTGTCAGATCAGGCTTAATATGCAATAATACATAGAGGCCGGCATTGAAACACCACATACCACAATATTTTTCCTATTCAAAAGGTCCCAAATAATGCTAACATATTCAACTAAAAACTAGCACAAATAAATGAGCAGCAGTTTATAAAACTACCAATTTGTTAAACCTGGTAATTGCAATTCAATTATGATAACGTTTTTATAGCCTATGCCTACTCTAGTCTACTCACCAACATACTTTGATAATGTTTTAAAATATGCCACCACAAAACAGCAATAATTACCACTATCTGAGACTGCTCTGAGGGAATGAAATCGAGTGCTTGATTGATCCTCTGTTGCGGTAACAGAAAAGTATTGCATAATGCTGTCTTTTCGCTCACTTGTGCAACCTCAATAGCAGACTCATAGAGAAATGGCTTGCATTCCAGTTCCCTGTTTACATTTGGTATGTGAAGAGGTACTTGCATTGTATCCGTCATAATGTTCTGGTAGGAATATTATCCCACCATACCCCCCCCCCCACAAGGAAATATAATCTCCCTTTTCAGCAACATGTGACTCAAAAAGAGCATCCACATCGGCAATTTGTTTACGGAAAAAAATTTGGCAAAGCAAATATAGTGATAAATTTATATTGATCTTCCATTGACTCTGCAGGCCGGGGCAACTGTCAATGTTGCCTATGGCCTGGTTCAACAAGCCACAGTTGTGATAAATGATTCATCACGCAATGTAATATTGGGAAATCTGATGCTACATTGCCGGCTAAGCTAGCATTAATATGCAATTGTTCCATGCCTTTTTTTTTGACTGCGAGTTAATCACGTGAGGCCAAATGGGTAACGTAGGAGAAACGTAAAAACTATCTTTTAGGGCGTGGGTTTTCAGCCGACACTGGGGTGAAGAAATGGAAAAAATAAATAAATCTGTAACACTGTCGGGCAGCGATACAGGGTGAGTCGCCAGGAGTCAGAGAAACCGAGCCGGGCAAATTGTAACTAAAGATCGTGCGGTGAATATTTAAATGTGTCCGATTTCTTCTTAAGAAACTTGATTTATGGTGCTGAGATGCTACTCTGAAAGGATTGCCATGCGAGACACGCGGTCCCATCCAGATGGCACTCGCACGCGATTGGCTGCGAAAGGAAACACATCACCGACGCTGTGGCATCATTTTTTAGTTTTTAGAACATCCTAGTGTCAGTTCTAAATCAGGATTTTGCACAAAAGTCAAAACTGAAAAAGCAAGGGCCTGGCAGACAGAAGTGGGGTCACTGAATTACACCACGGCAGGTCAATGTTGGCCAGGGCAACTGTATCAGCTTAGTAGAACAAAGTGCAGATTTCTGAGTGGATTAAGTTTGTTAGCAACAGCTACCACTTCACACAAATTATTATCTCAAATTGACTCCTTTAACCTTTTATTTTTAATCTCTTCTTTCGTCGCTCTGGCAACCTAGACATAAATATTGAGGCAGAAGGTTAACAGCGGGTCAAAGACAGTTCCCCATCTCCCCAGTTACTTATTTGGCTAAATGAGAAATTGATCACCGTGTTGCGTTACGGAGAACCTGATTCATTACAATCAGCGCGGTATTGGCAGCTGAGGCTGTGGCCAGTGCTGCTAAATTAGGTATACCTGAGAAGCCATGGGTTGCAAATGTTGGGCCTTTTTATAACTTTGCATCTTCTCGCTGAATTTTCAATGGCCACACCTCAAAATGTATGGGTGGAGAAAGACTGTCAGGGTATCTATACTCACCTATCAACAAATAAATGCAAGTGCATTATCCCCCACACCCTTTCAATACGTATATATTTATGTATATATAAATTTGATTGCAATAATTTGTCAAATCAAGATTTAGTAGGGAGTGTGCCAAAAGAGTAATAATTGAAGAAGTGGTTTAAACAGTGAGGCAAACTGGGGCATGTTTTTCCAACCACAAAAGGACTTGATGGACCCTGTGGTGGTGTGTGTGCACACGTGCGTGTTTCGGCCTTCGTGTAGTGGTGTGGGTATGTAAATACCTTCATCATTATAGGGTCTGGACCTGGTCTGGGGTCAGAATGAACTAGCACATTCATGCACTTGAACCCCCACGGTCACAGGCGTGCTTGCCACAGTAATAGAAATCTAATTTAAAAGCAGCAGTTAGAACACTGGCCTAGTTTCCAAACGGTAATCTTTGTTGTTAGGCCCTGGAGGCCATTAAGGAAAATTAGAGTCCATTGGCTTCACTGGTGTTTTGAACATCCAGTCCAAACTAAGTTTTAAAAACATCTATTTCCATAATCTAGGGACATTTCACCCAGCACTGTTTAATCAAACAATCTCCAAACAAACCGGTTTGATCACCCAAGTCACACAGCACAAATGTCTTTTTGAAATCTTTCAAAATGAAAAATGTTGTTTCCAACAATGCAGTCATATTCCATCAAATGTATGTCCTCTGCCACATCACAGGCTTGAACTTCAAATGGGTCATGTTCTTGTGATCTATAAACAGTAGCTGGTGTAAAGTTTGGGGACTGAAATCCTGTGGGTTACTCAAACAACATTATCTGTGTAACTAACGCTTGGGCTATACTTTACCCTGTAAATAAATCATTACAGCCCTGGTAGGGTTAGGATTAGGGTTAGAGAAGAAAAAATTGTTTTGAATTAAGTTTAGAGGGAAGATATAACAGGGAAGTTTATAAGAATTGTGCCAATTTAAATAAGTAACTTTAGTTAGCTGTAAACTAATTAATAGGTTATACAACCAATTGCAAATTATAGCAATAAAATTATTGAGCAATATTCTGTCATACCTTACTTTAATCAGTTACATTCAGCCTGATATGTAATGGGTTTAAATCTCTGTCACACACACGGATTCTGTTGAGCAGGGTCTGACAATAAGCAGGCAATCATTGTGGATAATTAGATTTTGTTTTAAACACAGTTGGGATCAGAGAGGTTAAATCGCAGATATCTAAATATCAGCTTCTCGTTAATCCACTAAAGTAGCAGCATAGGACATCTAGACAACTAGGCCAAATGCATCAGTTTAATAGCATTTTGTCTTGGCCTGTTGTCAACTCCTTTGTTTCTGGGGCAGCTGGCGGTGTAGTAGTTAAGGTGACAGGCTTTTATAACCAAAAGGTTGCTGGTTCAAGTCCCACCCCAGCTGTTTTACCATTGAGCATGGTAGGAATTGCTTCTGTAAAATATCCAGCTGTATAAACGGATGAATGTGAAAGTTGTAGGTCTACAGTAACTGTAAGTTGCTTTGGATAAAAAGCGTCTGCTAAATGTTTCCAAGGGCCATGGCACAGGCAGCAAAAAGGGTTGAATATTCCTTAAGAGGTTTACGCAATTTGTCATATAGATTGTCAGTGCACCAACAAAATAAATGTTGTGACTCTTTGTGGGGATATGTGTCATTGACAGGGGGCGCTTTAGGAGAGATGGCTATGTGTCTGGAATATTCAGTTTGAAAAGTTTTGAAACGTGAACTTGTGGTTCATTTCAGCCGATTGCTCATTTTATGATGAAAATGGGAAGGGGCTGGTTTGGGGTTTCGGGACCATTCGCCAGCGCTTGAGCTGTGAGGTGTATTTAATGGGCTCTGACAGAAGAGGGAACAGAGTTTATTCAGAGGGGATTTGATACAGGGTGGGGTGAAAACGGTGACCCTTCGACGGGCACATTAGCGACTGCCATTATGCAGGACCGTCTGCCGTTCTTGCTACCACCGCACAGTGTGAAAGACATGACTTACGGTTCAAGTAGCTCATCTTATTGTTTTCGCGCCTTTAGGCTAACGTGTCAAAACATTGTAATGGCTGTCTCCGCCTTTCACAGAGGAACTCAAACAGGGGTAAATAATTACGTACTTGTTGTTTACAATTCCGTCACAACCACGCGGAAGATATAATTATAATAACTGCTTCGGCATCCGAACAATACGTTCTGAAACGCTAAGTATCCTATTCTTTAGCCCACCTGCGTTGGTAGAACTTTCTCACCGGGATACATTACCTCCCATTAATTTAATTATGATGATTGCAAAATGAGGGTTGTTCATTTCGCAATCTTTAAACCAGTGAATCTCAACCCGCGGCGCAGTTGGCCTAACTGTACACCCCAATAACTTATATGTATTCAAATATTAACATATTATCGTTATTTATAATGTAATATATTTTTGATGTTGGTGTGCTAATTTAGCAAACGCTGTAATCGAAGGTTATGGATTTGGTTTTGCTCAGTTTAATTAAATTTGACATATATGTTATATATTTTGTTGCGTTAATATGGCCCACGTCGCACATTCTGGACTGCTTCTTAGGCCCACATTAGTAAATGATTTGACAACCACTGCTTTAAACCTGGGTAACAATTCCTACTAAAAATAGCGTGTGAACTCGAAAGCATGGAGGAGGATATCGGTAGCACCCCTGTACACATCCACGTACTGGGATGTTTGGTTGATTAGATTTACAGCTCTTTTTGAGAAAATAAATCTTATTCCATACACCAGCCTAATGATTTTTATTTCTAATGTAATGTTTCACAATGGCTGTTTTTTAAAATGCGGTTTGTGTTTTGTTTTTCGTGTCATAAAGATTAACTACTTTGGGTTTGTTTTTAGTGTGTTATGCTCAACTCCATAGAGAAGGCATCATGAAGTAAGTTATCGCGAGGAATTTTATTACTCCCCGTTAGATACGAATGCATTTACACTATTTATTCATCTATAAGTTTATATAAATTACGTACAAGCTTCTCCTTGACTGGGAATCGAACCGATGTCCCCTCACCGCTGTACACGAGGCAATGCCTACGGCTAGAAAAGCATTCACTTACTGAGCCAACACCGAAATCGGATTACTCACTGACACCCATCGTATTGTTTTCGACTCCAGGGAGTGGCGTTTAAAAAATAAAATCATTTGGTGATTTGACCGTTTTAACAGTGTCCCCAACGTTTAAAAATAAATAACGACTCATTCTGATTCCTCACTGTGCATATGACGTTATTTCACATTGCAAAATGTTTCATTTTCCTTTATACTAAATCGATATGATTCTAGTGTGTTTGTGTCATTCTTATATAGCCCATCTACGTAACAATATTCAAATTTAAGGTTAACTGAATACATATCTCCCCGGACCATGTTACGTGAAAATACACTGTGTAAAGCTGAATTCTCCCAATGATGCGACTGAAACCATACTATGCTCAGGTACATTATCATAGCTTTAAACCATTTGCCATTATTTATTTGAACGACTCAAATATGCGGTCCTCTAGAATCTGATCTAAAATATTTAATGTAGGTTATAAATATGCTTTACAATTATATATAAATTATATACCTTATATTTACATATAGTAGCCTATACAGTATAAATATAAATATACGTTATAATTTTCGAATATTCGAATTAGTATTTTAGATTCATATTGCTTTTCCATTAAAATTTGCAACTCAGTTTCAGGTCACATGTTTTTTTTTTTTTTTTTACACAAATACAGTAAAGGCCACGAAAAACCAAATTAAATAAAAACCAAAATACTGCACGCATTGCATCACTGACCGAGACAAAGATTGAGGTTATTAATCGCTAAAAAAAAAAAAATTCCCTAACAATCAATGCAACTAAACATCAAAACCCCATAGTCGTGTCACGAATCAGTTATTTTCTGAATAAACACCGTGTAGGGTTTATTCAGGTTCATTGTGAAGCCATTATATAACGAATGAATATATTAATATGAGCTTTGATGAAACGTTTATTACTGCAATAATGTCATCCTAGAGACCTCCTTATCTATTGCGCCCCCTGAACAATGGGCTTCATTAGGATCGTTTCTATGGAGTGATGAGACATGCCCAGGGAAAGGGTACAGTTTGAGGAAAACTAAAATAAATAAATAAATAATCGAAATTATTCATTATGGACCACCGGACAAAAATTTGTTAATATCCAGACAGCATTTTTTTAGAATAGAATCGGATTATAATTTAAGAACATTTTCAATTGTAACTACGCACGTTAAAAAAGCTCGAGTAGAATCATGGAAATATAGCTGTTCACAAAGAATGTCGAACAAACGGACATAGAACGCTAATCGTCCACAGATAGAATACAACAGGAAAGGTCACTTTATGGTGTGGAGAGAGAGATGGAATAGGAAGTCACGTGGGAAGAACACCGAACCGCAAAAGCACACGGTATCTTTTTAGCCATAATACTTTCTCACAATAAAGTAGGCCTACTGGACAGGAACTTGGGTGCAGGGTTACTATGATGCGTGTCCGGTGTCCTTTCCATAGTACGCGAAGCTGAAGCGAAAAGTGAAAGACTGTCACATATCATTAAATGGTAATTGCGTATATGCTTTGTTACCTTACCGTATTTTTTACTAGCCTACTGAATGTTCCGAAAGTATACTTAAGGTACGCAAGCCAAAGTTATACTTTTCTTATATTGTGTTGTAGAAAGTTTTAAACCGATACAACACCACCACATGTGAGTTACATCCCATATTTCCCCTAAAATGTATTTTCATAAAAAGGGGGTTAGTCCTTTGGGATTGGAAAGTGTTGCTTGAAAGCAGTACAGGAAGCGTCCCTAGATAGTTTGAGGGGTGAACATCTGTTCGTTTCCAAATTTCCAAATAATTAGCTAATTGTCATGACGAATTTAGTCTTATTCTCTTTTCCGCCGAAATTTGTATCAATAAGAAATTTCTACTACTATAATTTTCATAGTTTACATTAGTCTTTGCTTCAGATATATATTTTTTTCTCTTTAAATGTTAATAACTTTCTAGATCGGATTCCACGGTTTTAAATAAATATATAAAAACATGCCTTTAAAATGATTTATATTATTGTTCTAAAACACTCAATTTAATATATTTTTAAATTCTAAACGTAATTAATTTTTTTTTTAAGTATTCGTAATGAATAACGTAGCAAAGTGGGAAATATAGCCATTTGGCGCAGACTCCTCGGAGCAGTCCAATACTGAGCGCGTTGGCGCTCCTGCAGCCACCTGGAGCCGTATCAAACAATACTTATTGCGAGCTCAGCTCGGGTTCACAGTCCACGGATCAAAACAGGAGCCATTTTTTCAGAGAACAAATGTTTTACCAGCCGGATCGTGTAAACACGGATATAATGCATTCCTGACACAGGAAGTCGAGGCAGCGACGTGTAAGCGCCAATTGCAGGCGGAGGCGTGTCGCTGGTTTACAAACACGTTATTTGTACCTTTTTTTTTTTAGCTTTTATTAATAAGTCCCCCCAAGGTACTGAATGCTGGCTGCCTGGGTTGCACCTGAAACTCCCCTTGTACCGTTAGCAGGTGATCCTGTATTACTGAACTCTGAGAAACTGGTAACCTTCCTTTTAGATTCTGGGAGATCTTACGACTTTTTAAAGTCATAAGAACCTTGGAGACATTCCTGATATTAAAGGCAAATATGAAATAATTCCAAACAATATAACTGCATATTTTTATGGAATATATCTGAAACTATAATATCAGTTATAATTCAATGACAAATTGTCTCATCATGTGATATGTATATTGTAATATACAATGCGTGGCCACCATATATAATGAGGCGAAGTAATTTATTAATGTGCACAGCACCTGGAAATTTGATGCCCATCCTGAAACCCCTTGCTTTTGCCACCAAATATTCTCATTCATAATGAATAATAAAGTGGGTGGGTGGATTCATTTATTTATACATCTGGCTCCTACAGCTGACTGGGAGACTAAAGACCGTTTACATTCACACTCGACTTCATCCGTTTTCATGAAATCACCTGAGAGTAGTAAATAACAAGCGCAGTTTTATTAGCTTATGGAACCCTTAAAAGAAGAGGATGCATTGCATATCTGTCTTGGAGCATCATAAATTATCGTGGGAATCTTTAGATCCTGCACAGGTTGGGTTGCCTAGGCTGTGGCCTTGCAGGCCAGGTCACCTGGGGTAGCATCCCGCACTTGAGTTGTGTTTTCTGGAGTGATTTGGCTTTAACCAAAGAGGCCAACGCATTCATCTAGGCGCCTAACAGGACTGCCTATAATTATGCAATCTTTACTTTGAATAAATCTAAAATAAATTTATTCACTAAACATTTGTATTTCTCCATTTTAGAGGCAAGTGGTGTATTCTTTTTTACATGCATTTAGATGACTGTTCAAAAAAAATCTTTAATTCAGATGACCCTAATGACACTTGCAGTACTGTTTCACTGACCCTAAGTAAACAGTACTCCAAGAATTTAATGTCTTGCATTGCGTGTTAAGGAAACAGAACTAATCTGACAAGCTTGCCGCTAACCAACATGAACACTGGGTGAAGACCATTCCGATTTTAATACACCTCTTTAGGACATCACTTTAGGATAGAATTACAGTGTCGGGTCTGTATGAGCACACTGCATTACACACAAACACACACAAATACACGCCAGCGGGGCAGAGTTAACATGAAAAATACATTTGAGTAATTTAACCTATTTTTTATTTGTAAACACCGGAAAATTGGAAAAATGTTTGGAAGATGTGGTGATCTGTCAGATAACCCAGATATATGTAGCTGTATAAACTCCCATCCCTCTGTACAGATGATATCACAGGACACAAAAGGCAGTCAGAGCCGTGTGAGGGGAATTAAAAAAAAAAAACTCGTGCAGATAAACTCACCTAGCTGAACTGTAGCTGGACACATCTTGCTTCCGGATTAGCTCCGGCGTGTGAGGCTTGAGAGTCTGGGGAAACCCCACCTTGAATGTATCCTTTTTAGTACCCTGCATTTGCAACATTAACATTCCTTCAACAGTTGTCATACCAGTCGTTGACCATCGCCACCGTCTTCCTCCGGTCACAGAGGAAACCCTGGCTTCGAATAGCAATACTCCAATGAGTTCATTACCTCTGTGCATTTGCTCCCTAAAGGAAAAGGGGAGAAAAATTTAACTAAGTGCATCCAAACCAAAAGCAGTTTATGATCTAAACTGGTAAAAGAAAACCAAAAAAAAAAAACTTCACAAAAATATTGAAGTAACACAGGAAGTTGTCAGCTGTTCTCAGTAATAACCCAACCCCACCCCAATTAATTCAAACAAAATGGGATGATTTAAGGACACCAAACTTCACGGAAGCTTGTGTCTGTCAGTCAGTGCTGACTGTGGCAGGCCTAGCCACCGGGGCCTGACAGACCTCAAGGCGCGGGCCGGTGACAGGAACAGCCGGCCAAACCCTCTGGGTGAGACGGGCTCGCTGACAGCCTGCATCGGGGGGGGGGGGGGGGGATGGGGGCTTGGTGGCAGTCCCCGAAGGAACGTTTTTAAAGAGTCGCTCTCCCGTGGCTCGCAATCAGCCCACCAAAGAAGCGACTTGACTGTGACACCTTTAAAACCAAGCAGGCCAATCCAGACCAACCAATGAAAAGTGAGATTGAAATTGAGCACCTTATGATACAGATCACAAACGTCTAGATAAGGCCATGCAAGTCTCAAAATTTTACTCTCGCCTGTCCCACAGCAGGACTCTTGTCTGTGACAGTTCCGGAAGCAAACCCTTCTTCATGGCTCCGGGTCACTACCATTCAGCCTTCGGAGGAACACCCGGCAGACATTTGGGATGGATAGATAAAATAAAATCAGCCAGCTCTGACCATCCTCTCACAAATCTGGCCCGATTCACTTTGGTGAGTTTATTTAAGCTGACCGCTTAGCCGAGAAATCACCTGCAACCGAAGGCTCTCCACCAGAGCTCTCCAGCAGGGTGATGGTGTGCAGCAAAGCAGACACTGTTTGCACCTGAGGGTTTTTCCGTGGAGGGAGGGGACCTGTAACCACTTGGGAAGCAGCCAGCACGCAGCCTTTCAGCTCTACTGAGAATGCAGAAAGAGTCGTGGCACTCTGTTCTACCTCCCTGATGGGTCATCCGGAAAAACTTTCCGCCACTGTTCTGACACTGCTCTGGCAGGGAAACTGTAGTTGGCTGCCCAGGCACACAAAACCTACACAGTGTGTTCATTTATAAATCCACTGAGTGCCAGAGCCTCACCGTCACTCAACACAATAGAGTCATACGTCACAAACGCGCGGGCGCGCACACACACACACACACACACCCCCCTGCGCGCACACACACACACACACACACACTCTCTCTTTCTTTCTTTCTTTCTTCCTCCTTTATTTCTTTCTGGACCAGTCAAAGCATGTTTTTAACAAAAATTCATTCAGAAATAAATTTTTGATAATAAAAAAAAAAGAATTCTGCTGATTAAAGGCTCCGTGGACATTCCAGATGAAAAAGGGTTTGGTGGATGAACGTCCATTTTATTTACATTTTCCTTTCAGCAGAAAACGTGTATTTGAAAAATTTTGCATTAGACTAACTGCAGAGGTTTTGAAGATAATCCCACTCACGTTCCTCCTATTTGAATTAATACTAAGCCAACTTTCAGATCAAAAAAATGACAGATGAATCATCCAGCAATGGTCTAAGCTTAAACTACATATTTTTAACTAATTCTGCTCTGAAGTAACATTATATAATGTATATAGGTCACTCTAAAACGGGGTCTTAGGTCATGTGGCCAGTGGCAAGCTGACCATAACCTTAATTTCATTAGCAGAGAACAGAAACAGAACAATGATTCACTCCTGTAAAAGAAAAAATAAAGGGAAGGGAGGTGGGGGCCTTCCACCGCGCGAAATGACCAGCTGACCTTTGGGAATAAACACCCCCCGGGGAAATAAACAAGTTCTGGGGATCT
>JAOVYW010000007.1:4543312-4555044 GCA_025775045.1 Hiodon tergisus | reverse complement strand
TTTTTTTTTTGGTAAGAGAAAGGTAAACTGTCTACAGACCTTTTAAAATCAAACAAAAAAAAGGCTAAATAGAAAAATACCCCTGCTACAGTTTCTAACTCAATGGCACTCAGAGGCACTGTTAAAAGGATCCATCCAGGTATCTAAGTAAACAACACTTTACCTTCTTGGCACTGCTTTTAACCCGTCTCAAAACCGCGCTGACGTGTGTTTACCTAGGCTGCGTACACACGGAATTAACCTTTGGAAACGTGCAATGAAGACCTTGAAATGTTCCCCCGAGCATGGCAGTGGGACGTGATCTTGTGATCTCCAAACAGTAGCTGGTATATTGTGTGTGTGTGTGTGTGAGTGTGTGCGTGTGTGCGCGCGTGCGTGCGTGCCCAAACACTGTAAATTTTATAACTAAAGCTTAGGCTTCATTCATAAGCAGTTTACCTTGTCAATAAACCATTGTAACCTGGCAGGACAGGCTACTGTGATGGCTTTGGCTGTGTGGGGCCACAGCTGTTGGACTGAGGCCCTGGAGTGGCCAGATTTTGGGAAGACTGATAACATACAATGCACCGGAACTGGACATAAATGATCCAGTACCATAAAAAAACAACTTCTCATAGATCCCAAAGCTTACAGCCACAGATAATTTCCATATCGCAAAGTAGGCGGAAATAAGGGTTGCATATCTTTATTATTCCATAGATGATACTGATTAGATAGATTTTATTTTCCCTAGTTTCAAAGCATCGAAACGTAATACTCTACTTAAAACAAGTAGTCCAACGACTCCATGGGTAGGAAAATAAATAAAAATGTGTAATGGCACACACTGAACTAGATGCTTCATTATAATTGGTGGAGAAAACTCCAGCTCCTCTTGGGCCAACATTTCCAAACTGGGGTCAACACTGTCCCTGTATTTCCTACTTGCTGACATCCTACACCGACAGTGGGTTCTTGGAGGCCCGTCTATGGCCACATGGGACCAATGATCCTGCCTGGAGAGGGCCGTATGCCCTGGCCAGGACTGAACACCAAGGAGGACCACACAGCTCCATGCTAATCTCTGAACACTTCAGTGCCATATAGCCAGAGGTCAACTGGATAAAGCACGTGACAACTCAAAAGCAGCAGTTGCAAATATCAGAGCAATAAAAAGATGCACTTCATCTATAGTAGATGTAGTAGATAAAAATTCCGCCTTTTCTTTCGATGACATTTTTGGACAGGCAGGGCTAGAATGGTTGCCCATACCAGAAGTTGCCTTTGGGATTCAGACCGCACAGCTTCGGACTGCAAGGATGCCACCAGCCTATTGGCTTTACGCCATCTTCACAGGAACGCGTTTCATCACACAATGCATTAATGTTTGACTTTCAGCAGAATCCATCCAATTCATCCCATGGAGCGTATGTGAATTTAATTACAAAAAATCACTTTGGATCTTCAATTGCTTTCTGCGCGGAAGGAATGCTGAATTCTGCGGAGACTAATATACCGTATTAATCAGCCAGTCTGGTATTTAAACATTTTACAAGTTATTAACAATGTTTTCACCTTGTTAGCCCGTCCCTAGTGCAGGCAATTTCACCTGATAGCTTGAGGCTACATCTGTGTGTAAAAAGTCCTGTTTATGATGGACCGGCCCAGTAAACCTGAAATCATTCTTCATTTTATGTGTGGAATGACGAACTTCAAACATTCAGAAGTCGAAAATTTAGTCCAAAAGGGAATCGTGGTATTACAAATCAAATGCACGACGCAGAAGAAAGCTCTTACCAAGCCAGTCACAGGTAAATGCTTCATCTGCGTTAAAGGCTACAGCACAAGACTGACTCAGGTCTCTGAGCTCGCAGAAAGAGAGGCCTTCTATCAAAAAATACTGTGTCCACAGAAAAGTTTATAAACCCTGTCTTCCAAACACCGCAAAGTTCAAAAGTGACAAACAACGTGGGTCAATCCCCAGGAACACAATACAGTTTAAAACATGTAAAACCAGTAGGATTTCATACAATCATGCTATAATGACAGACGGGGAAGCTCTTAAATAGTCAGTGGATACATTTCATAACAACCTACTCTACATTTTGTAGATTTGTTTAAAAAAAGGAAAAAGAAAAATGCAAACCAACAAAATCGCAGGGGGCTACTCTCCAGAGAGCCGGACAAAAATGCAGTCTAAGCCATGGAAAAGGTTGACACAGCTTTATGATCAGATATGATCTGGGCCATAAGCACGTTAAGCACAAAGCACATAATCACATTTGACTCACAATGTTATCAATGGTAGGGTTTGGGGGGATATGTTTAGCCTCAGTGGAGATTTGGCAGTTCTTCTGTTATTGAATATTTCTATTGTCAACCTAACAAAAGTGTGATGATCACGGTTAAATGCTTACAAAGGAAATGCTTTCTTGCAAACAACAAGCTGAAATCAGCAGTTTTCAAGTAAAATATGTGATGATTAGAATAGCACATTTGTTTGCCTGTAATGAGCCCTTAAAAATAAGCCATTGCACGGGTAGCCAGTCCCTTTCCTCGTCACTGGGGCGGAGCGCTGGGAGGATGGCACCCTAACAAAGGGAAGTGACAGTGAGAACTGTAATGGAAGCAATGTGCCACGGTAAAACCCGTAGAACGAGGGTCCCCCTGCATGACAGATGCGTAATTGTTGTAGGCTGCCTTCAGTGAATTTGCACAGGTCTAATATGTAAAGAGGTGGCAGGGAAACACGGGGGCAGGAGCCTTTTTGACAGCCGGAAAGAGTCATTGTTGGACTCACAGCGAAAGTGGTCGTCCTCAAGGACACAGCATCCACACTGGTGTCAGGAAATTAGATGATAAATATGTTACATCAGGCAGACAGGTGCGTGGGATATGAAATTGTAAAAATTTTCCCCACGTTTCAACGGTTATATTTCAGATTTCAGAAAAAAACCCAAAAAAAAAACTTTCTATGAGGACCTACATATATGAGTTGAGTAAAACGAATGCCATTACTTTGGGCTACGGGGCTACATGATTCATGATTCATAGCTCATCTATAAATGATTGTAAAGAGAGCTGAGACGGCTGCAAGTTTAAAGGCGTCCAGAATCCCTCTCTGTGGTTACTGGTGGATCCGATAGGACCGCCGGAGCTGGAGGCAGTAGTTGTGACTCACTCCTCAGAGCAAAAAAGCCAAACAAATGCCACTCGCTGGCAGGAAATCCTGCTTTTATTTCTGCAACATGCTGAACTGGGAGTCTGTGATGACATCAGGCTTACTGTATGAGTCTGAAATAGAACAGTGATATGATCAGTGCCGAGAGCTTCCGATGCCTCCCAGCGTGAATCAGACCCCCACCACCAGCCGACACAGAGGTCTAAACCATTGTGACCAGCCAGTTGCTCCCAATACGGGCTCACGTAAGCACCAAAAGAGGAGAATAAACTCAAACAGCTCATGCTTGCATAAAGCACATAATGAACTACACAATTCACCATTTTACTGAACTGTAGGTCCCCCATAAACGTCCATTAAGATGAGAGTTTATAAAAGTGTACACGTTTGTGTCTTCGTCTAAGACACGCAAGTCCCTGAGATGGCGCCTTCAAGCTCTGCTGTGACCCTGGGGTGAATCCAGCACCCAATCCAGCAAATGAGAACAATTACGCTAAGGTGAGGTTATTTACGCAGATTTGTCAAGCTTTCCGCTGAGCAAGAGATAAGTCGCACAGCAGAGATGTGCTGAATCTTCCACATGCCCTTTCAGCCAAATCTAACCTCTTTAAAACAAACCACATTCAGCTGGAGTAAAGTACTGCAAGGCAGAAATGAAATATATGATAAGTGTTTTTACTGCTTTAATTAACACATTTTGTTACCGTGTGAAAAGGGCTATAACATTATTTTTACATTTCTTCACGTAAAATTTTATTTAGCACAGAAAGTATAAGCGGTACTGAGTTGGCAATAGGCAGTAGAGGACAGCTGCCCTTTTCTAAAGAAATGAATATAAAATGAATACACTGTTCAATTTGAAATACAAACTAATAAATTATTGATATTGAATATTAATACAGTCCAACTATCGTTTTTTTCCCCAGTTTAAACTTTAGTAACGATTTTAGATATACTGTACCGCGATCACGCACAGATAACCTAGCAACTGAGAAACTGGCTATGTTAGCCTGCTACCAAACATAACCATTCACCACAGCTACGCAGTCCAAAATAAAGTTTTACTGAGTTTTTAATCTAAATTATTTGGCAACTTAAAAGACAAACTCAAGCAGTGCTTATGTGTCTCTTTGAATAACTTTCTCTTTGAAACCTCTCTCCTAAAATGCTGCATTTAAAATGTATTACACAGATTCTAGATAAATTATCTTGACCATGCTTAAATTATCCCCCATAAGCAGTATAGACAACCAATACACTAATATAAAGAGAGATAGTAATACTCTCCTACGACAAAAAAAAAACTCAGAGAGTAAACATAATGACATCTTTGTAATTTGAATCTGAATTGAAAAGGAGATAAGAAAAGAACCACAACTACTCGAGACTATCACCAGATCTGGAGGAGGGGGGGTGCGGTGGAGGAGCAAAACTTCAAAAGCACCGAAACAAGATTTACACCACTATTCCCGTATAGAACACATAAAAACTGTCCTGGCGCTAGTGTGTGTGTGTGTGTATGTCTGTTCCTAATATGTATCTTTAAAAAGTTTTAAATGGTTTCATTTATGGTCCCTATGGTCCATTCCAGCTGATCGCTCATTTTATAATGCTAATGAAGGGAGGCTGGTTTCGGGTTTGCCTCTGTCAGCTGGACAGTAGGGCTGTGGGACATATTTAATGGGTTCTGACAGCAGAGGGAACTGATCTTATTCAAAGGGGATTTGATACGAGGGACGACAGGGTGACCCACAATGGCCATATTAATGACCATTATTATTCAGAGTCTTTCTGCCATTTGTAAAGCTCTCCAGTGGGAAACACCAGTGCGAGATAAATCACATGACTTCCTTGCCTTACATGTCAAAACTGTTTAACTGGTATTTTCAAACTGAGGGATCCAAAGCAATTTAAACACATACTGGGATAAATAAATAACATATTTACTTGCCGGTGTGCACACTCTTCTTACAACTTATCACTTGTCGAAAGAAGTAAGATTGAAAAACAAAGATTTGCAAATGCTTAACTGCAGTCTTACTTAATAAATTCATATTCAGATTGCCATTGGAGCATTTTTCAGGCCTCCCGGTCTGTACTAATTAAAATGTGATAATTGTGAAATGAGCGACGTCTGAATCACTCCCTGCCACCTGGGCAGAAATGAATGAAAAGATGCCGTGAGCACATTTCTAAAAAGGAACATTTGCAAGTGGTTGCTTTTGTATCATTTATAGCGAGCAGGGCTCAATCCAAACTAATGGTTCAATTTCGCACAAGCCGTTTAGGCTGACTTTCCAGACTATGAGAATTAAGTTTAATCAGCCATCAATGAATAAGTTCATTACAGTTTAAATCTAACTATTTAAATTGTAACAAAATAACTACACCAACTAAATAATTCATGGAATCGACTAAATTTGTTTGTTATATACTGATGAAAACTTAAAATGCCATGAAATTTAATTTGAAGCACTATATCATATATAATTTCCCTTTTAAATACTGATCCAGCATCAAATTACCAAATTGTTTTTGTTCCTTAAATAATTAGAAAAATAAAACGCTTCATTTGACTAATGAAGTTGTATTTACTGACCTACATAACGTCCATAATTTCAGCCATACAAAACATACAAAACATACAAAACCCAAAGTTCCTTATATATAACATATAAAACCACATAAATGCACAGATTAAATAAAACTACAAAAGTGATGGTCAAACTATTTTTTTATTTTTTTAACACAAAAATATTTTAATTATTAAGCACGTTGTATTAGTGATATTTAGATTTTTTTTTTAAATTACAAACAAGTATTCTCAGTTGGCCTACAACATCTCAGTTGACAATTCACACTCCATTTCATCACTTTTGTCAATTTATTTCTTAATTAATTCATAATAATCACTGTGAGAAGTTTGACAATCAAAAGCTTTACAAAATGCATTCAAAAATACATTTAGGGTAATAACCTAAATTATTTAAACAAATATTCCCACTCACATAACTTCTACACATGCCAACACTGAAACAGTTTTTAAACACTTAAGGAAATAACGAAAAATGTAAAGTTCTGTGTGAATTAGCAATTTGACCACATGCGCAAACCCAGCCTTTGGTATGGAGATGTCATTTAATATCTATAATTTGCCAATGCCATAAAGAATTCATTTTTAATTTAGCATTAAAACTTAAAAAGGGAATTTCAAAAAGGAACAGACACCATCACAAAGATACTTTGCCTAAAGAGTAGGTGGACCAGGAATTTTTTGTGTATTAACACATTTGATTAAGAACTTTAAAGAGTTTGTGTATACATGCAGAAATGTAAAGTCTTTTATTGTTAAGTTTTTAGTTTTTGTCAAATGTTAAAACTACATTTCTGTTTTTTAATTGTATTTAAAGGAAGTGAACATTACACAATTTAAGGCAGTCAAAATAAGAAAATAAAATGTTTCACGTAGTGGTACTTTAGTCACAGTTTCTTATTATATTTGTATCATTAATGCATAATTTTCAAACTTTTCCCATTCATTTTTTATAATGCGCACTTACAATTAGCTGCACACTTTCATTGCACTGAAATGTCCAACAGCATAAAAATATACAATATTTAATAAGCCGAAATGGTTCATTAAAACGATCTGCAAATTAGTAATATTACCCTATAACCCTCACTCAATAGCCCACCAGTAGTGCAAAGGCATAAAAAAAGCAATCTTCAAGCACATTTTTTTAATGGGCGTGAGAAGGTGTTGCTTGGGTGCTGTACAGAAAACACAGCCCTTGACACATAGAGGTGTAAGCATCTTTGCATTTCCAATTCTTATTTCGAGTTCCTCTTATGTGTCGATACAAATCCACATCCGCTTTCCTGCTTCTGTCTTCAACTTTCCACAATCTGTTCATTATCATAAGATATTCATTAAACGGACTCCTTATTTTCACAACCTTCATAAACAATCCTTTACTATTTTTTTAAAAACTTAATTTACAATGTGGCAGTAAGCATTTGGCAACAGCTTCCAAAGACAAACTTAGAAAGAGAATTTTACGCTTAATGTCGCCCACATTATGCGGAAAGTTTTGTTTGATTACATTGCACTTTCAACAAATACACATTTTTTTTTTTTTTTTTTTTACCAACTATCAACCTGTGGAAAGAAAAACTTCAATTGGCTTCTACAGAATATAAAAAAGCTGCTTTTATTTCAAGTATAAGAGATGATGATTTTTTTTTTTTTTTTCAATTAAACAGCATTTCTGTCAAAGCGAATTTTTAAACCAAAAATAATAATGCAATGTAATGAAAAAAACTCATGGCTCAACAGAAAACTAGTTGAAGCTTTGTGCAAGTTTTCCAAAGAAACACTCAGTTCCAACATGGGGGGTTAAAGCCGGGACGCTCCCGGTGGCCTGGCAGACCCTCGACACGAACCCACAGACACATGCACGCACATGCACACACACGCACACGCACACGCACACACACAAACACACAGACACACGTACACACACACGCATGCGCACACGCACGCACGCACACACACGCACGCACACACATGCACACACACGCACACACACACACACACACACACAGACACACACACACTCTGCCAGCTCCACTCCGCTTCACAGTCCACAGATCAAACCCACGGCCCTGTTTCCAGGAACAAATGTCTTACCAGTTGGACGGTGTGAACACAGACATAACGCTGACAGGAAACTGAGGCAGCGAGGTGTAGCACCAATTACAGGCGGAGGCGCGGAGCTGGGTTACAAACAGCACTCTCTGTGCGGAGCTCCAGGACGCATGATTAACTTTCATTAAAAAGTCGCCCAGCTTTATGTCACACGGCTCCTTCGGTGGCCCTTCAAACGTGATGTCAGACCGAAGACACCGAGCGGCCCGCAAACGGACCGCAGAGAGTGCCCCTTCACTGCTCTCAGAGGCTCCCGTACGGCCACATTGTTTAAGGTTTAATTGTCTGCCCTTTTTAGACGCTTTTTCCATTTGGCTGACTTTTACAGCGTGAGCATCGCACTGAAAAGGCGAGTTACAAGTCTGTCCTTCGGCCTCCGGCACTGCATTCTTGAGCATAGTATGGCTGAATTTGAGTCAACGCTCGCAAAATAAACATCTTCAGCTTGTGGGGAACAAGTAACAGGCTTTTTAAAAATGGAAGTCAGCAGCGTCAGCTTTGGGAAGCACAGCTTCCATAAAGATGTTTCACTCCTTTTAACGCCAATGATCTGAAGATGGCAAATCATAACAGTTATTATTAGCAGAGTGGTCTTTGAAATGAAGCGATTCGCTGTAGGACCGTATCTGGAATCACTGTAAATAAGGTATGATGTGTTTACAGGAGTGCGAGGGCTTCGGAAAGTATGACAATGTCATTGAGGCCAGAAGGGGTTAACGGCGAGCCGCACAATCCTCTAATAACCCTGACTACCAGCCCTTGTTGTATTTAAAAAGTTCTTTTCAATACATCTGCCTTCTTTGTGAGGGCTTCTCTTCAGCTTACTTGCTCGAGAGATTCGTTTTATCTAAAAAGGTCAATTTATTCATCTGGGCACCAGGCAGAATTGAATATAATTATCCCCATCTTTACTGTTTAGCATTCATGCTTGAATTCATTCAAAAAACAAAACAAAAAAAAAAAGTCGGCAGTAAAATGAACTCAGGGCCCATGCAAATCTATTGAAAAACGCTTCAGTTATTATATAGTTCCACTCACAATACAACATTTTCATTTAATGACGCACATATTAACCCCAGTAAGCATCCAATTACCCTGAGCGAGTGAATGCTCTGTTTTAGGAATACCATTTGCAAATGTTGTCCTGCAATCTGAGGAAACGGGGTCTTTTTTTCATTAATCCAACTCTCATTAAAGTGCAGGCCAGCAGGTTTCAAATCCATCAGTTTTAAATACATGCGATTTCGAATTCCATTTCACACAGGTTCCCCCGTCAGGTGCGGCTGCAGGGTTTAGAATGACAAGAACAGAACTGACTTGATGAGCTTTCCTCCCTAGCCAGCACTCAGCCAAACAACCTGGCTGGGCAACAGAGCAAACCATTCATATTTAATTACACCTCTCAGACACCACCTTCATATAAGATTACAGCGCCGGGCCTATGAGTGGGAGCGGGTTGCACCATATACATGTAGGTGCACCGCCAGGACTTTAAAAGGAACTGATTGGAGAGTGGCGTGAGCATTAGGCCTATACGTTCACCCGCAGGACCTTTGTTTTAAGAACCTCGGTTCTGGAAGTATTTCAATTTCCTTGAAGAGGACCCAGAAAATATACTGTGCATGTTCATTTGGAGCAGCCCATTTTACATTTTAGGGGCATGTAAAGTAACACTGTGGTGATAAATATTAAATATCTAAGATGTACTAAAACAGGCCCTATCACATAACCCCGGGGTTTGGCAGTGTGAACTCCACAACATTGCAGGTGATGAAACAGGAAGCGAGAGAGGTTAGAGCTATATGTGAGGTGGGGGAAAAAAAGTTTAAGAAATTCAGAATAAACCACGTCAAATTACTTAATACCTGGTTGAAATGTTATGGGGCCCAGAGCTAACTTCTCTTTGGAGCTCGCTTCATGGATTTAAAATTTAAATTTAAAGTGAAAGCATTAAATCAAAGCAACTACCAAAAAACAGGTGTAAATCTTGGGCACACGCGGACATTTTGCACAGATGATCCTACTTCCTAAGAAGTTCTGATTTTAGGGCACAAATCACTCTTGCTAGTGATTAAAACTTTTTTTTTTTCAGTTGCATAGTTAGCAAACATGCTAAATGCTTCTGCTTAGCCTTCTTTGATTTATAGTTTTTATTGGTTATTTATGAGACATAGCACTGCATTTCAAAACGGCATAAAATTATGAGTGTAAAAATTTAAATTGTTTCTTTAATTACCATCGTCACTGATTCTCCCAGTGTGCTCTCATGAAAGTTCATACCACATGCAGCCCTGAAATAAAAAATTCAACAATTAAAAAAAACCCCCATTTGCCTGCCTTTCTTAGTGTGGCAGCAAATGTATACAGACAATAAACACAAATTTCTGTTTAACAAACTCAGTAGCCAGTTCCTTAGGTTCGCCACCCCATTCTAGAAAATGGATCGCTCCTACGGACAGTGAGTCCGTCAGCATAGCTTGCTATATAAAGCAGGCAGACAGGCATCGAGGCATTCAGTTACTGTTCGACTAAACCAGTGACCTAAACCATACTGGACAATTGAGGAGTAAACATCACTTGGTCCAACGAGTCCCAGTTCCTGTTGTGTTTTTTCCACATAAGAAACCCAGGTAGGGGTGTCAGGTTAACCCTAAAAAAGAAATTGAACCCACAATATCAAATTTTTCCTACAATACAAAATTAGACACCTCTATATTATACTCATACAATGTTTTAGTATCTCGCGGCCCTCCGTTAAGAAAAATATCTAATGGCAACACCGGATCACGGTCAAAAGTCAAACTAAAATAAAAATGCATTATAAAATAAGCATGTATATATGAGTACCCAGGTACACAAAACATAAACTTTCAAATGAAAACATATATACTCAAGTGGGTGGTGTTTATTCCAAATGGCTTCTCATGTTCGTTGTATTTGAATTATAGGGGAGTTTTCGTTTGCATAATTTGCATACAACATTTTTTTAAATTTTCAATCTGTCCACCAATCGTCCAAAATCCGAAATTACACCAGTATTTGTTTTTTTTGTCATTTTAAGTGCCAATATAGGAAGTTTAGTACAACATCTTGTTTATAAATTCCAGAAATGTAATAAACTTTGCAATTATCGATGATCCAGTTTAATTATTGATGATCGTAATAAGGAGGAAAATCGATAAAAATGTTGATTTTAGATTTTATCCGTGCAGCCCTAAACCCTGGTGCCCACTTTCACACCGCTAGAGTTTGGAATGCATGTGGCACTTTATTTTTTGTGGCAAGTGTCTTGTTTAGTGAGACTTAAGGCATGCCGATCTCTTTGGCCATCGACAGACAGCCTTATCGATACCCAACAGCCCTCAGGGTGCTGGGCTGCAATTGGAGCGGCTACTCTAATCCTTTGTTTGAGAAGAGACTCACTGACAGTTTTCATCAGGGGAAAACATAGCCGTCTCAGCAGTGCCTTTTAGGGCAGCAGGTCCTATGAATGCAACGATGGCACCATCCCACATCACAGACAAACAACCGACCATTGGCAAAGGAACTAATGAGCAATTCTTCTAATGCTAACCTCTGTGAAATAGAAGCTCGACCCCGTTTGTTACGGCATCTCATGACGACCAATAAGACTCACTGAAATTCAAAGTATGGACTCCCGACAACATCTCGACAGAATTTAGGGCTCTATGGTTTCCGCGTTGCAGAAAACACGGACGGAATCGCGGGAACCTATACATAAGACGGAATTTACTTATAAACATGGAATCTCGTGGAATTTGCATATTTTTCTGTGTTGGTATTCCAAACCTAAGTGTTTCACATAACTCACGATAGTGTAAAATACTCGCAAACATAACCAGT